>JAQOWM010000154.1:842500-1115000 GCA_029041755.1 Resseliella maxima
TAGTATTACCAAAAGCCAAGATCAACATTGAGCGTGACAACATCACAATCAACTATTCTATTGATTATTTCACGTGCTTTTTGGAAACTTATTTTTCTTCGTTTTTTTTTTACAAAACAATAAAAAAACGCTTTAATTTCATCATGAGTTTCGAGCTTGAATTATTTACTTGTTCAGTTTTTGTTTGGCATTCACCAACAAGATTTTCCTTCTCTCTCTTTTTTTCTCTTTTTCTCTCTCACTCTCTCTCTCTCTCTCTCTCTCTCTCTCTCTCTCTCTCTCTCTCTCTCTCTCTCTCTCTCTCTCTCTCTCTCCCTGTCATACTCACTCTCTCTCTCTTTCTCACTCACTCTCTCACTCTCTCACCTCTCTCTCTCTCACGCTCTCTTACTTTCTTTCTCTCACTCTCACTCTCTTTCTCCCTCTTTCTCTCTCTCTCTCTCTCTCTCTGTCTTGTTTGGTTGGTATTCTTCAAAATGAATCGAATTTGTTGTCGACCATTTTCAGGGAATCGAATTTGTACTCAGTCATTTCGGTAAATCGAATTTATTTTGGAGAATAAAAGATCAAAAAGCAATGGAACCGAAATGACGTTGAAACCAAAAGAGTGAAAACATGAGCGAGTGGGAGAATGGGAGCGAGAACGAGTATGAATTTGAAACGGGAACAAGAGACATGGGATATGAAACAAGGACCGAATGTTCAATCTACGGGGATTCAACATTTCAAATAAAATATTTGCTTTAAGCAATAGTCTTTTTGCACCCAAAAAGTGTACATGCTTTTTATTCATATTCTGTAACGAGTTCATCTAATTTATTATGGTGCCTGCAGGTGTGTTCAAAACTCGCCCAGTTTTTTTTTCCATCGCTTATTTTTTTTTCTTTCTACGAATAGTATTGCTGTGTGTTTTTTTTTTACCTTTTTATCTCAATTCTTCTATATTTTCCCTAATGAATATGGATTGCAGTTGGTTGATTGCAATTTGTAAATATTTTCAATTGTATTCTTTCTTTGTTTCTCTCTCTCTTTCTCTCTCTCTTTCTGTCTCTCTCTCTTTCTGTCTCTCTCTCTCTTTCTGTCTCTCTCTCTTCTCTCTCTCTCTCTCTCTCTCTCTCTCTCTCTCTCTCTCTCTCTCTCTCTCTCTCATTTCTCTTTAATTTTTCTCTCTTTGTCTTTCGCTCGTTCTCTAACTTCCTGGCACTTGATTGTAATTTGATCTCAATAAGCAAACGGGCGTGCAAAAAGTGTTTACTTTGGCAAATAGAACCAAAGAAGAAGAAAAAAATATGAACGAAAGAGTAAAAAAAATGAAAAAAGAACAAAAAAAAATTGGCGATTTTGCTTCGGCCCATGTATTTGTTTGATGTTATTTTATTCTTCAAAGTTGGTTTTAATTGCAATTAAGCCAGCTTATCTGCAAGGTATTTGGTTTGCGCATTTGTTCTAGAACATTTTTCAACCTTGTAGATTTTATCATAGCTCATGTGTGTGCAAAACATGTTGAGTGTTAAGTGCGAGTCTATGTTTGTTTTAAAATTGTTTGCACTAAGACAATTTTTTATTCTTATTTGAAACCGTTTTTTTTTCTTCAATTCTATTTTAAACAATCAACACAGAAAAAAAAAACGAACCTTGCTGATGATTCACTTTTTGTTCATGATTACAATAAACATGGTGTTGCATGCGATAAGAGAACTGTATTGATTCAATTTTATGCCGAAAGAAGAAAAAAAAACAACAACTCATACTTAATGGATTTGTGAAGAAGAAGAAGAAGAAGAAGAAGAAGAAGAAAAAATGCTGACATAAAACTTTAAGTCCAAGTTATTTCCGGTCAAAAATATATTCGACTAGCCATGGCTCTAACACAGAATATCAATGGTGATTCGATAAATATTTGAAATTGATCATGCCAATGACAAAACACTTCCAACTATTGTCGGCGAGATATTGAACGATGTTGCTGTTTTTGTCTCATCGTTTTGCACAATTTTAGAATGTGACCACAAATGGTTTCGGTTGAAAAATTTGTGTAATTTCGATTTCGATCTCGATTCTTTCAATTTGAATACCGGTTTGGACGATTTAATAATTGATCGTGTTGTTTCAGTTTTGCTTTTTGGCAAGAATCAATTTACAACACATTTCATGGGGCACAACGCACCTTGTGATTTCAAAATAGAAATTAACAAAATTCAATTCGCGCTGGAGAATTCATTCAATCGTCACTCAGTGTGAATGATAACAAACGAACGAACAAATGGATTGAGAAATTAATCAAAGTGACATAGAGAGGGAGAGGGAGAGAGAGAGAGAGGGAGAGAGAGGGAGAGAGAAAGAAGGAGAGAGAGAGAGACGGAGAGAGAGAGAGAAAACACTGATTTGTTTAATGTTGATTCAAAAAAAAAAAAAAAAAAAAATGAGAATGAAAATGAATGATGGAATCATGCGATCACAATAACAAAATCCAAAATGAAGTGCATAACGCGGCACTTTTGTTTATTTTCTGATAACAAGCCAAAAGAAAAAAAAAGAAACCTACACAAGCAATAACGATGCCATAATTTGAAAAATCAAGTTGAATTGGCCGGCATAGTGAAATGAGTGAACAATAGTTCTGAATGTTCTGATTATCATGTTTAACGACGTTAAAACGTTTGGATTTGTCCAAACAACAACAACAACAACAACAACAACAATAACATCAACAACAACAAAAAATCTCATAATACACAAACAAACGCATTAATAACGAGAATCAGAGCAATCAGTCAACTGTTTGATTATATTTACAATAGAATGCTTTGAATGGTGAAGCATCAACAGCAAAAACAAAAAATCTGTTATAAAATGATTGTGTTGACTGAATAAACTGACAGAAAGATGATTGACCAGAGTCAGTGTGTTGAAATTGGCGGAGATGAAAGTGAATTTACGAATGATTGGAATGTTTGAAGTAAAAACAAAAAATAAAAAACACAAAAAAAAGTAAAAAATTCTCTCTTAAAATCATCATGTCAATAGCATATTTGATTTTATCGATACAATGCGGTCTAATTTGGAAAATTGCTTGCCAAATGAGTCGATGAAATATTATTAGTTGAAAGCGAAAATAAAGCAAGAAAAAAAAAGAAGAAAAAAAAAACCTAAATGCCGTCGAGTTGATTTTTAATTTACCTGTTTCGTTTTGTTTTCCGTTGAAAGTGTGTGTGCGCGACCGAAAAGGAACAGCAAATACTATATAATCACACTTGTGTCTGGGGCAGCAACGATCGTATCTTTTTACACTCGATGTCTTTCTTTTTCATTCACTCATTCACTGTCTATATGAATACCAATTAGGGTTTTCGTTTGCAGCAACTTAATCCAATTAGCAACCAAGTGGATTTATCCAATTTGATGTGTGTATGCTGTTGAGAGTGTGTGTGTGAGAGAGAGATAGTTTATGGATTTTTTTTTTTTTTTTTTTTCGTTTTTCGTTGGCACTTTTATCTTATTTTTCTTTTGGAAAACAAAAAATTCCCTTTTCTCGCTAAATACACACACACACTTACACACACAAACACAATCACATTGAAAATACGTTTACAAATGATAAAAACAACAAAATAACAAATTTGTAGATAGTAAAAATGCAAAAAATAAAAAAATCAAAAAAAAAAAAAAATCACTAATTGTTCGGTTTGTTTGGCTGCCTTTGGGCTACCACTTTTTCTTTTTCCTCTCTTTTTCTTACTTTTGTTTTCTTTTTTATTCTCTCAATCGTTTTCGCGTTGAAATTTTTTTCTTTTCAATAATTTCTTTGTCCACAAAATTGATAGCACATTTGACTTGTCATTTTCCGTTTTGCTGTGCAATTTGTGTGTGCATTTTGGCTTTTAAATTACGGTCACTTTCTCACATATAAAATTCTCTATAAATCACAGTTTTGTCTCACAAAATTCAACTCCAAATATTCACTATTGTTTATGTCAAACTGCATTAGCATACGGAAATCACCATTTTCAATAGCAAAAACACAAACCGCACACATAAATCGAACGCGTCTGGGAAATAGTTTTTGTTTGTTTGTTTGTTTTGTTTTGTTTTTTTTTTTCTTGCTGTTTTTCTTCGGTTTTTCTGTGTGTAACTTTTCGAATGACAACAAAAACGAGAGCTTTAAAGTATCGGTACACTGACACAAGCACACACACACATATGGTCGGCCTAGTTAATTGCTAGATAAAGTTCATCGCTTATTTTTCACAATGGTTTTTACAGTGGGAAGAGAGCGTCTTGTTGTGTTTTTTTTTTTCATTTTCTGTTTCAAGTATTTTTCTCTTTTTGGCGTGTGTGTTTTTCTTTTTTTTTTTCTTTCAAAAAGACAACTGTAAATAGAGAGAATAACATGAAAATATATTTTATGCATTTAATCGATAGAAAACATGAACGAAATGATATGAAAAACCAAAAGAAAAAAAAAAAACAACAACAACAATGAATGTATGTGGTTTGGTGGGATTGTCGGGGCTTTTTCTTCTTTACGACTATTGGATTACATTATCTTTGATAAGAATACCATTCGTTTTGAGGTAAAAAACGCATAAACTATATTATACACAGAATAAATGGCTACAGAGACACTCAATTAGAACATTTCCATAATGAACAAATGATGAAAAAACAATGCACACGGGACAAAATACAATGGATTTTTACCGCACTGAAAATTATTCACTCACATAAAAGGACAACAACTAATTTTCAACAACATATAGAAAATTGAATGAGAAAGAACAACAACGACGACGACGACGAAAATGAAAACGAAAAAAAAAAACAACAACAACAACGCACAACGCAAAATGAATGAGATTTTTTGCTTTGAATGTTATGTTATGTTGTTATGTGTTATGTGTCGTGATGATGATGTTCATTTTTTTTCTTTATGTTTTCTCTCTTCCTTTTTGGGCTCGCGACAGCGTGTACTATTCCTGATACAGCGAAATTTTCATGGGTTGCGTACAAGATGCGCGATTGTTTGTTTGCACGTTTGGGTGTGTTAAATTGCTATCCCCCCAAAAACTGTACGGACACATGCTCGAAACATTCACTTGAATTCAACAAAACAAAACAAAAACCATACAGAACAGAACAGAGCTAAACACATCGAATGAAACAGAACAGAATAAAACAGAGCTAAACACATCGAATGAAACAGAACAGAACAGAACAGAGCTGAGAGCAGAATAGAACAGAACACGATGGAAATGAATAAAATAGAGGAGAAAAACTAAACAAAAAAGGACACAATTTACCAGCTCTGAATGGCAGAAAAATCTGGCGAAAAAAAAAAAATAGAAACAGGAATAAGTCCCCTTAGTAGAGCAAACATAATAAAAAAAAAAAAAAAATAAATAGCGAACAGTTTGAAAATTTTGCATTACTATTTTATACGCTAAGCCATGGCTCAGTGCGGAACGAACGACAAAAACACTGAAATAGCACCAATAAAATGCTTTCGTTCTCTTTCTCTCTATCGTATCGATGAGTAAGAATAAGTAGATGATTTGAACCCTGTGTTTCGACATTTTTTTTTTTGCTTCTTGCTTTGCTTTATCAACATGAGCCCATTCATCGTAGCAAGAATAGCTGCTTCTCAAAATGTATAATGCTTGGATAAATCGATTCCATTTTTGATAAGGTACTAGATTACGACGAAAAAGAGCGAGCTCACTCTTATACATACACATGCCCCCATACACACACACACACACGTGCCAGATGAGAATGTAAGCTATGGTTTCTGCACGAGTTTTGGTACATTCAACTGACAGTTTCGGGCAAATAGCTAAAGATTTATCGTCAATGAGCTAAGAAAAAAAAAATCCTTTTTAAATTGACAATAAACAATCGACTTTCAGATGCATACTTCCTGCTATTACATTCAATGGAGATTTCAATGAAATGTCCATAGACTTGCCGAGCGAATTTTTTCCTTCTTTTTTTTTTTTTTTGATGAAATCAACCTCAAAGCAAATCGAGATAAAAACGTTGAAAGAGGGAAACGTTGAACCAATCAAATATCGTATTGGCGATCACCCCATTCTAATGACGTTAATCACAAATTTCTTATACGAAATGCGATTGCTTTTGCTTTGAAATATTATGTTAGCTTGAAATTCGTTCGGTGATAATAACATGTTCACGGTTTATATCGCACAATCATTATCATCATCATCATCATCGGTTAAAATACTTCGTAACAAGCAAATGTTTTATGGACCAAAACAAAAAAAAAAAAAAAAAAAAAAACAAAACAAAAAATATACGAATGAAAAATTTGCTCACGCATACACAAAAGCATTAAAACAACCTTTGACAAGTCAATACACCATCTCCGATTTGAGTTCACTTGAACGCATACCCATAACATCGCAATGCATTCATCCTTTTTTACATCACAGCATTTGGCTCCATCATATTGATTTTTCATCTTTGTTACGCATCAGATCACAACCCTCACAAATACACACTTTCACTCATACTCGCTCACTTGTTCGTTCACACAATACACTGACTAAATCAGTCACGCTCCTTCTATTCTAATCATTAGGAATGATGAACAACACAAAAACTATTACAAACACTGGTTACACATGAAAACAAAGAGAGTGGTCACTATATATTTGATTCTATCAAATGCACGTAAATGAAATAACGACAGAGAGAGAGAGAGAGAGAGAGAGAGAGAGACATAGAGAGAAAGAGAGAGAAAGAGAGAGAGAGAGAGAGAGAGAGAAAGATAGAGAGAGAGAGAGAGAGAGAGAGAGAGAGAGAGAGAGAGAGAAAGATAGAGAGAGAGAGAAATGGAGAAAGAATAAAATGATTGTTTTGTTACATGTTAAACGCATCAACTGTTTGTTTTTTTATTCTTCGATTTTTATCGGATGCACATCTATTTTCGACGGTTTCACATACACACGCACACTCACACTCATATACACAATCGCTTTGTAGCAAAAGAATGCATTCGCCTTTGTTGTTAGATAGTTATTTTGAATTTGGAAAATGAACCGAACGAAAACAAAAATGTGCATGCTCGCCAAGAATTTATGTAAACAAGACAGCAACGAAGCATTCAAACCTCCGCGTTTTTTTTTTGTCTTTTTTCTCAAAATTGTTTTTATTTTCATCGCCATTATGCATGAATATGTCGATTTCTAGATATATTTTTTTTTCTGTTTCTTAATTCCTTCTTCTTATTCTCCTTCTTCTTCTTCTTAATTTTCAAGCAATAAATCCCATTCCGAAGCGAAAGCCAATTTCAATACAGGTTTTTCAAAACTTGATTCTACAATATTGTTTCGTTAATTTTGATTTTCTTCACTCCATCTCATTCATTCTTGCTTAAATCACTGTCTTTTTCATTCTTTATGGTTTTATCAATATTTCACTCTCTTCAAAAGATTTAGTTTCTAACTCTTTTCTTCTCACTTTTTCAACTCTTCCTCTCTTTCTCTTTCTCTCCTCTCTCTCTCTCTCTCTCTCTCTCTCTCTCTCTCTCTCTCTCTCTCGCAATCTCACTCATTCACTCACTCTCATCAATCACCACTCAATACATCTCACTCTAAAAGAAAAACCAAATCGTCATAACTCCTTTCCTTATATCAGTTACACCAAAAGGTGTTGTAATGGCAATAAAAAAAAAACATTTTTCAAGCTTATCATGCAGAAAAGTTCTTGGCACAATTTCTCTATTCAATGATATGCGTGTTGTTGATGTTGTTGTTGTTGTTGTTTTTATTACTTCTTCTCTCCATTGTCGCGCGCGCGACACTCTTGCACTGGCACTCACAACGCGACAAAACAAAATCAAAAAAGAAAGAAAAAAAAAAACCAAAAGAATAAAATAGAAAAATACGAACAACAACACTATACACACAGCACACCACAAACGATACACAGGCAAACCAATTACGCGGTGTGATAAACAACATAAAACTGCATTATAGAAAATTGTATTTTAACGGCTACATTTTGAACAGAGAAAGATAGTGAGAGCAAAAGAAAAAGGCCAACGAAACGAGAAAACGAAAAAAAACAAAAAAAAAAAACAATTATGACAATAGCAAAGCAAACCGTAAATGCCCACACATAATTCCAAAATTCAAAAACTCAGACAACAATTGATCGAATCATATCGACACTTTTCGAAAATGTATTGCATACACGAAGCGAATATTGGCAACACATTTTATTTTTCTTCATATTGAGATTTGAAAAAAAAAAAAAAAAAAAAAAACAAACATAAATGCACTCGACATAGTTAGTACGACATACCAAATAGTCAAATCAACTTGCAACTTGAGATGTTTGAGGTTACAGATAAACCGGCTCGAATATTTATCGAACAATTCACTTAGAATAGTCTCTTTATGTGTCCATTTTACTTTATCACACTATTTCATTTGCAATAATTTCCTTAAATGTTTTTCTTCGTTTTTTTTTTTATTTTTTTTCTGATTCGTTTCTTCCAATAATAATTAAATTTATGAAAAAAAAAAAATCACAATTCGCTAAACAACATAAAGTCTCTGTGATTTTTGTTTTACATTTTCAAAAACTAAAACGATAAAAAAAAACAATGTGATCCGTTCTTTCGTACTGATCAACGCAACGGTTCAATCTCAACTAATCTACGGACGAGCAAAATACATGAAATACCAATGTTTTCCCATTGCATACCATCCCGTGCCGTTTCATTCGTACCTTTTCACACGCGCACGCTTATGTATGATGGTTGCGCTCATGTATATCGCCCCATATCGTTTCTCTCTCTCACTCTCTCTCTCTCTCTCACTCTCACACTCACTCTTTCGATTTCTCACCATACACTTGTACACAATTTTGTATGTTTCGCATTTCGTTTGGTCTCTGTTTCGCATTTAGCATTTATTGTTGATTGTCTCACTTTATTCACTGGAACTTTGGAATCGGTTTCATATCAGTTAAATAAAATTGCTCAAATGCAAGCTAATGCGGCTGTGTAAAGAGCCGCACTGTCAACCATACACTTCTCTTATACTCTCCGCATAGGCATGTGATACACACTCACACACATATATATGTACAAACGAATAGACTGTTCGGTCGAAACAACAGTACAAATGCGGGTCTTTCTCATTAAGTCTCTCTCTCTCGCTTTCTCATTCTCTCTCTCGCTTTCTCTTTCTCTCTCTCTCGCCTCTCGCTCTCTCTCTCACACTCGCTTTCTTATTCTGCGTGTATCTCGAATGCGCATAGAATCCCTTTTCACAATGCTCTGCAATAGATTTTATGCATACAATTTTTACATATGAAATGACTGAACATTGTCAATTTGAATAATAATGGAAAAATGTTTAATTTAAATATGAATATAAATAAATGCTCATATTTAATTAGAATGATTATCATTTAATGATGAAAAGAATCATTTATTATGGAAATAGACATTTAGACTGATGAAAATCATCATTTGACGATAGCAATCTTTATTCGATGATGCGACACATCATTAGATAATTAGAATCCATTATTGAATGATGGGATTCATATTTTGATACAAATATACAGACCGAATTATCAAAAAAAAAAAAAAAAAAAGAAAAAAAAAAGAAAAATTGAGGCAAAAGGGTAGGAAATACCTATTTCATGAAAGAACTCATGATTTTCAATTGAAAATATAGCAAAATCCAAGCAAATTATCTGACAAAATTGCAGAAAACTTGAGACATTAAAATACACAGTAAATTTCATTGAATTTGTTGTCAAATCTTCAAGAACTGTGTACAAATTGATGATAATTTTTTCGTTAAATTTCGAAGAACTGTTTTTGTGCAAAAATCATTGATAAAAAAAAAAAACACATCAGAATTAAGCAGAGAAAACAAAATAAAAAAAAAAAAAGTACGCAAATATCAAAATAATCGACTTCCTTTGATAGAAATGCAAAATTTTGATTGTTTACAATGTAACTTCCATGTGATATGCATCGTGAACGGGTCGGTCTATAAACAATCAATGTTGCTGCTGTCCAAGTGTTTGTGAATTTGTGTTGGATTGGTTGTTCAATGGTTTCGCTCTTTGGCTGTGCGATTTGCGCCGATTCCATATCAAACATATTTTGTTTTTTTTTTTTTCGTTGCCATTCATGGCAATTCATACAAGCGACAAGAGATTCGAGTACCTGTGGACATACATACTTCGTATCAAAAAAAAAAAAGGGTTTTATCCTGCTGTTGTCGTTGTTTCTTCATTTTTCTTCTTCGTATGGTTTTGTGTTTCGATTTTTCGTCTTCGATTCATACCATTACTCTACAGAAATATTTATGTTATGAGCGGCGCAAATGCATACATTTTTTTCTCTTCTTCTTCTTCTTCTTCTTCAAAATGCGAATAATGTGAGTTTGTATGCGATGAAAATGTGACAAATATTATTGTTTTTGTTGTATGGAGCACGAACGATGGTGATAGCAATGATGACGGTACAGAATTAAAATGAAACCGTGCGCGATCATTGTGTGCTGAAGAGTCCAAAGAATGCAAAATGCAAAGAAGATTGAAATTGAGAAAAACGAAGATGTGAAGAGAAAAGGGCGAGACAGAAAGAGAGAAAGAGAGAAAGAGAGAAAGAGAGAGAGAGAGAGAGAGAGAGAGAGAAAAAAGAGAGGAAAAAACCCAATCAACAATCAACTGGATGGATTTTTTTCTCTATCTCACATTTTGCTTCGCGATCGCTAAGCACTTGAGACACAACAATCCAGACAAATGCCAAAGAAATTGATTATTCGCCGGGTTTTCTTTCTTCGTTTTGCTTTTGCTTATGCATTTTGTCTTTTCTGCACTGCATTTAATAACAAAGAATGGAATGTGTGTGTGTGTGTGTGTGTGTGTGTGTGCTTCACGAAAATTTGCCTAGTCACCGTATTTATTCAATTTAACACTCGCCACTTTCTACATACTCGCGAAGACAAAGGCCCACCGCCACTGATTCTGCTGCGGTTGCTGTTGCTGCCAATGACGACGCAACCATGCACATTCTGATTATGCACGGGCAAAAATTGAAATACATAAATAGAATTAAAAAGATTCAAATAAAAACGGTAGAGCAGAGAAAAAAAAACAAAACAAAACAAAACCGTAATTACATTAGTGCTGATTAGCGAAAATGGGCTAGCTTTTTTTCACCATTTATTGCGCACGGCTCAATTACTATAATCCAAATTATCTCGATGATTTTAGAATTTACATCATTTTTGCCGTTGATAACTCGAATACATAATTAGCGATCGGCTCAATTTGGTCACCATTTGCTCTTATGGGATTTTTTTTTTTTTTTTTTTTTAATAACGCTTATTTTTTTCACTTTTGATTGTTTTCACTCATTCGAAACGAATCGTATAACGAAATGCACAAATTATACCGAATTGAAGAACGGCCAATATAATTTGCAACGACATCTATTGGAAACTTTACACAACATGCATTTAAATTCTATTTTAACTGAATTATGCTCAAAACATCAAATTCGCGTCAATTAACTTTTAGTTTAATTTACTTCGTCTCTGTATTCATTTTCTTCATTTACTTTGATTTCTTCTGAAAAGTCGTGTTCTTTTTCATCAACTTTCAATTGTTTCTTTTTATCTTTTTTTTTCTACTTTTATTTCTTTTTCTCCACATCTTCTTCAAGTTTAAACTCTCTTTGCAAATTCATATCAATGTCTAGCATATTAAATTACATATAGAAAATTATATTCGTATTTCAATGATTTTCTTACAATGGAACATTTGCACGTTGAAAACGCTTTTTTCATTTTAATTGGCTAAAATGGCTAGAAAAATATAATTTCAAATGATTGAAGACATTTCATTTTTTTTTTACTACTTTTTGTTCTGAAAAATGACATAAAAAAAAGCTAAAATTTTCTTTATTAAAATTGCAAAGATTTTTTAAATGAACTTTAGTTTAATTTTGAGTTTGCGGGACGTTTCGAAGAACGAAATCCAATTAAAATTAATATTTCAACAGAAAAATCAATAAAAAAAAAAAAAAATTTCATAAAAAAAGAAAAAATTGCTTGAACATATTTGAAAGAAATATTTTTGCAAAAATTGGGCAATTTTTATTAAATTATTAATTTGAAAAATGGTGGCCGATACCAAAAATTGTTCGGATTGGGTAAATTTCAGTGTTTCTTCTTCAATTTCATGAGAATAATGTGTGATAAAGTGAAAGAAAAAGCCTGAAATTATGAATAATCTTCGTTTTCATGACAAAAACTTCCGTTCAAATCCGGGTATTTAATTGAATGTATATTCATTTGCTAGAGATGAGGAACTTTGTAAAGAAAAAAAAAATGCTAAACATTGATTCCGTTACAAATGTGCTGTGACGAAATAAGCCATTTTGAATTTCTGCAAATGGAGCCGTTGATATTTGTGTCGTTCGATGTAAAAGTCAAGGGTGGATTCCACTACGTCACATCACATGTCATTGAATTCATCAAGTGATGATGAGGTAGTGGCGTACTCCCATGCCTTTTGCGGGAATGTTGATGTGCGTGCGGTAATCAATGTACCGGTCATTGTGATCACAATCTGTCTATCTCAGTTTTTTTTTTTTTTTTGGAGCAAAACAATGAACCCAATGCATTTCTGATCATATCACTGCACTGAGGCTGTAAGAAAAACAAAACAAAAACAAAAAAAAAATTTATTTAATCGATTTATTGTGTAAACATCAATTAATGATAATTTCTTTATTATTATTTTTCGATTTGTTCACATTTTCGGCATAATTTAAAATCAACATTTGATTCCGGTCATTAACATTGTACATAACATCGGTAAAATAAGTCGATAATTGCGTGAATCTGATATTTCATCGGTTTGCATTCGTTTGTGATTATTTTTTTTCTTCTTCTTCTTCTTCTTCTTCTTTTCAAAAACAATAAGTGTTATCTCATCACTTTGTTGATGAGATATTTATGGTGAAGAGATTATGTTAAAAATTACGCAATTGCTAGCTACAGAACGGAATTGAAGCATGTCGATACAATGTATGATGTGATGTGAATTTATTGAAATTTGCCTCCCACCGTTTTTTTTTTTTTTTTGCAGTTCGAGAGAAAAAAAAAAACAAAACAAAAAGCAATAACAACAAAGAGTTTGATTATATTCTTTCTGCAACGATGATTTATACACTTCTTTGCACTGTTTTTCTTCTTCATTCATTCATTCATTATTCCCAACGCTTCAATTCAATCACTTTCTTTTGCATAAAGAAAATTAAAAAACATTAGATGCGAAGAACCGAGAACATAACAACGAAGAAAAACGTCAAACATACTCAATACAAGAAGAAAAAAAAAAAGCAAAAAATATTCACTTTACACTATGTTGAGAATCTTTCATCATTCACTGGCCAAACGGATCGGAATGAAAAATTCGGTAACGGTGATGCACTCAAACGATCCGATTGAAATAAAATGAAAAACGATTGTTAGATCAGCAAACTGAAGCGATTTTTTTTTTTTTTTTTTTTTTTTTTTTTTTTTGCTTCTTCTGTGCTCTATGGTTTGAAGTGATTGGAAACGAATTTCAATTTTAGACGTACGTTCGGCGGAATAAAAAAGGAATTTTCAACAGGAATAATTTCGAGGAATTTTTTCTTTCTTCGCTATTTAATAAAATATTTTCATTTTGTTGTTTGCAACGAAGCATTCAAGCCAAGATTTAAAATTGAAATTTTCATTCATTTGAAAGTAAAACAAAACACGTCATGAAATCAATGACTACTGTTCAATGGCTCTTGTATGTGTCGATTTGAAAATGCTGATGCTTTAGCAATATCTATGGACGCATCTGTGTTGACTTGTGTATACACGTGTTTGTGCATGCTTTTTTTTTTGCACAGCATTTAACTCGGAAATCTCTTTTCGACCATTCAATGCATAATTGCATATCGCATCCTTTAGCTATTGAATCGTGCTGTTAATTGCAAGCAATTAAAACAATGTTACTTACTTACAAATTCAGTGAGAGTTTGTTACAATTTGTAATGCATCAATTATTGATTTCAACAACCTTTCATCAAAATTAATTTTGTGTTCTTCTTTTTTTACAACATCTTTGCATCAATGTTATGGAAACCAAATTATATACGATTTTTAGATGAGATTTTTATTTCTGAGCCATTTTTTTTTTTTTTTCGATAAACTTTTCATTGCGTATATTTTTCTTAATGATTCTTGGGCATGGCTTGTGGAATGTTACGTTGAAATGTGCAAACTCATAACATCGGTAAAGATCAATTCAAAAATCCATTAAAAACGGAAAAATTATTGAAATGTTCAACAAAATCTTTGAAAATTTAACAAAATCATTAGCAAATTTGGAAATCGTTTTATTTGTGCTGAAGAATGTTCAATTTTTTCCACAAATTTCAAGATAAATTGATAAAAATTAGCGGAAAAAACTTAAAAATTCGAAAATGACGAAATTGTTCAAAAAAAAAAAAAAAAAATCAAAAATTCACAGAAAATTGTCATTTAAAACTTAAAAACCAACGAAAAGTCTCCTGAATTTGGTAAATTGTTGAAAAATATGCAAAAACTGTATAAAAATGTCGAAAACATAATTTTTTTGATGAAATTACCAGAATATTTAAACAATTTCACAGAAATGTTATGATATTTTCAATTTGAAAAAAAAAAAACGGTCAAATACACATGAATGCAAGCACAATGGAGAATCATCGAAGTGTACAACGAAAAGTCGAATAATTTTCAGGGAAATAATTAAGGGATTGCCAAAAAACAACACACGCAATGGAAAAATTATGGAAATATTGAACTGAACACTCTAAGAATGTATTCTTAAAAGTTTGCAAAATCTTTTCTTTTTTTTTTTTTTTTTTTAAATTTTGAATCAATTAACTGCAAATTATTCAACCATTTAAAAATGTGCAAGTTAACACAAAATAAAAAAAAAACAAAAAAAAAAAAACAGAATTGCTCACTATTTTGTTGTACTTACAGGATAATCAACCGAAGACAAGCCGCTACTTTTCAATGTGATCAGTTTGGTTTCTCGGACAAAACTAATCGTGTCACTTAAATTGAAAGAATATTCAAGTGACTGAATGAATGTGTCAATGCCAAAGCAAAACGGACAAATTAAAATTGTTTAAGTATAAATATTCAATTTATCCCGTACGAACTGTTAATCACTAAACTAAACAAACTGCACAAATACACATTCATAAATTGAAAGTGTTGGGATCATATTGCACGGCATCAAATGTGCCTTTTTGAAAATGTCACAATTTTGCCCATAAAAACTTCATGCATTACACGCATGTTAAATCCGTTATTCGGATGAGCCGTAGTTTTTCGTGCACTCACAAAACAATTGCACGAGCACACAGATAAAGCCATTCGGGCGCAAATATTCACACAAACACACAGAGACAGAGATAGAGACAGAGACAGAGCCAGACACAGGCACAAGCACAGGCACAGGGCACAGACACACACACAGACACAGGTACAGGCACAAGCAATTCCAGATACAAGCTCCTCATCAAGCTCAGCGCGCGCACACACACACACACACAATCGATTTAATGCTAAATATGCCGATTCAGCCGATGAAAAGAAACCTTAAAACAAAACCGTTGATAATTTGCTAGAAGTGATCAAAATATAAACAATTGTATATCGATGCATATTCGTACATAATGACATAGATGGTGTCATTCCATATTCTTGGTAAGAAAAGTAATAAATTCTCTGCATATTTCAAAATTGAAATTCACATACAAAATCCGATCGGTTGGACAATTGGTAACGAAAGAAAAAAGAAAAAAAAAAAAAAAAAAATACAAAAAAATTTTGGCAATGTGATTTCGTTTGAATTGAACAAAAATAAATAAACATTTTTATGTTCGTTGGGTAATTCGTGTGTTTATTGGTTACAGTTTTTCATTTTTCGTTTATGTTCTGTTATAAGTATACAAAAAAAAAAATTCCTTGAATTCTGAAGCGTAATTGCGAAAATATTGAAAAGAACAATAATCTCAAGTGTATCGAATCAAATCGAAACGAGATTACGAGTGAGTTTGGATGCTCGCCTGTTTGCATGCCAAACGCGACAAATAAAATTCGAAGCAGCAAGTTTATTACATTTACGAAAATTGTACATGGAATTTTCGCATAAGTACTCATCATAAATAGCCGAATTATTAATATTGTTGCTTGACTGTTTAAACAAATGCTCTGGTACGATCATAATAGCTTGATATTTATTTATTTTTTTTTTTCTCCCTTTCGATTTCTTCGCAATATGTGATTATTATTTTTCTTCCCCGATTGTTTTATTTTTCTTGCATTGTCAGCATTATGGCACCATGAGAAACATTTCACACTCTGAATTTGAAGGCAGACAGTTTGAAATCGCACACTCGAACAGAGTTTTTGTTGTTTTTTTTTTTTGGTTTTTCGTCGTCGTCGTCATTGTCGTCGTCATCAGATGCAGGAATAACATTTTCGCTTATGAATCCTATGCACATTCTTTGTGTTTGACACCTGACAATGAAATTTGAAGTACCATTTATACTCAGTTTATTTGCATGAGAATCAAGTAACGAAAAATGCTGATTTCATTTTGAGCGGCAATCAAGACATCCGCGTTACAACAATCTAACACACTATTATACTGGAAAATGGACACCATTTGCTGACTTGCCAATCAGAAATCAGCACTGAACACTTGGCTGTTGAATGAACAACATGTAGTTTCCAGTTTATTTCAAATTTTTTTTTTTTTCTCTATCTCTCTCTCTCTCTTTCCTTTCATATAAATGAATAGATCAAATAGCATAAAAATATCGAAAATAAGATTTATTTATTAAGCATGAAGTTAGTTTTATTTAATATTATGTATGAATTTTTACATTTGATTTGTTACAATGTGCAAAACACTTGATTCTTTTTAATGAACACACTTTGTTGCAATGGATATCAAGTGTTAGCGATTTAAATGAAACATTTTCATGAAATTTATGCGGAAAATGATATTAAATGTATAGACTTTTGCCGCGCATGCAAAATATTTTCATTAAATCATTTTCATTTCAACAACAGTTTTACTTAAATTTCATATTAGAATATATAATTTCTCTCATTTCGTTTTGAACACAATTTTACAGAAATTTATTCGAACAATTTTTGTCTTTTCGTTTTAGTCCACGCTTAATTCATTTCAAAAGATTCACTCGTATGAAATTTATTTAAATTTGTATGAGATTTAAATATGTAATTTTTTTCTGAAATATGCAATTTCATTAGACCAAACTGCAGAGAATTTGAATTGAAATGATCATAAATATCAATAATAAGGTGTAAAATATTACTTTGCAAACAATATGATTGAATTCTTCTATATGAATCTTTTTGATTGGTTCATTATCCAATTTCACATCCTTATTTTGCTCTTCATTCACATCTTTGATTGATTGGTCTTCGACTGATTCATCATCAATTTCCTTATATTCGACTAAGTTTAGAAAACAAAAATTGATTTCTATTGAAAAATTTATTAAAATTAGAATGTATTTGTATACGAAATTTACTTTTATGAAGTAACACGTGACATTTGAACAGTCGTGACTCCCTCTTTTTTCCAATGGAAAGCTCTTTCGTCCGCTCTGATGTAATTGCTCGATGTGTTTCTGTAATGTGGATTTTAATTGTGAATATTAGAAATATTTTTGAAAATATTCTGCCTCACTTGGATCTCTAATACGTAGTTTCATAATTGTATTTCGAATTTTATTTAAAATTATTTTATTTCAGATTATTCAATTTGATTAAATTTGTTTTTTTTTTTTTTGTGAACAACCGTTAAGTCTTTTAAGCTACAAGTCAATATGATATCAATTGCCTGACTAACTTGAGTGAGATGTGTTGATCTCATTGAACGATTACAAACAACGTGACGCAAGCAACGTTTGCGTGTCAGTAGAATAACAATAATTGTTGTATTCAACGCAATGCTTTTTGATCGGTTAATACAGCAACATATTTTGATAGTGTGTTTATGCATAATGCTTCAGAAACAGCATTCTCTATCATAGTGAGATCAGCATTCTCTCTCATAGTAAAATAGAGAGAGAGAGAGAGAGAGAGAGAGAGAGAGAGAGAGAGAGAGCAAGGGGACAAGAGAGGACGAGAAAGAGAAAGAGAAAGAGAAAGAGAAAGAGAGAGAGACGAGAGAGAGAGAGAGAGAGAGAGAGAGAGAGAGAGAGAGAGAGAGTCTCACTGATTCGCTAATTGTGACACCCATTGTGACTTCCTGTTTCGCAAAAAATGAAAAAAAATTGAAATAAAATTCCAAGATTTCACTTAAAATTCTGCCTTTTATTGTTTGGTTTTTGTTTTGTTTTTTTTTTTTTTTTTTTTGTTTTTTTGTTCATTGAATAAATAAATAAATCATAATACCGATTTCTACAAGAGAAAAAAAAAAAGAATGAAGAACAACAAGCGAAATTATACGCTGTCTCCTGAATTATTGTTATCAGATGCATAAAATGTGTGTAAAAATTTACGAGCAAGCATACCTAAGAGGGAAAAGAACGAAAGTAAATAAAACTAAATATTATAAATATTCTGCACAAATATTGTAAATATTGTAAATATTGTGAAAATTAAGCATACCAACAGTAGATTGTGGATTGGCACTAGGCATTGATGGCATAATTGATGCATCGCATACATATAAATGATCAACACCATGAACTTGAAATGTATTTGGATTGACAACGGAATCAGTTTCATTAAAACCCATTCGACATGTACCAACTGGATGATAAGCGGTTAATGTTAAATGTTTTACATAACATTGCCAATATTCATCAGATGCAAAATCATATTGTTTGCAACCAGGTAATGATCGTTTTGTTATTGTTGCGCCAATTGATTGAAATGCTGGCGTTTTAATTATTTTCATAATCATTTTTAAACCATGAATTAAAATATCAATATCATTTTGATGTGATAAATAATTTGGTTCAATAATTGTTTCAATATCATCATCACGTCCAATTCGTATTGTTACATATCCATATGATTTTGGATGTAAAACAATTGGAAGTATTGAAATGGTTGGCGTTGCAATTAATGGTTGAAAATATTCTTTCCATGTACGTTCATTAATATTAAGTAAACGGCGAAAATATACGCCAGCATCAATTGTTGAACCCATTGGTATAAGCATAAATCCTAAATCCGGCATTCGATCATTTGTTTGTTGATTAATTTTTACAAAGCCAATACCTTCACAGCCGCTTATTGTAAATGGACCTTGACCATTCCAAAAATAATCACACATATGCTTAATACTATACAAATTCCATGGTTCAAAATATAATGATTGATTTAATGTAATTAAATCAATGCCCGTTGTTACATGATCTTGTAAATATTGTCCAACTGCTGGTAAATGCTTTTGTAATTTTAATTTAATTGCATCATCATTGGTTTTTCCATCTTTTTTTAATGTTTTATTTGTATTTTGTGCATAAATTGTTTCAGATCCAATTCCAGATTTTAGCAATAATGTTGGCGAACCAATTGTACCACCAGCAATAATAATTGCTTTTGTTGCACGCACTTCATATAAATGACCAAGCTTTCGATATCGTACACCAACCGCTTTTAATGTTGTTTTTGTATCACCCGCATCACCATCAAATAAAATTCGTTCAGCTCTTGCATCAGATAATACATGATGATTTCGTGTATGAATCCTGAGAAAATAATGAAAGAAAATAAAAAATATAAAATATTAATTGTAGGTTGAATATTTTGAAAATATTGTAAATATTACAACCATGAATGATATGAATCAACAACACTCCAACGTTTTCCATTATTTTGTAACACTTTTGGCAATTTAAATTCAATGATATTTTGATCGTTTAATTGGGAAGCAGATCGTATAAATGCATCAGCCGCTTTGCTTGTGCTACGCAAATCGGATAATTCTAAAAATGCTTCAAATTCTCTGAAAATTCAATAATCGAAAATGGAAATTAATTTCAAAATTTGAAAAAAAAAAAAAGGAAAAATCATTTGATTGAACAAAATACGTTTTTTGATCCAATTGTTTGTTACCTATAAAATGGTAAAATGTCTTTGGTAAAATCGTATTTATCGGAATCGATATAAAACCAATTGCGAAAATCATCTTCGTGTCCACGTTCATAAATCATATTATTAATGAGTTGTGTACCACCAAAACCTTTGCCCGTTGGCCAATGGCTGACATTGTTTGCAAGTGATTTGCATGCATTCTTTTGTGATTTTGTTTTGTATTGCCAATCGAATAGCTCTTGAAATTGAAGTAATGGTGTTGCAATTGGTATATTATGTATGATGCGGCCAATTGATGATGAGATTGGTGCATTTGGTGATTGAAAATCAGCACCAGCCTCAATAATTAGCACATTTTTCTCTTTTAATCCAGCTGCTATTGTTAAACCGGCTGTTCCACCGCCAACTGTAAATAATTTTATCAAAAATTGCATATGAAATAGAGCAAACAAATACACACACATATTCACACATCAAAGCAAAGAAAAAAAAAAAAAAAACCAATAAATCACATACCAATTATTACATCGTAGCTATGCTTGCTCACAGATGCCGATGATGAGAATACATTCAATTCGAAAAAATTGATTGCATTATTTATGTATAAATAAATTAAAAATGTGGTGACAGCAACATAATAAAAAAGAAATATTAAAAACTTGAATATCCAAATCATTACACACAAATTTTTCGTTTAATGCCAATTGCAAATGTTACGGCCCAAAAAAAAAAAAATATATATAGATATATACTATTTCTTATTGTTTACCATACAATTTCGTTTTTATTTATGCTAGCATAACAGTTTGCACGCTTCATTTTACGCACATTTTGACTGATGATAATAAATAGTTTCGTTTTTTGCAATTCTCTCCACCCAAATGTCAACGTCAATGTCACAACAATTCATGTTTTTCACACGGGTACGTTCCGAAATTCATGTAAAATCAGAGAATTCAAGCTCGTTTTTGTTTTTTCTTCACTTTTTGTATTTTTTTGTGGGAAAAACTGAGAATTAAAAATAAAAATAAAATCATTGAAAATAAAATAGAAATTATAATTATCGAAAATGTCTTCTAAATGTCAAACATGAAACATTGTAAACATGAAAAATTCATAAACGATAAATGAAACGAAAACAGTATAAAATATTCATAAGTGAGTATCAATAAAACATTGGTGTCGTACTCGTATATTCATTGTCGATTTTATTGAATGAATACAGAAATCGAAAGAGAAAAAAAGAGAAAAAATTTGAAAAAAGCATGCTGAAAATGGGAAAAAAAATAAAAAAAAAAGAAATCAAAAATAAATAAAAATATGAAAATTTTGAGAAAAATTTCAATTATCTTCATACAAATTTAAAGAAAAAAATATTAAATATTTTTCTTTAAATGAATTTTCAAATATTTAAATATTTCATTGGTAAAAGGAACCCATTTTTCGTTTTTGTCAATTTCCGCTAATCAACTCCTGAAAAATCACACATTTTGATGAATATATGTGATACAAAATTGTCCATGGAAAAGAACTAAGACTTGACGAAGAATGTTCAATATTTCAAATCTCATCTCGATTCGCGCAATATGTAACGTTCATTTAAAACAACGTACGAGAATGGCGTTGTTGTACGATTTAATGGAGCGCTACTTTCAATTGAAATGGTCCGAAATTTAATTAAATGGTCCGAAAGTTTTTACACAATAATAAAGATACGAACTTTAAGCTTTGAAAGAAGTTTAAAGAAGCTCATTGACTAGTTATCAATATTACACTTCTATTCACTCTCCCTTCCCCCCGAAGAATAAAAAAACAAACAATTGATGCGTTTAACATGTAACAAAACAATCATTTTAGTCTTTCTCCATTTCTCTCTCCTAATCAATACACATGCATATGCTCATACTAATCAACGATGAATGCGATGAAGTAGAACAGCAAGAAGAACACCAGTGATGTAGCTATTCGCACTCATGGGCTTCTATGTGTGCTTGTCTCAGATGTTACATGAGAATGCTTGTTTAGTTAGAATATGTCATTGTTCAAATTTTATCTATCGAAGTATAAAGGATGTCCAAATTTCGAATACACAAGCCATCCACAATTCTATACTTCAGTCATACAATCCTTACACTCATACCATTCATGCACTGGAAAGAGATTTCACTCATAATTATATTAAACTTATGAAAAACAAAAGTCTGTATGAGGATTTTCTCTTTTTTTATTCGATTTTAAACGTTTTTATCTTTGAAAATCATTGAAAAGTGTTGAAAATGACTGAAACATATTGACAGGTTACTGAAATGATTTTTTCAATACTGATTCAAAATATGATTTTTTTTTTTTTTAGATTTCATTCATCGAACGTCAACCTTTATTCTTTTACTTACTTTTTCTTTTATTGCAATTTCATAAAAATGTAAAATATAGAAAAACATGATGCAAAAGTCCAAAACAGAATTTTTCTGAGCGTAAAAACCCAATAGATGAGCAGCGAACGCAACGGTTGCATCATGTTTTCAAGCTATAGTTGTTCAATTCAAAAGCAAAGCTTTTAGCTCCACTCAATCATAAGTTTCAAAGACTTTATAGCGGTTTAAGCATCCGCTATTCGTAGTTCAAAAAAAAAAAAAAAATTGATTGTTTTCCAGAAATGTATATCGAATTTTTTTTTTTTTTTTTTTTCAATTTTAAAAAACTGAATTATGATTTAAAGAATGATCAATTGTTCCATTTAAAATGTATCCATTCCAAGTCAATTTATATTGAATAAATTCAAACGATCACGATTGATGGGGAGAGCTTATCATGGAGAAGGGAGAAACAAACAAAAAAAAAAGAAAAGGAAAATGAAACAATGAAGCTTCTGATTGAAAAAGCGCAATAAAAATTGATTGAATAAAAGTGTGACCGTCATCTGTGTGCAAAATAATAATTCGGAAAATCAGGTGAAATCGTTTGACATAATCATAATATTCAAGTTGGAATGAGTTAGAGAGTGTTAGATAAAATATGTGTGTGTGTGTGTGAGTGAGTGTGTGAATAAAACGATAGGAATGATCAGATGACTTGAATGGTTTTATTATTTAGCCTGTAGATGGAGAAGTGTTCATTGTGCGTGTAAATGTGTAATTTTTTCTCTTTTCCTTCTTTTCATTCAATCTTCTGGTGCGATGATGAGAGACTGTATATATTTCATCTCATATTGAATCAAACATTATCTCTTTCGCACTTATTTCGTTCATTGAATTGAATGACGGTGCCACACATTGAAGCGATCCCTCGCGCTCTCGTATATTAATTTTTTTTTTTATATTTTCTGTACGCGATTGTGTATTAGCAATGTTTTCTTGTAATCAAGTTACTGTTTTTTTTTTTTTTTTTTTTTTTTGTCTTGGACCAATCAAATTGTGTGTGTTTGTGATTTTATTATATAGTTTTTGTCATTTTTTTTTCTGTGTTGTGTTTTCACATAGTGAACCGTTTGTGAACACGAAGGGTTCTGTTTGAATCGAGAGGGCTCGATCGATTCAAAAAAAATTTTTTTTTATTTGATCAATTGAATTTTTTGTGAAATTTCATGTGATTTGATTGAGAAAAAAAAAAGAGTGAGAGAAACCGAAACCAAAAAAAAAAAAAAAAAAAAACAAAAATCAAAAACAGAAACAAAAAATTAAGTTTCCAAAACAAGCAAAAGTTCAAAGAGAGAAGGAAAGAAAGGAAAAAAAATACATATATTTACTACAGAAACCTTGTATCACATCGTCTCGCCGATTCAAGATAGATCGAGTATATTAATATAGACGAGATTGTGTGTGGATTGCACTCGGGTAATAAACAAAAATTCATTTATTGTGTGTTATTTGTGTGTAAATGTGTCAAAGTAAAACGGTTTATAAAAAAAAAAAAATTCTCTTACATGAAATGCGAAAAAGAAGAAAAAGAATAAATGAATCGATCGGTTTGATCGAATTCAATAGGCGAAAATTTATTGATTTTTTGAAAAAAAGATTCGAGTGAAAATTTACATTGTGAAAGTGAAAAACAAATCAAAAGATCCACAGAAAACAACGGCATCGCTCTAATCAAAGGAATAAATGACAGAAAAAAAACGACGAAGACGAAGACGACGACGAAGACAACAACAACAGCAATAAATAATAAATAAAAGTGAAGATGTGTTCAATTGGATTTTTGTTAGTCGTTGTCGATGGAACGTGTGTATAGTGTGATTGTCGCTTGTGCCGTTTTGCAAATTATTTCTTTCTCCCGCTCTCTCTCTTCCTCTCTTCCTCTCGCATGTATCAGTATTTGTGCACATTTCACTGTTTATTCATATGCGTACTCACTATATTCATTTTTACAGGGAATTTTTTGTTCGTCGCTCATCGCTGGTTTATTTGCTGGTATTTGTCATTTCATGAATTTGATTTGAATGTATGTTTTCTCATATGGATTGTTGTTGTGCCATTTCTTGTTGTTGCGCTCAAATTTCGTTCATTGTATTTGCGGTATACGTGTATATGTATTGAGAGCTACCAGCGTGATCATTTAGTCGCTCTTATCATCGTCGACCAATTTGAAGATTGTATGCATTAATTTAATTCTCATCTTTTTAGTTGAAATTCATATGAACGGCATATCGTTTATTTAGTCAACAATTGTGATCTTGTACAATTGTGATTGCAGAGAGAATATATTGTTTCTTCTTGTTTTTTCCACTTGTTTTTTTCTTTTTCTTTTTCTTCTTCAGGTTGTTGTTGTTGTTGTTTTTTTTCCCTTTTACATTTCATTATTTCATTTCATTTAGATTCGTTTGGTGATGATCATTTTTGTTGACGGTGTAAACGGATTTGGTTCAAAGTAAAATTTCAAGTAAATTAAATGCGATTTCATTTCAATTTATTCATTCTTCTTTTTTATCTTCTTCATTCAAATATTCCATTTAGTAGTTTGTACATTTATTTACTCACGATTATTTCAAATCATAATTTCAAAAAAAAGAAAATGTTTCTTCTTTCTTTTCTTCTCTTGTATTCAAATCCATTTGTGTGCCAAAATTCATTCAAACGATTGTGAACAAATTAACGAGATGGGATAATATTGTGGCATCGTGTGAGATGTTAAGGAGCTATTGATACGTCGATCACAGATAGAAATAAAGACAATAACAGAGACGGATATAGAAAAATATATCCAGTTTACACTAGTTAAAAACAACAATCATTTATCGTCATTTTTGTTGTTGTTGTTGTTGTTGTTGTGGTTTTTGTTGATTATATGAATTCGGCAGAGCATCGTACATAAAATGCTGTTGAGCTATGCAACAGCTAATTTGTGTTAAATCGTTTTACCACTGCGATCGCTTTATGATTTTGCTACTGTGATCGCTCTCTGAAATATTTTTATATGTGTGTATTATGCTGAAATTGAGATATGCTCTTGGGCCTCGTGCAATCTATACATGTTACGTCACTTGCATTCAAATGATCCATGTCTGGAACGCAACAAATTTGTGATTAATACCACTTCCTCCTCCTTCTCCCCCTCCCCCACCATTTATGAGTTATAAATGAAACAAAAAAGAGAGGAGAGATAGAGATAGAGAGAGAGAGAGAGAGAGAGAGAGAGAGGGAGAAAAAAAAAGCTATACGCACACCATCACTACATTGAATTAGACATGCGAATTTGTGTCGATGTGATGGCCACTGATTGCCACTTAATATAAAAATAAATATACATTAATATTTATCGAATCACAAGAGCAACATTTCAAAATCAACCATTTATTTTTCTTCTTTTCTCTCTCTCTCTCTCACACACATATACACACACACACACACACACACAATCTCACTCTTTATATTCACTTCTCTGTGCCTTTTGTTTTTGATCGGAAATTTTGAATGTAGCAACGGTGGC
The DNA here is from genome assembly GCA_029041755.1 of Resseliella maxima. Taxonomy (NCBI): domain Eukaryota; kingdom Metazoa; phylum Arthropoda; class Insecta; order Diptera; family Cecidomyiidae; genus Resseliella; species Resseliella maxima. The sequence continues at coordinate 868,609 of JAQOWM010000154.1, forward strand.
GGTGATGTTGTGCTTACACGTTTACATACCCCCGCGCTTGATCTTTTTTCATGAGTTATCATCTGTTCATTCTCATTTATCGAATGTAAATTGAAAGTCGTGATATTTTAATACTTAAATGGTAAAACGTCACAATCGATAATCAATTCTGTTTTGCACATTTGACAACAAAAACAATTTATAACGACAACAGAAAAAGAAGGAGAGGGAAACGATGAAAGGACACTGAGGGAGGATCGAAAAAACCGGGAAAGAGAGAAATAGATGAGTAAAGAGAGATGGAGAGAGACAGCGACAGAGACAGAGAGACAGAGACAGAGACAGAGAGACAGAGACAGAGAGAAAGAGAGAGAGAACGAAGGGAAGAGAGAGAAAGAGAGAAAGAGAACAAAGAATTTGACATTCGATGGATTGAAAAATTTGCACCATATTTGTTTCTCTTAGTCAATGGCAGAAGAAAAAACTCTTTTTTCAAAGAAAGATCGATTTTTTTCGCTTAAGCGGTTGTTGAAATGTTGAACCGCAACTCTAAAAAATAGTCATTTTCTCGAATGCTTGTGTTCATTTTCTAATTTGTTGGCAAAGTTTTTTTTTCTCCTCCTTTTGATCGATACGATTGTTTCCACAGCAATGTCAATGGCAATAATTCAAACTTTATGTCCAAAAATTGAAATTAGGCCATGACAAGCAATGCGAGAATGAAACAAGGAAAAGCACAATGAAAAAAAAAAAGAAAAAAAATGAATTAAAGTGAATGAGAATATATCAAACATCTGGTGTTCTGTAAATAAACTTGGAATTTGTTTTTCTTTTTTACTTTGCGCCATTTCATCACATCGCAAATTTCACATTGATCAATGCATTGTTCAATACACAAAATGTATTTACTTCCCCTGTAGCTACCGCAAATATTAATGTGGCCAACAAATTATCGTGTTTATTTTTTGATTTGCGTGTATGCTGCTGCTGCTTCTTCTTCTTCTTCTTTTCTTCTTCTTTCCTACTTTTGTCTCTTCTTCTTTTTCCAGTATCTTTTTCGGTGTTTGTGATCATTTTATCAACTACTAATTCTATCGGCTGCAAAAAAAAAAAGTGAAAAAAAAACCGCTTACATTTATTTACACGAATCGAAAACCGATTCATATCTATGCGTAGTAAATGCTCATTTTGATCTGGTTCCATGCTGTATAGCAATTAGCTTGAAAGTGCCGAAGAACGAGGAAAAAAAATGCCTATTTATCGCTTGTAAATATTTTCACCCGAAAATCGACAGCAAACAATGGTCGTTTGATATTTTCGTACAACGAAAATGATACAAGATCTCATAAGATTGTCGCAAAAACAGTTATTAAGAGACAATAATTGGATTGCAGAAGCAAACAGTTTTGTCATTCACTGTACGGAACGGATATCAAGAAAGAAAGGAAAAAAACAGAAAAATATGATGATGAAGAGACAAAAAAAAAAAAAAAAAAAAAAAACAAAAAAAAGAAACAAAAGCACAAATTATGAAAAACTCTTACAAGTTGTCGATATCTCGTCACGTGATATATCTCGCCAATCAATTAATTATGGTCAACGGAAAGGAAAAAATAGAATTATATATGTAACACAATTGACTCCTTGTATGTCTCTCTCTTTTTTTCTCTTTTTTTTCATTCTCGTTTTGCTTTTGTTTTCATAATAAATTCGAAATAAATTAGTCACTCCGAGCCCGTGAACGATAACAATTTGCTTAAATCAAAACCACACACACACTCACACACACACACACACACAGAGAGAGAGAGAGAGAGAGAGAGAGAGAGAGAGAGAGAGAGAGAGAGAGAGAGAGAGAGAGAGAGAGAGAGAGAGAGAGAGAGAGAGAAAGAGAAGAGAGAGAGAGAGAGAAAGAGAGAGAGAGAGAGAGAGAGAGAGAGAGAGAGAGAGAGAGAGAGAGAGAGAAGAGAGAGATAGACGAGAATTGATTTGTTTGTCATTTCGATCATGCGCAAAATTTTTGCCCGAAGCACTTTTGCCCGAATATTAAATTATTTCCATAAGTTGGGTTTTGATCGCTATCAATATGATTGGCCAATGACCATAGCAAATTGATTTTAATCATTTCATTTAAGTTGGAATTTTTGTCCCGATTATTTGCCAGTTTTTGCCCGAATACAATACATATTTACACTTAACTGTTTTCATCAATTTCGATTAATATTTGTTGTTTCTTGATCAAAGCAAATATACTTCATTTTCTTCGTTGTCGTTGTCGTTTTGTTTTTGTTATTTTTGTCATCGATAAACAAACTCAATCACATCTAAATGCATTTTAGGGGATCGTTTGGCATATATAAGGCGACTCATTCATTTCACAAACAAATAATTACCGGGCCAAATGGATTTTTGCGATTAGCTAACTCAACCGAATATGATAATCAAATGGAATGCATAGTGCACGAAAGAATTGAATTTAAATACGGCAGATTAATGATCAAATCTACTGCAAGATAAGATATTCAAGTGACAACATTAACATTGTATATAGTGTGTGGCGACCCTCACAAAATATTACTCTTTGAATATAATTAGAGTGTAAAGCCAAGTGGAGAAAAAAGCGCACACAATCAAGTCTCACTATTGAGCGTGATTTAATTTTGCGTACATTCTCTTTCTCTCTCTCTCTCTCTCTCTCTCTCTCTCTCTCTCTCTCTTTCTCTTTCCATCTGTTCTCCCTTTCTCTCTGACTCTCATTTAATTTCTCATTTTTTTCGTTGTCTTTCCTTCTCTCTTACTCTCTGCCCTCTCCCTTTGTGCGTATATCACCTTCTCATTTGCACTTTTTATTTTGTTCGATTTAATTTATGTCTTTTTTCGAATGATTAATCATATGCGAGAATTTTGAATAAATTCATTTAGTTTTCAGTACATGATTTAGCGATAATATTAATAAATCGTTCATATTCATTCGGTTTATGCTTGTATTTCAATATTTTGTGGATACACGCAACAGCCACATCAACACGAATCATACATACCATGTTTTCGATCTCGCTTATTATCTCATACACACAGACGTGCGTGATTTGTTTTTTTTTTTTTCAATTCAAAATTTCTGGATGCTGGCTGGATATTTTGATACATGCATACACATACTAAATGGAATATTAACGATACTTTAAATGGCAACAGCAACAATAATATTGACCAAACCTGTGTATTGTATATACATTTTGCATTTCGATCTTTGGCGGCTCTTCATAAGTTTGTATTGTGCGAGAGATGAAGAGGGAGAGGGAGAGATAGAGAGAGCGTGAGAGAGAGAGAGATAGAGAGAGCGTGAGAGAGAGAGATAGAGAGAGCGTGAGAGAGAGAGAGAGGGAGAGCAAAAGCACCAACATCAAGCCAAACCAAATTAATAAAATGTCAATGATATGCGGTTCGTGTATGTTTCCATAGTCAGTGTCCGTATGAAATGAAGAGAGAATCTGTGACGCACTGTGTTTTGATCAAAAAAGAAGAAGAAGAAGAAGAAGAAGAAGAAAAAAGACAGAGAGAAATGAGAGACAAATAAGAAACAAGAGTCGAATATATATACACACACACACACACGCGCGCGCGTAATACAAAATTCAAACAATTTGCTGGAAAAAAACGTTACATTTTAATTATTTTTCGCACATAAATATATTTGTGATTTCGTCAACGACGACAACGACCACGGTAAAAAAAAAACATTCATTAGAGTGCAGTGTTTGTTGTTGGTGTAGTGGATTTTTTTTTGTCATTCTCTTTATCATATTTACAGTGATCTGTGCGCTCTGATTTTAATGATATGAATAAATAGCAAATCGGTTATAGCACATTTTATTTTATTTTTTTTTTTTTTTTTTTTTTTTTGCACTGATTCTGCTGTTGCACAACATCAAGTTCGAAATATTTCATTTAAACGCTTTCTTTTCGATGGTTGTTGCTTACATTTTTTTTTTCTTCTCTTCTTCTTCTTCTTCTTCATCTTGCATTTCGTTTCGAGAAAATGTGGACAAAACAAGTGAAACGGTTGTAGGACGAGATAAGCGTCAATAAATCACGGTGGATTTTTTTGTTCACATTTTCACTGTTTATGGAATTTACCGAATGAAGACATTTATGTGTGTGCGTGATTACATTTTTTTTTTTTTTCTGTTCAACATCGAATATTTTTCTTCGCAACAAGTGAATTAAAAGGAATCAGTTTCAATAAAAATTTAAATAATTTTTTGCCACTTTTTTTTTGAGATACAATCAACGAACAGTTTTTATGATTTCGAAGCCAAATGCATAATAATACAATCCTGCCACGATTCAAATCAATAACTGATAAATATTTCGAAACGAGTTTTTCTTTGAATTAATTCGGTGAAAGAAAAATTATTCATTCGAAATATCATTTCGAATGAAATCAAAGTTCATTTCAAATGAAATCATTAAGACAGAAAAATACTACTTTTGTTAAAAGTGCATTCGAGATCAATTTGTTGAGTGGTTTTTTGTTTTTTTTTTTTTTTTCTCTGAAAGAACGTTGAATTAGTCAATGATCTTCGATCTCATAAGTAGCAATGTATAGCGGGAATTATTGACGATAAAAATGGTCGTCCTAGTATACGCAAATATTCACATGAGCATCAAGACGCTATAACACAGACGCATGTTAGCAATCGTGCTTGATCATTCTCATATAAATTGTGTAGAATAAATCTTGCACGAATAAAATTGTGTGTCTCGGAAACAGAGTCTTTACAATTTTCCTGCACAAAATGTTACAATCGCTAAATGTTTGGAGTCTTTTTGGGGTTCCTGATGTTCCATTGAATTGGAGTTTATTTGGCAATTAAAGTCATTTTACTAACAAAACAAAATATCAGTTATAATACCAAAACACTGAAAGAATAAAATATTTTTTTCGGCAATCAAATCGATAGCCTTTTGCTTTATCATGCATTTCATGAAATCTTTTTTTGCCAAAATAAATACAGACGAATTTCAAATATGGAATATTTGCACTTTTGATTTGTATTCATTTGAAATATTTTATCGATTAAAATGTGAAAAGAATTGCGCATTCTTTTAGTTTCGGATAAGAACAGTGGATAATTTTGATTTTTGTCTAAGCATAATTTGCATTATTTATGATTTTTTCTTATTTTGAAAAATGCAAAATGTCGATACATAATAATAACAATAATTAGTACATTGTTCTATTGTAATATTGTATCAAATGTAAACATACTTGTTTACATTGAATCGAAATTGAACATCATCATTTGTTTCGCATTAATTTTGAGAAATTGGTTTCCTCCCTCCCCCCAAATGAACTTGTGGCATAAAAACATAAACCAGTTTCTTGTGAAAATTTCATGGTATCAATGATGTAATAAAAATAGTGCAGTGTTTCTATATTAAAATTGTATCTATCATAAAAAAACGGATTCTTAGACTTTTACAAATCAATATTGATTTGCTCACATTGGTTTGTTGATCGTTTTCAGTTTTTAATTGTTTGTGTTTATCAAGTAAATTGATAAAATAATCATGCAAACATGTGTATGATTAGTTGCTAGTCTCCCGTATGCGCAACGCTAGAAATATCGTAATCAAAAATTGTCAATGAAATTGTTAGGCACATTTGTACATTACTTGTACATTAATCATAACACAATTGTAAGGGCGAGAGAGAACGACAGAATTTTAGATCAATCGAATGAACGAATAAAAATGCAAACACGAATTTAGCGACAAATTGTTTGTTAAACTACGTCATTTGAATGATGATTGAATAAAATCGAGAGGGAGAGTGAGCGAGAGAGAGGGAAAGCCATAGGGAGGAAGAGAGAGAGAGAGAGAGAGAGAGAGAGAGAGAGAGAGAGAGCGAGAGTGAGCGAGAGAGAGCGAGAGAGAGAGAGAGAGAGAGAGAGAGAGAGAGAGAGAGAGAGAGAGAGAGAGAGAGAGAGAGAGAGAGAGAGATAGAAAGAAAGCAAGAGAATGATAGTTACGCGATTTGGATGTGGCATGAAAACGGGCCAGCGATTTAAATTACATTGATGATATGTTGTGATATGATCTGTGCAGTGATGAGCACTGCACATCATGGTTGACAGGTTAAATTGTGTATGGTCGTGTTTGTGTTTCGATAGGCGTCTATCACATGCAATTTAAATGCATTTGTGACATTTTGTTGGAAATTATTTCGTTTTGTTTTGATATTTTTCATTCATTTCGATATTAGTTGAATGAAATATATTTCAAATTTGGTGAATTTTACTATTTTTTTTGTTTCTTAATTAAAAAAATGATGAATTTTGACAAAAAAAAAAAAATGGAAAATTATTGAAATTGTTTTTTCTTTAATTTTAGTTTGGTGCTTGGTGAACTAAATCTGAGCTGCAGTAAATAATCATATTTTAGAGTGCGGAGAATTTTAAAAAGGATTTCATGTGGACGGGTGGAGCCAGAGTGCATGCTCCAAATGTCATGGACAACGAATCAGGCATTGATATGAATTTCGATTTCGTTGATTTCGACTACAGTGTATTTGAAGATGATTCCAATATTGATTCATTGCTTGATAAAGCATGCAACGATGTCATGTTCTATGAACTCAAATCAAAAACCGTTCCCGAAGAAACTGAAACGTAAGTTGAATCGCTGTTTTGCGCAATGGTATCTCTTCTTTTCTTGCTTTTGGTTACTTTTTTTTTTGTTTTTTTCTTTTTTTGTTTTTTCTTTGAATGGTTTAACATTAAAATGTCGCTTATGACGTGATTTTGTGCGAGAAATTTGAGATAAACTGACAGCAAAATATTTAAAAGAAGAAGAAGAAGAAAAAAAAACAACAGCTACTCAAGAACAGAGACACTTTTCGCCCGATCAAAAAGGCGAATAGTTGCCATGAACTTTTTTTCATGTATGTGTGTGTGTGTGTGTTTTTGTCTTTCTTTGACGTTCGCTTAGATAAGCAAAAATTGTCGCCGTAGACAACGTGATAATTAAACCGAAATGATGATGTTTGGAGGTCTTGTTTCACACTGTATAATATCATGTCTTGACTCAAGACACGATGAGAAGAAAAGAGAGAGAGAGAGAGAGGGAGAGAGAGAGAGAAAGAAAGCATACATCGTCGCGCAGTGTAGTTCTAAAAATATTTACGATGATCATGTATCGAATTTGCGCATGCTTCAATTGATCACGGAGAGCCTTTGTTGACACTTTTCGTCGGCGGTTCATTGTGTTGCTAATGTTTTTTTTTTTCATCTTTTTTTCTTCTTCTTCGTTTTCTTTCCTCATTTTATTTCATTCTCATTTGATCGTCGCGCATTCAAAAATATCTTTCATTAATTATTATTATTATTTGTGCAGTAGCCAAACCGATCGATCGAACACATCTGCTCTCATCAGGTGAAAATAGACAATTTGATTTATGTTGAAACCCTAGCGAAAATATTTTTTACCCCATGAAATATTATGTGGCACCACTACAATAAAAATGGGCAATTGTCCAAATCTAAAAGCTAAATTGTGAATTGTTTGCACATTTTTAGCAACAATGGAGAATCGTTTTTTCTCGAATGTCACGTCACACGCGTTTCTCACAAATGCACCAATCACCAATTCAAATGGCACAACACATACCGAATATAATCCACTTGTTGTCAAAAGGATCTATATCGTCCCAATAATCCGGCATTACTGTGCTTCTATTTAAAGCACACGTTCTTCTTCTTCTTCTTCTTCTTCTTTTTATTATTTTTTTTCTATTCGGACGCGTGCGAGTCGTTCATTCGCGTACCAAAATAAAAACGTATTTTGGCGTCGGCCATTCGAAAAGACAATTTCACCGTTTTTCTCATATCTTTCACTCGGTTGATGCTGTGTGTCTTATATAGATTTTTGTTTTTGTTTTTTTTTTTTTTAAATTTTGTAGTGTGTGTTTTTTCGGGTTTCTGTTATTTGTTTGTTGCTGATCATTTGCAAGCTGAATTTTCTCATTTTGAAAACTGCGCGTGTATATCAAGTTCAGTTTTTTTTTCATCATATCCTTCTTCTTCTTCTTCTTCTTTTTTTATCATCATCGGCTGCGACATGTGTATTGTCTGTATTACATTATGTGTATTTGTTGAATGCCCAATCATTAGAATAACTGCATGCACAAATACAAATAATAAACAGTTAAACAATAAGCCAAAAATAAGACCGAAACAAAACAATTTGTTTTTCAAATTAAAACGTATAGTGTTATTGCACTCTCGCAGTTAAATACAACAACAACAACAACAACAATACCAACAACAATTATTAACAACGAAAAACAAAGACCAAAGAAATTCATCGCTATTTTATTTTATTTTTGCAATTTTCTTCTATCATCTTCGGGTTTTCTATTGTGAATTTTTTTGTTCAGTGTGAATCTTGAAGAGAGCATGTGTTCGCGTTCAGTTGATTCACTTTTGCGCGCTAGTTTTTCCTCAATCGTGTGTCAAACAATTCAAGCATATTTTCTTGCTGAAGTAAATATAAAGTTATCATTTATCGCCGATTGCTAAGATTGTTGAGAACAATTGATCAAAAATAAAGTTAAAAAAATAAAAATAAAAAACAAATATTCAAACGTCTCCAGGCCAATTCGATTAAGTTTTATTGGTTGGTTGGATGGATGGTTGGTTCTTCACACTGCCATTTATGGTTTTAAGTCAAATAATTTATTTTTTTTCTTTCTTCTGTCAATAAACATTGATTGACATTCACAATTCATCAACGCCATAGGAGAAAAGAAGAAAAAAAAAAAACAACACTCGTTTACAATTGTACAAATCAAACAGTTTATTTTATATTTGTTTTTTTATTCGTTTCAATTTATATGCAAACAAATGTAAAATGTGAACGAATAATTGCGAATGTGAACTTGAAGATTACTCACCTGTTATTCATTACAATAACAACAAACAAACAAACGGACAGTTTTTTCTTTTTCTTTTATAGTTCAATTTAGTGTATGGTGTGAAATTAACACCCAAAAAAAAAAAGAAAAAAAAAAAACAAAAAAAAAAAAAAATTGTAAAAATGTTCTCATCAATTGAAATGGCAGCCAATAGCTGCACAAATCTTGGGCATAATTATGAAGAAACACAAATCACTTCGGCCAATCAAAATGTAAACAACATTAAAATGGAAATTAGTGATAGCGATAGTGCTGATCGCACTAGAACCGATTTATCCAATCTTAAAGTTACGGTTGGCATCGATGAAGATTTACAAATGATCCTTGAAATGGATCCAAGCATTGTTGATTTGGTTAGGAAACATATTCAGACATTTTGACTTTTTATCGTAATGAATGCATTTTCAGTACAAAAATCATCTCGATGTTTTTCTTGTTCGAAAAACGTGTCATTTATTTTTATTCATGTTTTATCATTATCAGTGCATTTTGAGAGTATTTTAATGAAATGTCAAAATTGAAAAATTTTAAAAACAAAAAAAAACATGAATTTTTATCGATAAAATAAAGAGAAATGTCGATTCTTTCATAATTTGTGTATTTGAGTGAGCATTTGTGAAAAGGTGAAACAGTTGATTTTTCGAAAAAGAAAAAAAAAACTGCTTAGAATAAAAGAATCGAGTTGATTTTTTGTTCCGAAAATGCATTACAGTGAGCATTTGTTCAGTGATATGAGCATTTCTAATGAAATATTCATTTTGCAATTGAAGGGTGTTGATATAATTGGTTGTACACCGGCGACAATAAATAATTCACCGTGCCACACACCAAAAGCCTATGGATTGCCACCGATCTTAGGCGGGTAAGAGATCGAAGTCAATTTTCATTTCATAATTTTTACGCTTGCAACATGACAAAATTTCGCTTTTTTTTTTACCAATTCAAATTCAATTGAATTCAATGCACTCGATTTGAATATACATATACAATAAACAGCAAACAGATTTTGTTTACACAAAATTCAATCATTTTCATATTGACAGAAAGACATAATAGAAGAAGTAGAAAAAGAGAAAGAAGAAAAAAGTGAAAAAAAAAAAGAAATTATTATAGTAACGTTAGGAATATCTCCACATTTCAATAGGCATATATAATAAAGTAATCGTTAATATGCAATAACACGAACACAGCTGTTAATGCGATACGAACATGTTAATGTACAAGGTCATGGATTTTGTTGCCAAGAATGAGGAAAATGGCAATTCTTTTCGATTGCACAAAACGCGTCTCATTCGCTCACTATACACCTACATCGTACATTTGATACTTGGTTTTCTCAATCAATTTTGTGATTTTTTATCTCTCTCACTCTCTCTCTCTCGCTCTCTCGCTCTCACACACACACACACACACACACACACACACACACACACACACACACACACACACACACACACACACACACACACAAAAAGAGAGAGAGAGAGAGAGAGAGAAAATCGTTCTCGGTCTCCCTTCCTCAATCTCTCCCTCATTCTCTATCCTCCTGTCATTTGTATAAAAAAAGGTTTTCAAGTCAAATGTGTGAACATGTATTGACGACTAATTGATCGATGATTAAAGATTTTTGGCTTCAATATAGCAAAAACGAAACCAATTTCCTACTCATTTTATCTCTCTATTTTGCTCATCTCGATATCTTTCTCATTTCATGAAAAACAAGAAACAAAACTGTTTGAAGAAAATTAAAAACAAAACCCACAAAAAAGAAAAACATGCCGCAATTGATGAAAAGCGCAACAATAGTAGCTTGGACTCAGTTCAACCTAACAAGTGTGCGCTTTGCAAATGAAAAAAAAAAAAAAAAAAAAAAACGAAAAAACTCATTTCAAAAAGAAATTAAACGATAATTACTAGAAAGAATTTTCTTCTACAATTTTTACATGAATATGTTACGCATTTGAATTCTTTTTGTCAAAATCATATTTTTTCCTCATCAATTTGGATCGGTCATCGCTTTCGTGTCCAAATTAGGCAAGACTTTGGATTCGAACTAAATTTGGCGAAAAATGATTGAAAACATTTTAAGCAAAATTATTCAAGAAAAGTCATAAAACAATTGATGTATTGCTTAAAATTTTTACATAAAATGGGAATTTCAAGCTCTTTTGATCATTTCGATTTGAAAATTGTTATTTATTATTTTTGTTCTCTTTTTTTTTTTTAAATCACTTTTTCACCATCATTAATATATCGAAATTTCATTTTAGGCCAACATTTAAAACAGCAACACCAACATCGCGTACACAATTAAAACAACAATTACAACGTGAACAATTGCAGGAGCTTGAACGACAGGAGCTAGAACGACGGGAAAATGAACGTAAATTATCCATGCTGGGCAATGGACAAACAACAAATATTGATCATTCCCAATTGGCGCATTCATCGCATTCAAGTCCACAATTACAAGTGCCAAGAAATTATTCGGGCCAATCGCATATGTACACATCATCACCAACACCATCCACATCAACTGAAGGCAGTGATTTTAATAGCGGACATTTTTCAAATCAATCAAATCCAATGCCAACGCATACAGACATTACAACGGCACCGCTCAAAGTTCCACTTCATATTGGTGTTGATTTACCACCACAAGTTTTAAAAGTATGCAATTTGACATTTTCAAATTGATTTACGGATTGTTATTTTCTCATTTCTTGAAAAAAAAACAAAAAAAAAAAAAAAAAACATGTTCGAAATATCATTTAATGACAATTTTGTGTTAAAATCCATTAGGTTCGAACTGTGCTAGAAAATCCTACCCGTTACCATGTTATACAAAAGCAAAAGAATCAAGTGCGTCAATATCTAAGCGAATCATTCCAACAAAATGATTGGAATGATAATCAACAAATTCAACAATTGCAACAGCATCAACAATCAAAACAAGAGGTAACATTTCAATATAAAAAATTTTGGTTTTTTTTTTCTTCCTTCATGCTCTAATGATATTCGAATTTTATTTAATGAAATAATTGCAAACTTTTTGTTTATCAACACACACAGCCACTCAAGCAACTGGAACAAACCTCTTTGCCTCCCGATCAAACCGAATTATTTTCACAACAATCAAAACGTCTGTCATCTAGCGAGACCAAGGTGCATTCATTAGATTTGGATCAACTAACTAGTTATGTGAGTCATTGGGGGGAAAAAAACCCATCGTTTTGCTAAAGATTTGTTGATGATGCAATATGCATGTATAAGAAATCACATCATTATCAAAACAAAATTTGATTATTTCAATAGAATGCCATTGCTTTTATATATTATATTAGATTTCATTTTAACGTAATAACACATTTTTATACCATTCATTTCTGGCATAGATGATGAGATTTACTTAATATTTCTTCTTCAACAATGAATTTTTTATTGTTTTTAATCGAAATGTATGATTTTTTGATAAAAAAAAAATTGCATTTTTTTTTTCTTCTTTTTGCAGCGAAAAGCCGCTTCAACTTCATCGAATATAAACGATTCTTCATCATCGCTGGGCGAAATGAATAATGGCAATAATCGTGGATTATCTTCGGTGAAAATTCTCTCAAATATTAGTTTACCACCATATCGACCGGGTGTATCGTCACAAAATTCATCACAACAATCGCATACTCAACTATCCGCACAAGGTAGTTTAATCCATATGCTCTTCTCTCGATGCAATTTTTGAAATTATTGCCATGAAATTTGCTAAAATTTATGGCTATTTCAATGACAATATCAAAGTTCAATGACTCTTATTCTGCATATTTTTAAATTGAAAATCAAATTACAATCGAAACATTGATCTTCAATTTCAGCTCCATATGATAACAATTATGTTCCACATTATTATTCAACAAATAAAGGCAAAGGTTTTGGATTAAATGCAAGCCCCGAATCGGCAATGTCGCCGAGCATCAGTTCAGTTGCAACAAGTGCGTCTGAGGTGAGTAAATGCAATTCAATTCAATTCATTTCCGTTGAAAATTCAACATTATATTCTCAACACGAGCCATTTGTATTTATCGGACGTTAAACCATTTAAGTCGAAAGTGCAAAAAAAAAAAAAAAAAAAAAAAAATGCTCCAAAATCCAGTTCGCGGCATATTATCGCATGATGTCACTTACATGCATGACACATTATGCATTGACCGAATTCTTTGGAATACGTCTCTTCATTTGAAACAATCAATTGAATAAAAAAAAAAAAAAAGAAGAAATGCCGGGTATTCGGCATATCAAATATATTGCGTCAACAGGAACAATTCCATTCAAATGAATACGATTACTTGAGCGCTTTTTATCAATAACAAAAACAACAACAACAACAACAATAAAAAACCTGTTAAAATATTCCATTATATTACGATTGCAAATTATCAAACATTCACTTGAATCAAAATTTGTTTCGTCAACGACAACAATTCGTCATCGTCATTTTTGTTATACGCATTAAACTGTATCATTTGCAAAGAAAAAAAAAAAAAAAAAAAAAAAATTATAGCAATAGCAACCACTTCACTGATGCATTGTTATCAGATTCGGTAACTGTACAAATGATAAAAATGCAAGTCTCACACCGGGACCGGCTTTGTTTCTACAAATTCATGCGCAATCAAATGCCTATTTTTAACTTTTCATTAAATCTTTTTATTTTTGATTCATCAAACAAAATATTTACATTTTTTTTTTTATTTTGAGGCTATTTAAACATTTCATACGAAAAGAATAATTTTAAGAAGAAAAAAGTTTCTCGATACCCAAGAAAGTTTATTTGAAGAATAAAAAAAAAATAATTATTGCATATTTGCATGGACATTTCAAAGTTCACTTTTAAAAAGTTTCAAAAGATGCCAAGAGATGAAAAATGAGTTTTTCTTTTTTTTTTAGACAAAAATATTGAGCATTTTCCTGGTATTTTTGTGAAAAAAGGCTAAAACGACAAATTCATTTTAAATTTCAAATGTTGAAGGAAAAATTTAACAAAAACAAGTCCATTTGAATAGTGAAGTTCTTTCAGATTAAGATTATTTTCAGGAAATCATATTGAACATTTTTGTTTTTTTGTTTGTTTTTTTTTTTTTTTTCTTGAAATTTCCATCGAAAATTGAGAAAAATTTCAAAATCAAAAAAAAAAAGAAAATTCCAAATTTCTACATACGATGACATCTATTAAATGTAAATGATATCGGTACAATATCGTTGGCAATAATCTATGGCACCTGTTAATCAGAATTGTAGTTGTACGAGAAAAATTAAATTCAAGAATCAAGGTGCAGAATGTTCATTTATCTCTGAGTGAAAGATTAAATGTGTTGATTGATATTTTCTGTAATGTAACATAGTGAAGTCAAAGAAAAAAAAAAACAGTAGTGACATTGAGCAATATGTTTTCCTTTTCTACGTGAAAAGAGAGAGAGAGAGAGCGAAAGAAAAACAATTTAAATCCAAAAAAGATACGTATCAAAGTGAATAATAATCAATCTTATCTCGCTTACTTTACGAAATGGCTTGGTTTCATACAAATTGTGCCTTTTCTTCCGTAATTGATGTAAAATGATGATGTGTTGCTCTTATATTACTGATTATAAATAAAATTGAATTGTGCAATCCTTCGTAATTAGTTGTTGATTCATAATGCGTGGCTCCTTCTCCTTCTTTTCATCTTCTTCTTCTTCTTCTTCTTTTCTTCTTCTTCTTTCTTCTTCTTCTTCATTTTGTTTTGTTAAATAATGGAAAAAACGGTTAAATGCTCAAAAAAGCATTCGGTAATCGAATCGTGCGAATTAATAAGCGCAAATGAGATAGGGAGGAAAAAATATCACGACAAAAGGAAAATAACAAAAGAGAAACAAAAAAAAAAAACAAAAAAAAAAAAACAAAAAACAAAACGTTGTATCGGCAATACAATTGGCGAAAAGTCAACAAGTCATAGTTGGGAAGATAGGATAAAGTGACAAAGCGCCACAATCATAAATAATTCATGCTTTAATGCGGCCACCGAAATCTATCACTTTATTCAAAGACGCATATCTTTAGCATGCCATAAATTCTTGTTGTTAAATCAACAATACAGCCGACGTAAATGTTATCTTTTTCTGCTGTTTTTTTTTTTTTTTTTCGTTCATTTGGTGTTTTTTGCCACATTCTATTTCATATTTAGTTTGTCCGGATTGAGAAATTGCCTTTAAATCAATCCATTCCGCCATATTGTGAATCGCGTAATTTCGTGCGTCGCAGCCTCGATTTTATGACCTGCGCCTTTCAAACTCAATAAATGGTCAGTTCAGTAGTTTGTTTTTTTTTTTTTTTTATTTCTATTCCATTTTAACGTGCGTCTTGATAAACTGCAATAAAAATTTGAACAAAAAAAAAAAAAAAAAAAAAATGAAGACGAAAAAAACGTGAAAAAAGACGTTTCGCAGCGATATCATCTTATCAAATCGTAATATATAAATTGACAACAACGATTGAATGAAATGAAAGAAGCCAAAAAAAAAAAAAAAACAGAATCAACAACACACAATTAAACAATGTAGCAATTAGACATTAGGTATTGGTGTGGCGTCGCTGATACTTTTAGCGCATGAATCAAAGAGCACCTCGGCTGTGTCATCGTTATTATCCGTATATGGTCGATTGAGTGGATGGAATAATGAAATGGAGTACAGTATACCCGATTACAATTACGATTCAACATTTTTATGACTATTTACGTGCCACTTCTTAAGCCTTTTGTGTTATAATTTGTATGTTATAGGTTTTCTTTCTCTTCTCTTCTCTTCTCTTCTCTCTCTCTCTCTCTCTCTCTCTCTCTCTCTCGTTTTCTCTCTTCCTCCCTCTCTCTTACTCTCGTCCTCTCTGTGTCGTCTTTCGTTTTAATTTCGGTTTTTTTTTTTTTGTTACTTTCGTAAGCATTTTTTTCGTGAGATATAAATGTGCGCACGTCTCTACCCATTTTGTCGTCAAGCCATTGTTTCAATGCGACACCGTTTTTCTCTTGATTTCTTTGCACCGTGTATAATCTCAACACTCATATTTCCCGCTGATATTTGCGCACACAACATCGACCAGAAAAATCGTTCATTTTTGTTCTTCTTCTTCTTCTTCTTCTTCTTTTTGTCTGTTGTCTTTTCCTATTGAAATTTTTTTTTTTTTTTTTTTGTCTTTTTCTAACTTTTTGGATTTTTTAACTTCCTTCTATTTCATTCAACCCCATTCTATCTGCCTATGTCTAATTTTGTGTGTTTGTGTTTTTTTTTTCTATTTCCTTCATAAATTTCAATCGTTGTTGAATTTGGCTTTTGTTCGGCCAGTCAAGATAACAATTCCCACAAAAATGGCTCTTCTTTTTCTCTTTCTCTCATTGTTATCATATCTCTCGATGTTGAAAATCGAAGTTGAATTCCTGGCGCTCTATTATCGACCGTAAAATTGAACACAATCCTATATCGTGATACAATGATTTCATTTTTTGTTTTTTTATTTTTTTTCTTTTCGTTTTGTCTCTTCTTGAAAACACATGTATCGGGGCTCTGTATTTTCTCGCTTGGGCACTATATGTCTCTGAACTACAAAATGAGTAAAAAGGAAATTGCTTATTAAATGAAAGAAAAATGAATGTTGATTGATTGTCAGTTTCTTGTAGCAATGAAACTGAATCAAAAGATCAACAATATTTTTTTGTTTCTTTTTCATTTTTTTTTTTTTTTTAATAGATAATGAATGTTAATTGGGGGAGCGGTCTCAATCTGTGCTACTTCATTTTAGAAAATTTGCTTGTTATTGTTATTGTTTTTCTGGTTTTGTTTTTGCCATATTTTTCTTATCATATTCGCATTCATTCGTGTGACGTTGAATTATTTACATCGATTGCATTTTCACCATATATACAATTTAATTTATTTAGACATTCGATTACCGACGTTGCAATTCAATTATACAATGTATTTTATGACAAGTCATATCATATCAATGTGCCACTTCAAATGACTCGACTTGATTAACAATTCAATCTTGTAATACGTTTTTTCTGCTTCTTCTTCTTGTTTTTTTTTTCAATTCATTTGTGTGCTTTTTCTCTCTCTCTCTCATTCTCTCTCTCTCTCTCTGTCTCTCTCTCTCCCATTCTCTCTCTCTGTCTCTTTCTATTTGTATTTCAATGGCAAACACTCAGGAACTGTCCCAAATGCATCTAATCTTCGTTTATTATATTCACCCCTATTAATATTCGTGATGAAGCTGAACACTTTTGTTATTCTTTGATTTGAATGCAATAACATTTCAGTGTGTGAAATTGCAAATCGTGATTCTTTTAATTTTTTTTAACACACATTTTCCATACGACTATTGTACATTTGTCAGATTGCATTGTGATAACATCCAGAATTTGTCTTTATTTTCTTTGCCCTTTAATGTCAATGCAACAATTTTGCTCGTAAACTTTTGTTTTTGAAATTGCATTATGAATTCACATATACTGTATCAATTAATTCAATATTCTTGTCATTCAAATTGTTCTCTCATAAAAATCTAATTTTGGCAAATTTCCATTTGCGAAATGTCGATAAAATCAGATTTTTCAATTACATATTATTAACGGCCTGAGTGTTTTTTTATATTTTACCTTCGACTATTGATGTTTTAAAGTAATTGCTTTCTTTTTTTTTTTTAATCAAGTGTCCATCGACCAGTGATTCTTATCATGCAAAATATTCAGTTGGATCAACAAAACCGAAACACTGTTTTTCGATAATGAATCATTCTCCACAAATTGAGAACAAAATAGCAAAGAACTCGACTAAAACACTTGTTGAAATACACTTAAGTCATAATATATTCTGATTACAAATTTTTTTTGCCATATTTTAGGTTCTTCAATAAAAGAATTCAGAGAGAATTCCATTTTTGAATATTTCTCTTTTTTTCCTCTTTCACATTCTTTCTCTACTTTTTTCTCTCTCTCTCTCTCTCTTTCTCTCTCTCTTCTCTCTCTCTCTCTCTCTCTCTCTCTTTCTCTCTCTCTTTTCTCTCTCTCTTTTCTCTCTCTCTCTTTCTCTCTCTCCTCCTCTCTTCTAAATCTCTCAATATTCTAAATTTCAATTCAAATGTTCAAATTCATAAAACTTAGTCATGAAATATCTTATCAAATTTTGGAATGTTTGAATCATCAATTGTATATTTTAGTTATATTTATTATTGATTGAAAAACTATTAGAAGAGATTTGAAAAATGTTTAGAATTTAATACACAGCAAATGAGTCTAAACGAAATGTTATTGTGTTTCTTATGAGAATGTGCGACATTGTTGTTTATAATTTGATTTTTTTTTTTTTTTTTTTTTAAATTCAAGGTTTGATCGCAATCAGTAGATCGTTGTCTGTTGTAAGTGTATTGGAATTCAAATGCTAGACATAATTTTATGCATTATTCTTCAGACTGCAATTTTGACAGACGTAAATAAAAATAAAAACTCGAATTAGTGGTGCGAGTGGGTTTTTTTTTTAAAGCCGCAAGTAATTTTTGGTCGATGAAATAGAATGAGAAAACAAGTAAAAACTGTAAATGTAATCATTTGCAAGAAGAGAATAACAACAACAACGACAACAACAACAACAAAATAAATGGCTTTGTGATTCATATTCGGTGTAAATCATGTTGAATTTTAGTTGGTTATTTATTTTCGTTGTTCGTTCGATATATAATCACGACTGCCATTCTTAATTAAAACTTATCGCATGTTCTGGGCTCATAGAATCTAGTTTATGTGACACACACTATTTCACCTGACTATCTATCTTGAACAAATATTGAACATTTTATTCGATTTGAAAGCGCTAGCGGGCTAAATGCATAATAAAAGGTAAATAAATAAGAATGCGATGCGTATGCATTTCAATGAAAATGCTTGTGAAACGATGTGATTATATTTATGAATTTTTTTTTTTAAATGAGCGGCGAAAGTGTGCGGGTACGCACAGTTCTTTTGAATTCATAATTGAAAATAAACATTTTGTTGATTAGAATGTGGATTATATTGTATGGAATGAAATGAAACCAGAGGTCAAAATAGCTGTTAATCATTTTTGAAAGTTTTTCTCTGTTCATACTATATTTGAGAGAGGAGAGAGAGAGAAGGAAAGAGAAAGAGAGAGAGAGAGAGGGGAGAGAGGGGAGAGAGGGGAGAGAGGGGAGAGAGGGAGAGAGGAGAGAGGAGAGAGGAGAGAGGAGAGAGGAGAGAGAGATGGAAAGTGAGAAAGACAAAAAACGACATTTAAATACATGGTTCTCTTCTCCTTTCTTTTCAGTCCTCACTTTTTGCTTCTCTCCCTTTCGCTCTCTTTCTCACCCTCTATGTGTTCTTCCCTCTCTCTCTCTCTCTCTCTCTCTCTCTCTCTCTCTCTATCTCTCTCTCTCTCTCTCTCTCTCTCTCTCTCTCTCTCTATCTATCTATCTATCTCTCACTCGCTCTCTCTGTCACTCAATCATTCTGTCATGTAAACTCTAAAACATGAATTCATTGTAAATCAACTATAGAATATAGAATAAATTTCGAATGCTTTCGATAAAATAAATGCTTGAATGATGGCAAATGTGTAAAACATAAACTGAATGAAGCAAGAAGCACATGGGCTAGATCAAGTGCTCCGTGTATATAGCAATTTAATTGAGGCAATTTATTAAAATGTATTCGCGCCAGAGAACAGAAAGTATTCAATGACAAAATTAAAACGGACGCATGCCCGTTTTGTTGCTTGGTTATTGCTTTCATATTGTTTCTCATCAGTATTAATTCATGCTCATTATTCGATGCTGTTGATTACTTTTTTGTGTGTATGTTTTTTTTTTACTGTTGTCTTCTTCTGCCTCTATTTTCATTCGTTTCGGTTTTCATATACTCGTCTCCTGTTTGTCAATGAATGAGAGGAAGATTTTGACATTCTATATATATATATATATATATTTTTTGTCTTCAAATGAGTTCTGTTCACATTTTTCAATTCTGTATATGAATGTCTCTTTCTCTCTCCCTCTCCCTCTCCCTCTCCCTCTCCCTCTTCCTCTTCCTCTCTCTCTCTCTCTCTATGTCTCTTTAATTATGTTTTGTTTAAATAGCGATAGTGATCTGTTTGCTGACAAAAACGGATTTGATCATTTATATATTCCGTCCGTATCTCGTTAAGATGTTGACCATCTTATATATCATTGTGTTCTGTATTCGCGTAAAAACAATCATCTCTCATTCTGACACGCGCAATCCAGTCGATTGGAATTTCACAGCCAAAAGCACAATTTATTGCATAAATTATAATTTGAAAATTGCTTATAGCATTAGAAATTAATTTGCCAATAAACAATTTCGCTATTAATTCGACAAATAATTTTTCGAATTGAAATATATACATTGGGGCAAGCAGGACGCACAAACAACAAATATTACAAACAAGCAAGCAAGCAAGCAAGCAAAGCATATACTAGAATCGCTTAGTTTATGATCGTTGACGTGACGATTAAAATCAAAAGATACACTTGCATTTGCAGCCGAACCAAAAACAAATCCATAAATTTGCACTTGAAATAACACGTTAATTCAACGTGGTTGACTCACTTAAGTCTCTCCTTAGCTTGGTGCGTTCCGTTTTTTGTTTGGCTGTTTTTTTTTCTTTTTTCTTTTATTTTTTGTTGAAATCGTTGTCGTTGTTGCATTATGCATTGTTGTTTTCATCGTCTTGTGCGACATGCATCAATTGGTTTAGTATTTCATACACATACACACACACACACACAATCTTCACCCCACCACCGATTAATACGCACAGTCATACATCGAATTGGATATTCGACTTAAATGCTAATGCATAGATCGATTTATTATTTATCTTTTCTTTTCATTTATTAACATTGGTCCAGTTCAACAGTGCAGGTTACCTTGACTTAAATACTTGCACTTAAACTGCCTATAAAAACAGTAACAAAACAAAATAAACTCATACACAACAACAACAACGGACAACGACTGCAACGACGACAAGAAAAGCACGCTTTTAACGCAATGAAAAGCACAAAGAACTAAAACTACGCAATGTAAATTACAAGTGTGTACAATGGATGTGATGCCTACGGTGTGTGTCAATAGAAATGCGTAAATCAACTCTCGATCGATTGTCATATTCACTGTTTTTCCAACTATTTTGATCATCAATGTGTGCACATATCCACCATAAAAGCTCACTTAATGCAGGTGTCTTTCTCTATTCACTTTATGCTTTTTGATCTCTCGAACCCTGGGTTCTCAGCCCCTCAGCTTCTCAACACTCTCACCTCCCTCTCCCTCCCCCCTCTATTTCGCCTATCAGCCATTTGAACCCCATTTTTTCGCCTGCCCCCTGCCTCCTTTCTGCCTGCTCCCTGCCTCCTTTCTTCTCTGCCTCCCTTTCGTTCTTCCTCTCCTTCTCCCTCTCTGTGTAATTCATACTCTCTTAATCGAACAGTGTAGTGTTTTTATTGAATGCAAAAAAAGTAATATTTCATCGATGAAAAATTGAGAAAGAATAAAAAGCAGAACAGCCACACACGCGTTATAAAAAAAAAGCGTGAAGAACAATAATGCGTGTGTCGCGAGCGCACACTTGTATGTTTCGCGCCACAGTATATCAATTAAAATGTATTGATTTTATCCTCGATTCAATATATGCAACAAAACAAATGGTTTGCTTTACAATCAACAATCGGAAAAAATTGTATATATTCAAATCATCATCGAACGGCCAATTTTCCATTGAACGCACGATTAAAGTCTCTTTTTTATGATCTCAACATTTATCTAATGAATAAGATGGCATTGTGGCACAGTATTTAACATTCGATTTGAATTTGAACAAAAAAAAAAGCAAAAAAAACCACCTCGAACGAAACGTATACACGGTGTCTATTAATTCTATGTGTGATTTCACAGTCATTTCGATTAGTTAATTTAAACCGTGCAGCGTCGCTTCATTATGCATAAGCACATGTTGGGCGAGGCGACAACGCAACACTCACACACACTCTCTTTCTTCTTCCAAACCACGTTGATATGCAAAAAAAAAAACAATTTGTTTTGTTTTCATTGCAGTGTTCAGCATAGCACTCAACGTTGTTGCACTTTCCTTTACGCACTTTGCCAAAGAATTTCATTATTTACATTCGTTGTGCTTGTTTTGTGATCGTAAACATATACGATTCCCGATGCTAAACTGTCTGATGCATATTAAACATTTCAATTTTGCGCTCGCTTGATTTGTTATCATTTTTGGCTTTTGCATATTCCATGCTCATTTCATTCCATTCATGCAATAAATTCAAATTAATTCACAATGAAACATTTTACATTTTTTTTTTTTTTTTTCGTTTTCGTTTTCTTCTTTCTTCTCAACAATCAAATCTCAGTAAACATATCTGCATAATATAGATTTTATGCCATCATTTTATTACTTACGTAAATGCCACAGAGTTTTTAAGTTGGTGTTGTTTTTTTTGTAGAAAAAATTGAAAAAAAAAAAAAAAAAAAAAAAACGGAAAACAATATCAGAAACGAAAAAGAACAGAGCAGATTCGATAAAACGGGAATTACCAACAAAAGGTTTTTTTTTTATTACGTTCAAGAAAACGATATTTAGTCATAATTCTATCGAAATTCTGAATTAGTGCATAATAGAACAAGACTTGTTTAGGTTTGATAAAACCGAAAAAAAAGTTTTTTTTTTTTCATTGTTTTTGGTCATTTATGTTTAGTAGTGCTCAATTGGAACTCTTTAATTCGCATTTCGATGCCATTGACATTTGGAGTTCTTTAAGCTGCAAGAATTAGTAACTGGAACTTTTTTTTTTCAATTGCAACTTCGTTCAACTTCAAATTCGTGTTTAAATTCAAAGAAATTTTCATTTTCATTTTTTTTTTTTTTTTGGTGTCGAAAATGTGAATTTTTCATTGCAACTTGAGAATTTTTTTTTTTTTTTTTTGAATTTCATCCATTTTTCATCATAATGATTGAATATCATTGATGTTTATTCAAATGATGAAGAGAAAAAAAAAATAAATTTGGAAATGATATTGTTTTGTTTACAAATCAACATTGATTGTTTGTGATTGCATTTAGTAATGGTATTCTGTTGCATTTGTATAAAGGCTATTAATTGAAATCACTTAAAGCATGTGTAGGCTACACAGTGTAGCCGATTTATCGATTGATAAAAGAAAAGGAAAGAAGATGAGAAATAATGAATCGAAATGATCGATTGAGAGAGAAAGAGAAAGAGAAAGAGAAAGAGAAAGAGAAAGAGAGAGAGAGAGAGAGAGAGAGAGAGAGAGAAAGAGAGAAATAGAGAGAGTGAAGCATTAAGAATTGTCAAAATGCTATCCAATGTCAATGATCGAAGTGATTTTCGTTGCAGGCAAATAGACTTTGAACAAGCGTATAGTGTATTTTATTTTTATGTGTTTATAAAAATTGTTCATGTATGATTTGATAAGATCGGCGATAAGAAATATTGTGCGTGCTGCGTTTTTTCCATATTTGTTAAATTTCAACAATAAACGAATGCATTTTTTTTTTTTTTTTTTAGATAAAAAAGATGTACAGTTTCAATTATGAGCACGAAAAATAAATGTTAACTGGATCCAATGTGCGGGGAAAATGTTTGTGTCTAGTGTATGACGTACTTGTTTAAATGGTTGACAAATTTATGGCGGCTTAAGTTATGACGCCGAATCAAAAAAAAAAAAAAAAAAAAAAAAAAAAATTGACGTCTTCACATGAAACAAGCACTAAACAAATTATGTAGACGATTTTTGATGAATCGTAGTCATTTTATTGGTTTACATTTCGGTTGTTGAACGAAATTTGAAGAAAACGAAGCACACACAAAACAAAAGAACAAAAAGCAACAACAACAATTTGTTCGTTCAAAGAATGTTTAGCGTAAAGAGTCAAGAAATGAGTTGATATTCATGTGAAATTGTTATCACATCATTTCTGTTGAATAGATTTAAATTGACTTTGTCACATTCATAGGCGCATAGTGTGTTTAATTAGAAAATTAACGCTGGTAATGACGCAGTTAAAGATGAATTTCGATGAATGTGTGTATGTGTATGTGTGTGTGTGTGTGTGTGTGTGTGTCATAATGTGCGTGCTTAGCGCATTTTTGTTCATTTTTTTCTTGTTTATTTTCGCTCCTTTCACACATTTCCTTAATTTTGCGTACCGCAACAATATGATACATTTTTAAAATTTACACTGCAATGACGATGTTACGATGAGCTACGAATCTAGGTTATTATTGAATCAACTTGACTCAAATGTACGATAGTTGAATTTTATTCGCAACGGTTTCGCATTTAATGAAATGAATTTCATTTTTTCTTATATTGCAGACGCATTCCTTGAAATTTATCTATCGAAATTTTGAAAATGTTAACTTTTTTTTTACTTTTGTCCTTTTTTCGTTGTGCTTTTCATTCCTTTTTTTTCTTTCCTTTTTTCTTCTTTTCTTTTTTCCTTTTTTCTTCTTTTCTTCTTTCCTTTGCAATTTTTTCCCTTCTGATTCTTTCTAATTCGACTCGGTTTCATTGACTTCCGATCCACTCCTTTTCATTTCATTCCAATATCATACGATCGATCAATTGCTTTTCACTTATTTCCGATCATTTCCTTTTCGCTTCTACCCGATTCTGTTCCATTTCCTCGAAACTTTTTTCCAAATTTCACTTTTTTTCTTCTTTGAAATAAAAGAATTCTCTAAATCTATTTAGAACCATAAGTAATTAGAGCCACGCAATGACTTTTTACGTTTTTTTTTTTCTTTTTTACTGCATCCATTGGAAATCTTATCATTTCAATGTGCTGCATAAAGATAAATAATCAATAAATAAAAGTAGAATTAAAATTAGGAAAAAGTTTCTCTTTATAAGTTTTATGTGTGAGTTCAAAAAATTTCCATCAGAGGCCGCATCGAAAAAGCGCCAAAAAAAAAAAAAAATGAAAAAAAATTCTGTATCTAATGAATTTCGTAAAATATCGTATCGTTGTGAATTCGCCAAAAAAAAAAAAAACGAAAAATAAGAAGAGAATACACATACAGTCCATTGAATAGTATTTGATATCATTGCTTATTATTGCTACTGTTTATTTTGTGCTTATGAAATTGTGCCTTTTCATCGTACATCTCGTAAGATGTTGATATTTTTGGTTGATTTGTATTTTGCCAAACATAAGAATAATGTCACATTCTTTCTCTCTCTCTCTCTCTCTCTCTCTCTCTCTCTCTCTCTCTCTTTCTCTCTCTTTCTCTCTCTTTCTCTCTTTCTCTTTCTCGCACCGACCATTGAAGCCACCTTTGGTGTATCAAATGTATCTCATTCGAATGTCAAAAGAAGAGAGAAAAACTATCATCATCTATATTGAAATGATGATGATGAAGAAGAAGATCGCATAATAAACGATGTATGTACGATAGATTGATCGTATGTATCGTGTATCGAACGCGGTCGCTTGTTCATTTTTCACTTCTAACTATACCAAATTATAATGAATACAGAACGGAGAGTGAGATCTCGGACAGAAAATGAACAGCAAAAAAAAAGAGTGTATGTATGTGGTGGCGCGAGTTGTATGCGCTTCGCAATTTATTATTATTATTGTGCATGTAGATATTTTTGTGTGAATTGTTTTGTCCCGTTTTTATTCATATCTCCCTCTCTTCGTGTTCGGGCCAACACATACATTGACCGCACATGCATACATGTTTGAAAAAAGAGAGAGAGAAAGAGAGAGAGAGAGAAAGAGAGAGAAAAGAAGAAGAAAAGAGAGAAAACAAACGATACACGGGCTCATTCATTCATTCAATTCAATGTGCTTAAAATAATAATAAAAGAGAAACAACAAGAAAAATTACAACAACAACAAAACAACTACAAAATAATATACAGGATTGAAGTGTAGTTGAGAGAGAATGAAATGAACAAAATAAAATGTTGCTGTCGTAAAAGCCGACCGTCAAAAAAAAAAGAAAAAAAAAAAAAAAAAAAAAAATCATAATAATAATACTACACACAGAAAGCAGCATATACAGTGAGTGAGTAAAGAGAAGAGAGAAACAGAAGAAGTGAAGAAAAAAAAAATGTGCACACAAATTTTCGTGTTCGACTAGTACTTGTTGAACAATCGAAGTCAAACTACAGTGTTGACGCGTACGCGCGCGACGATCGATCGTGTTGTATATTCACTCTCTCATGTTTCTTGATTCGTCAAATCGCGATTTATATATATATATTTATATGCATATTTAGTAGTTCGTCCCAGAGTTAAATGAAAGTGCATTATATTATTTTCTTTCTTCTCATCGTCATCGTTGTAGTTTTGAAAATATTATAATAATATCCAAGAAGTGAGTCAAAAATCAGTGCGTTGATTAATTCGTTGAAAATCAGAATTTTACATTATCTAGAAAATTTTTTTTTTTTTTCTTTTTTTTTTGGTTTCGGTGTCGCGATTGTTTATATTATGTTTCGGACTGAAAAATGAGCAAATAATTTGAATAATTTTTACATTGTGCATCTTATCAGCTGTTCGAGAGAAATAAATTTGCGAGAAAATGTTTATCACTTCGAATAAAAATTATAAGGTTGCTTATAAAAAAAAAAAAAAAACATGAACACACATTCTTTTTTTCTCTATCAAAAAAATCGAATATAAATCTGTTTTTATTTTAATTAAAATTCTTTGTCGATCGATCTGTGACCACGATGAATTACGGTGGCAATTTAGCTGGACGAGGCGATTTATTTTTTTTTTTTTTTCAACTAAATAAATAAACAATATTAAGAACCTGCATCTTTGAAACGTTTAAACGATAAAAATTGAAAATTTATGAATGCAACCGACACCACAAAACGGCACATACCACATTATTTATGTGACAATAATTTTTCTTTTTTCTTATTTTTTTTTCGCGTAATAATTCGGTGTCGCTACCATTCAGAAATCAAAACTAATTTGTGAGTGTGTATGAGAGCAAACTGTGTGCATGGCATTTTGTATGAGAGAATATGGGTGGAAACAATTGGCACACAAAAAGAAATCCGTTCCGTTTTTCATGTTTTGATCATTTCGATCGATATATTTGTGGTAAATTATTATTGTTCGTAAATATACCAGCATTTTTAATTAATTAAATCGAAATAAGAAGAAGAAGAAAAAAAAAACAAAATTATGTGAACATCAAGATCAAATGAGAATGATATAGATGAAGAGTGAGCATTAATTGAGTAAGAGTGAGAGTAAGAGCGAAAGGGAGCGTGAGTGATGCGGAATAGTGAAAAAGGGAAAGAGAGAGGGAGGGAGAGAGAAAGAAAGAGGGAGAGAGAGAAAGAGAGAGAGAGAGAGAGAGAGAGAGAGAGAGAGAGAGAGAGAGAGAAAGAGAAAGAGATAGAGAGTGAGTGAGTGAGTGAGCGAGCAAGAGAGAAAATTGGGACAATTGCAGCTGGTCTTGCTAATGATGATATTATCCTGTTTGTGAATGCAAAATAGTATGGGCGAATTTTGAATGTGAATACAAAACCATTTCAATGGGAATTTCCATACAATGACAAATGCTGGATGCACACATGTTTTGAATGCAACAACAACAACAACAACAAGAAAAACGATAAAAAAAAAAATCGAAACAAAATAAAATATTGACCAATTCGATTGATTCTACCAAGACAATTTACACATTGAAATGATGTTGCTCAGAACAATAGGTTCATGAATAGAACGAGTGATAAAAATGAGACAAAAAGAAACATAGTCTCTTCACATTTTTCCGTTGATTTGTTAGATTGTCTTTAATAATTTGTCATTTTGTTTTGTAACTAAAGCAATTAAGATTATCAAACATCACCAATTGGTGCTCGAGTGATTTAATGTTTACGACAACGGTTTTATTATTACAATATTTCTATTTTTTTTTTTTTTTTTTCTTTCGTTCGATTTTTCTTTCTTTCTTTTTCTTCTTCTTCACTCCATCTTTTCTCTATTCTAATTCCGTTTGAATTTCCATTTGGCATCGCGACTGTAAGGCAACATCACACAAAATCACTAATACAAAAGCGAATCGTTTATATGATATGCGTTTAGATCGTTGTCATCCGTCATCATCATCGTACTTGTCGTCATCTTCGTTTTTTTTTTTTTTTTTTTTTTTTTTTTTTCATACACATTTCTGTTATACTGCACAATTGAGGAGCATTATGCGTACACGAAATGAATTTCGTCGTTGTTTCGGTGAATCGTTAATTCACAATCAAATTGTAGCAAACATCTTCCACTTGACAAAATGTTTCGAGCTCGAGCTTCATTCAATTGAAATTTTATCTAGATTTGATATCATTCAGTTGGTTTGTTAGGCATTCAAATATACTATGGGCTGAAAACTGTACAATTGTTTTGTTAGCAAGATTGCGACACAGAGGGACAGAGATAGATAGATAATGTTTTTAAGATAAATTAGGAGATCAAGGGAATGAGGGAAAGAGGAAGAAAGACCGAGGGAGCGAGAGAAATACTGAGAGTGAAAGAGAGAGAGAGAGAGAGAGAGAGAGAGAGAGAGAGAGAGAGAGAGAGAAAGAAAGAAAGAGAGAGAGAGAGAGGGAGAGGAAGAGAGGAAGGGAAGAGAGAATAATGTATGTGAAATAAAGAGTGCGGGTGACAAAGATAGAGCTGAATGGATAGATAAGAAGATGAAAAATGTTCCATGTGGAGGTTCCAACAAAATATGTGGCCCGATGTCATTGATGAACAATCACAAAGTTTCTACGAAATCAAATTTGATAATTGGATATCTAATCACACATACACACATTAAAATATTTCAATATTTTCACTTTACATTTGCAATTTAATCAAACGCATTATTACCAAATGATAACCACTTACAATCAACCGGTCCACATGTGTATTCCTTTTTCTCTCTTTCTCTCTCTCTCTCTCTCTTTCTCTCTCCCGCTCTCCCTCCTTCTCTCTCCCTCTCTTTCTTTTTGTCTTTCTCAATCAAAACGAGCAAAAAGAAAAAAAAAAACAAAACTTTACGATGGGTATTTTTCCAACAATTTGTCGAATTTTTGAATTTTAAAATGGGATACGGCGCATTAATGTGTGACGTATAAACAATTTCATAGAATTTAAAATTCGGGATTCCCCCCATGCATACCCAATAAAACCAATCCGTTTTGAAAACACCTTTAAAAATACGAAATTCAATTTGTAATTGAAAACCGTTAACACTATTGACACATCAACTAGAAACCATTAAAAAAAGAAACTGATAAAAACAAACTGTATATCAATAAACACATTGGCATTGCAATTTGACAGCAAAAAAAAAAAAGAAAAAAAAAAGGGAAACAACAAATGTAACAACATCGAATTGAAATCGAATCGACGAATAAAAAAAGAAGCCCATTGACATAATTCCTGTTTCCGTTTTTAAAATTGTGTATTTCGTTTTAATTTCGTCTTAAACAATTTGCCTTCGACAATTTATCGATGGTGTGTGCCGTGTGCACATTCATCTTTTGTTATTAAATTTCTGTCAACTGTGTTGATGCTCAAACTTGATCATTTTGTAAATTATCAAAGTGATACGAACATGAAATGAACAAAAGCAGATGAAAAAACGAAATGAAAAAATGAAAAAAAAGCAAAAAAAAAAAACCATAATGAACTGAAATGATAATAAAACAGTGAGCGTACAAACTACGGTTGTCACACAAATTGTACACACAAATCGACAATTTTTACACATATTGTTATTTATCTAGCTCAAATTATTCAAACAACTCTATTCACATGAAAACATGGTGTTTATATGTTAAGATGAAGAAGAAACTGAATGGAACACATTAAACTAGTGCATGTTTATGAACAAATTATACACCTTTTATAGTGTTTTGTTGTGCTTCGCAATTTCAAACTAATCAACAAGAGCAACAAATTAACCAATGTACTGTTCATTTTTTTTTTTGGATTTATATTTTGCTCTCGCTCCCAAGACACAAATCGATTTTGAATTTCAATTTCAATCATTTCGTTCATTTCCAATTGAATCGTTGTACTCAACTGTCGATATATTTCATTAGACGCAACACTGTTTATTTTAATTCTTTAGTTTTTTTTTTTTTTTTTTTTTTAGTTTTTCTCCGTTCGGTCGATATTTTTCATGTGGCGCATCGATTTCAATAATTTTTTTTTCTTCTTCTCTTCTCTTCTCCTTTCTATTTTTGAATGATCACACCAACTGAGAGGAAGTTTTCAATAATCAGCAACTGTAAGGAAGTGCTCAGAATAACTATTGATTTTTGTGCGTTGAAAACAAATTCGTTTATTTATTTATTTGTTAGTTTGTTTGCTTCTGTTTTCACTCAGAAATTTGAAATTTTTTTTCGCGCCGGATGAAGAAACGGTCTTTTTTTTTCATTCCTTTTTTTCCCGATTCCCATCATCGTCATCAACGGTGACGGCATTTATTTTTATTGTACTCATTTTCCAAGTAGTTTTTTTTTTATTAATTTTATTTTCTTTGTAAGTTGTTCTTTTCTTATTTTTCCACGCATCCGTAAACGGTAAACACATGCATGATAATCGTACGATGGATGACATCTTGAGATTATTGTTTAGAAACGTAATTCATTATCAGATGCGAACACACGTGAAGAATTGTGGCAGACACACGGTCAATTGTATTGACGTTCGCACGAATTGATAAGGCAAATCAATTGAATTGGTTCGAATTGAAACGAGAATGAGGTCAATACACATTGGGTGTGTGTGTGTGTGTATGCGTGTTTTTTTCTAAACCACTTAAATTGGCATAAATTATCGCCCAATCTATATCTTACTCATTCTCTTCTCTCTCTCTCTCTCTCTCTCTTTCTCTAAGTCTGTCTGTCTCTTTTATTTCTGTCTATTTCTTCCTATCGCTTTTTCGCTCCCTCTTTCTCTCTCTCTCTCTCTCTCTATCTCTCTATCTCTCTCGCTCTCTCGCTCTCTCGCTCTCTGGCACTCTCGCTCTCTGGCTCTCTCGCTCTCTCTCTCTCACTCTCTCGCTCTCTCACTCAGTCACTTTCGTTCTTTTTCCTTCTTTAACCCTCTTTTTCTGTTGCTCCTTCTAGTTATACATTCCATCATTTTATTTGATGGATCACACTTGCTCATTCATTCTCGTTCAAATTGTCTCTCATTTATTGCCCATTCACATTGTCATTCACTTTTTTTTACGGCTTATTAATTTGCAGAATATTCATAATTAATTTGTAATAAACGCGCTTTTTGTTGGCATAGGCCATTTATTGTCAATGGTTAGAACATGCGTTAACGCAATTTGGTTTAATAATTGACTGAAAACACAGTAAAATGAATGAAATCGAAAAAAAGAAAAAAAAAAAAAAAAAAAAAAAAAAAAAATAAAATAAAATAAAATAGAAAGCGACGAGTTAAACGATTTCCACATTGTCTGTCGGAAGCATATGGGCCAAAAAATGATGATGAAGAGAGGCCGATGTTGATCTCGTGATTCTAGCATTTGGCTGTGTCCATTTAGGAATCGAATTAAATTAACACCATCATACGAAATTGTTGAATGATAAAGAGTTAGGAAATAGACGCGCCGAACTAAGCTCAAAATTGCAAAATGAAAAAAAAGTGTTTTTTTTTTTTGAGCAATTTCATGGTTTTTTAATTTTATATGGAAAATGGAATGAGAAGGAACAAATCGATTGGTGCTAATGAATGACGAAAGTAAAAGAGTCAATATCATTGAAATTGATTGTGTGACAATGTTTGCGAGGCGTGTGTGTGTGTGTGTGTGTGTTTATGTGCATGAAGAAGTGGGGACGGGCGAGATCAGTGTAAAGAATTTGTTGATTGTGTAATGCAAGGCCAATTGCGTTCCATCGCTTGAGAAACGATCAAGCGAATACGCAAAACGCGTAAATCATCTACGTCACAAATCGATCACATAAATTAAATTCGATTGATTAAATGTTGTTTTTTTTTCTTTTCTTTCCTATCCTGTTCTCTATTTTATCAATTACCACTTGTTCACGTTTTTACAACCGATTTTCACAATCTTATTCGTCATTTGTTTGGCTTATTCTATCATTATGTCCACTTGAAAACCTCTCAGGAATAACTAGAAAAGAAACTAACGAAAGGCAACAAAAATCTAAATGGACATATTGAAATAACAAGAGTTCGGCGTCATCGTCATTTTACGAAAAAAAAAAAAAAAAAAAAAAAAAATTCGGATACAATTTCAAGGATTTTAATATCAGTTTTGTGAATGCGTCCAATAAATGTGTAAATGAGTGCGTGTTCCAAGTGTGATTATGAAGAAAAAAAATGAACATCGTCGTTTTTAATCACTGAAAATTCATTTTTATTTTTTTCAAGTAGTTCTGAACAATAACAAGCAAATAAAGTAAAGAATAAAACATTTAAAATAAAGAAAGAATAACGAACAAAGAACACAATTATAATTATAGAGAAAAAAACAACAAAGTGAAGACTAAAACAATTCCTCTTTAGCTCTCAATTATAACAAAAAAAAAAACAAAAAAAAAAAAAAAAACACAAATTAAACTGTTAACTTCAA
The DNA here is from genome assembly GCA_029041755.1 of Resseliella maxima. NCBI lineage: Eukaryota > Metazoa > Arthropoda > Insecta > Diptera > Cecidomyiidae > Resseliella > Resseliella maxima. The sequence continues at coordinate 901,289 of JAQOWM010000154.1, forward strand.
CGAAAGATCATAAATAACGTCGATAATTAATGCGTCGGAGCACGTGTTTACGTAGTAGTGCCAACGGTGCAAAAGCCACAAAATCATCAACAGTGAAATTGCCCAAACTACGATCAGCGAATAAAAATACCATCGCCAAGCATATTGATTGTAGCAACGGCAACGACAACGGTGATGATAAGTGCAATCAAAAATTCAATTCACTGGTATGAACACCATCTCAATAGACTCTGTCTGTGTGTCTGCTTGTGTGTCTGTCTGTGTCTGTCTGTGTGTGTGCGTGTGTGTGTGTGTTTGTGTGTGCAGAGATTAGAGATTCGATTTGCACGACTATTTTGGAAACATGTGCATGTGCAATGTGCATGCCAATGACAATAATTCGACACACTTTTTTTTTTTCTTCTCTCGTAACTTCAAGAGAAACATACAAAAAATAAAAGTATGCAATTTTTGTTGATTTTCTACATGAAATATTTTTGTACATTTTCGGCTATAATTGTTTTCGATGATTTTTATTTTGCATTTTTTACTCTTTTAAAGTTTCATGTTCACAAATTCAAAAATGTTTTATTGAATACACATTGGCATACATATGGCTTTGTTTTTATTTTGCATTCTGAGATAGTCGCGCATACAATCTCTGTTGTCTCTTCATACATTATGACATTTCCATGGAATTGGCAGTGTGTCAACAATACGATACGATCAAAAGAAAAAGAAAAAAGAAAAAAAAAAACACCAAAACTGAATCTTTTCAGAGCGTCAATAACAACAACAATATTCGCAGTAAGAATAACAACAACCACAATCTCAACAGGAACAAAATGCCAGTGTATAATATAATCGCAAGACGGCATAAGGTACGATTCAACCACAATCAATTTTCTTATGTTTTTGTTTACATACAATTACTATATCGAATCATATAGTGGTCACAGTGACTGATATTTATTTCCAAAAATAAAACAACAACAACAATAACAAGAATTTTCTTAGTCATAATTTTTGTATGAGACAATAATGATATTGGCAGACAGACGACGATGACGATGACGAGAACGAGCAAAAAAAACGAAAAAAAAAAAAAAAAGAAATGAAGAGGAAGAAAAAGCTATATCGGGTCATTATATCGAGTAGCCAGTTATGAATTTATCGATATTGTTATCTTGAGATTCAAGACCAAATTTTTTAGTAGTCGGTCGAATCGGTCAACTACAAGAATAGATCGAAGAATAATTTGTTTTTAATGAGCGAATAGCCAAAGACAAACATTATTAGTGTTGCGGCAATTTATACATTTTTCATCTCATCACAATATTGTTTGAACTCAAATTTAGCGCAATCATTTTTGTTTTGACGGCCACATTGACGATGTTAATCCCTATAGAACGGAATCATAATTATTTACAAAACAAGTCAATTGCATTTTAATTTGAAAATGATATATACATATATACTATACACGCTTACATTTGAATTTTATATTTACATCGTTATTATTTAATCGACTGTGAAGTAACCGCACATTGATCTCGGTCGGTTCGGTCGGTCTCTGTCGATTGATCGCTTCAGTGCCGGTGTGTTAGAATGAAAAATTGTTAAGTATTCAAATTGATTTCACATATAAATAATTGGTTTATCGCATACTGAATTGATTGGTGCTCGCCCAATCCACATCATCATCATCATCAACGAGACTTGTTAGTGCTCATACATGTGCTTGCTATCTTAAATGAATGAATAAATAGTCAAAACGGAATTCTGGTGCAAACAACGATTATTTTCGATTTCTCACTCGTTTCGTATTCTAAAGATCTCTCTCTCTCTCTCTCTCTCTCTCTCTCTCTCTCTCTCTCTCTCTCTCTCTCTTTCTGTTTCTATTCGTTTCACTTCTTTTATCGTTTCTCTCCGTTTTTTCTTCTTTTTATCATTCTCATTCTCCATCACTTACTCTCCTTCTCTTGAAAAATTCTAAAGCCAGAAACTTGGAAAACGATGTATTAAATTTGATTAGATCGTTTCTTATCTCTGTCACTCACTCTCGTGCTCTCTCTCTCTCTCTCCTCTCTCTCTCTTTCTGCTTACAAATAATGTATGGAATATCAACATGAATTGCTGATTTTATATTTATCGTTTCGTTATTCGTTTCTCATCTATGGTATTCCCGATAAACGATTGTAATTACACAAATGCACGTTCAGTATTGAAAAGACAGAAATCAATTGAAAAATGTTAACGTTTTTGTTTTCGTATTTCTCTTCGTTCGTTTATTTTTATTTTTATTTTTTTTTTTTTTTCATTTAATTTTTGCAATATTTTGTCGCTAATTCAGTGGCAATAATAAATAAAGCCACAAACGAAGGACAATCAAAGTGAATAACATGACGCGGCTGATTGGGAAAAATCACACAAAAATTTTCAAGCAGAGAAGAAGAAAAATAAAGAAAAACACTGGATGCGCGCTAAAAACTTGATTGATCATTATTCGAGACAGAGATAGAATACAAATTTATTATTATTGTTTTTATTTCTTTTTTTGTATTTTGATTGTATAATTTATTTTTTTTCTCTTCATCATTTGGGAAATCTATTAATATTTCAAAGCAGTTTTCATAAGATTACATAGATCAAGACATTTACAAGATAAATTACATTTTCGCGTGTTGAGTTTCGATGACACAACATTTCAATGATTTGTTGTTGTTTTTCAAACGCAATTTTTTTTTTGTTCCTTCTTCTTTTCCATCGACCTTTATTCGAAATGCGTCACAATCAACACCTCAATTAGCTATTGATATTTTTCCAAAAATCGAATTCATTTTAATGCCTAACAAAAATCGCTTTCTTCAATCGATACTGCACACAAACCACTTTTAATTTCTACCGATTTGATATTCATTAATTATTCATTGTTTTATTCTCTTTCTTTTGCCCGTGGTAATGTTTCTTTTTTCTTTTAAAATACATTCGGTTGCACCCCGGAAGAATAAGAGAGACGGAGATAGGGACCCTCCATCTTTTTCTGAAAGAAAGACAGTGGAACAAAACAGAGAAAGAGAGAGAGAGAGAGAGAGAGAGAGAGAGAGAGAGAGAGAGAGCGAGAGAGGGAGTCAGAGAGCGAGAGAGCGAGAGAGAGTGAGAGAGTGAGAGAGCGAGAGAGCGAGAGAGGGAGTGAGAGAGCGAGAGAGGGAGAGAGCGAGAGAGGGAGAGAGCGAGAGCGAGAGTGAAAGAGAGAGAGTGAAAGAGGGAGAGAGAGAGAGAGTGAGAGAGAGAGTGAGAGAGAGAGAGTGAGAATGAGAGAGAGAGAGAGAGAGAGTGAAAGAGAGAGAGAGAGAGTGAGAGAGATTGAGAAGGAGAGAGTGTGTGAAATACTAAATATAAACACGAAATAACAAAATTATCCACACGGCAACTGGTGATGGATGTCAAGACACAAACGATACAAATATGAACAAAAGTATTTTTACCTCAATTATGATTAAATTCATATATTTGTCATATGTCATATTCCAATTCACCGTATCTACTTATTTTGCGTACTGTTTGGTTGTGAGTTTTTTTTTTCGTCTCTCTTTTTATCTCTTTTGTCTTTTATTCATCTCGATTGGTATTCAAAAACGGTCTTTTTTTTTCACTCTAAGGTTTTTCGTTCACTTTAATCTATTGTTTGTACTGCAATTATTGTGTCGCTACTGCTTCACAGACGCATACAAACACTTTAGCCAACATCTTTTGAATAAAATGATTCGCAAACTTACTGATACAAGGGGATTTCACTTTTAGTGTTAACGGTTCTTTGTCGATTAGATTTTTAGACCTAAGTTCGAGCTTTTTTCAAAAAAAAAAAAAAAAAACCGAAACATTTTCGCTCTCTTATTTGTGAACATAAAATAAAAAAATTCTAATATTTTTGATAAATTGAGTGATTGAGGGGACCCCTAGTCATCATTTATATGATTGTTGATAAAACAATTGCAGATAAATGAGTAGAAACATTTGTTTTTGTTTTTTTTTTTTTTTTTCATATTGTCAAAATATGCATTAGCAACAGCTGTCTGCAAAGGATAAAATTTAATTTCTTTTTGATAGTCATTTCCGTTTCAATTCGGTGTGGCATTACAAACAGATAGATTATTTTTCTTCATTTCTTACTCTTTTTTTATCAATGCAATTATCTTTTACACAAAATGTCATCGTTTTATTGTTTCTGTTTTTGCACAATTCTTCTTGTTGTTCGTATAAAACAATGTGTGAGAATAAGAATTTTTTGAATATAAAGATGGAAAATTTTCGCAAAAAAATAAATCGATCATTTTGAGTTTTTTTTTTTTTTTAAAAAAGATTGAATCAAAAAGTGTGTGGAATAAGAAAGTGAGGAATTTTATGTTTGTGATTATGCAAAACATTCGGTGTTAGTTGAATAAATTGACTTGAGTATGTCAAGAGTTATTAACAAAATGGATCGGTTATTAAGATTAAACAAGTTGGTTATTGTTGTTGTTAGATTACGGTGACGGTTGAGTAAACGATATTTACCATTATTCTTGCTTATTTTATTGCATGATTTGTTGCGCTGTCTTTGTTTTTTTTTTTTTTATCAAATCATTCCGTTTTTTTTTTTGGTTGAAAATGAAATTGTGATTACGATAATGAAATTGTGATTTTTTTTTTTTTGTGCGCAAAACCGCCTCGTTTATTTTACTCTCCGAAATGAAAACAAACGAGGAAAAGAAAAAAAAAAATATTTCGAACACGCAGCAGAATACATTCATAAATGTATTTGCACGATCTTTATTGTCTTAAAAACTCATCTCGAATAACAATTAAAAAGTATTAGCTGCGTTTTTTGCAAGTTTATCTATTTTTTCATGGAAAAAGCGTGTAGAATCAGAAGAAGAAGAACGGGAAAAAATCTTCTTGAATTAATCTACCCATCGTCTCGCAAAAGAAGTTTCACAGCGGAAAATCGGTCAAGTTAAAATGAATTTCATAAACTTTTTGAAGTAATTTTTACTTTAAAAATCATTTCTATGATTTTCAACTGTTTAAAATATCCGGCGTGAATAATTTCTGGGATATAAATTGCTGGAATTTTTTTTTTTTTTTTTTTTTGTAAGCGACAAATAAAAACCTTGATATATTACATCGATCGATTTCAATCACCAAATTGACCTCATCAACCGTATCTCAATTGGTATTTTTAGTTGATTTACTATTTCCATTGAATCGTTTGAATGTCTAGTAGTTGACCTTTTTTTCTAAAAAAAAAGAAAAAAAAAAAAAAACTTAACTATCATTTTGATAAAAATAATAAATAAATACAATAAAAGTAGCAGCAGCTCAACGAAATGAAAACCATTTTTTATGCGATTTGTCACCCCATAAATGAATAACTAACCTTCGACTCAAAACGCTCGGCTTATCAATTGCATATACAGAGATACAAAGAAGAAAAAAAAAATATTTACGAATCAAATGTAATGTACTCTCAGTGTGTGTGTGTGTGTGTGTGTGTTTTTAATCTTAGTGACCTTGTTAGTGACGCGTGTGATTGGAAATTTAACGCCATGCCATTCATGGATTGCTATCGCTTTAATCCTGCTAACTGATTTTCTTTGCTTCCATGAATGGAAACTGAATTTCTGTCAGATTATCGCTTTCGAATTGTTCGCGTCAAGTGGCGATTTTAAATTGAAATCAAAACGTGCAAGAAGAAGAAATGCAAATAAGAAAAACAAAATCGTTTACATTTTTGACAAACTCCATGTAATAGACATTTGAATCGAACTTAACGATTATGGGCATATGGAGACTGGTCTTTGTTTTTCTCTCTCTCTCCCTCTCTCTCTCTCTCTCTCTCTCTCTCTGTCTCTTTCTCTCACTCTTTCTCTTTCTCTCTTCCTCTCTCTCTTTCTTTCTCTCTCTCTATCTTTCGTAAAAATTGCGCACTAACTAATACGCATCTTTCGAAGAAGAAAAACAAAATTATTCATCCAAACGCCGAAAATACAAATTCATTGAAAACCATTTAACGATATTCAGTTATGTGCTCATACTGTTGTTTTAAAAACGTAGCAAGGCCATATTATTGTTATGCATTTGTTTTTTTTTTTTTTTTTTTTTCATTCAAGTTGTGGTTATTGTCATATTATTTTCATTTTTTGAATATGGAACGTCAAACCAACAAATTAATTGAAATTCGATGAGAGTTTCTTGAAAATATGAAATCTTTGAAATTGTTTCGCTAGACATTTCGCGCATTTACGTTTTATGACACTCATGCCCCCTTATTTGTTGTTTGTGTGTCAATATTTACTTTATTCAACGGTTAATGAATTTCGAGTGGATAACGGTGCGAATATAAAGCGCGCACATTTTCAAGTGCAATTTTTATTTTTTGTTTTTTTTGTTTTTTTTTTTTGTGTTTTAAGCACTTTTATGAGAATAAAATCGAATATAATGGTAGACTGGATTGTCAAGAAAGAGTGCAAATGATTTTGAGACATCGCATGAGAGCCAGAGAGATCGCAAGAAATCGAGAGACAGAATGCAAAAAAAAAAAAAAAAAATGTATAAAAAGCCAACAAAAAGCATGAAAGAGAGCAAAAGAAAACAAAATTTATTGCAAGCCATCATTTCAATATGGTAATTATACACTTGACTCAGACATTGAGCTGCAAGCAATTTATTGAAGAATCGACTATAAAATCAACAAATGGCAAATAAATAATCATTGCGTTTTCTTTTACACAAATGAAAACCGCCGGCTTTATTCCACATTCGATAGAAAGATAAACAATTCTTATCAACTTTAAACACACACGCACGCACACACACACATATCCATATCCATATCCATATCCATATCCATATATATATATATCAATGATGGATAATTGGCGCGTCAAACATAATCCGCTGATTATTCAGTGAGATTGTGTTTTGTTCTCGATTGTCACAGATTTCATTATTTGCCATAAACATTTCGACAAATGACAAGATGACAATACCATTGAATTAGTGCAAAATGCATACTGCAACCTGATAGCTATTATATTTGACTTTTTGTGTCTATTTGTTTATCTAAATTGAGGCCAATAGACTGACTTAAGTTATGAAATGTGAAGGTGGATTCATTTTTAACTCAAACAATTCATTTTGATCGTGTTTTTCACTTTAAAAAAAGAAAATGGAAAAAAAATAGAGAAAAGTTGTTACGAAGTAAGAAATTTTCAATTTTTAAGTAAACAATTTTCAATTTGTTTTTTCTCTTGCATAAAGGAATTTGGTAAAAAAAAAAAATGCTCGGAACTGTTTTCAAAAGTCTGCAATGAGAGAAACTTTGCAAACAATAGGAACTTTGCTAAATAAATACAAAATTTGTGAGAAAAAGAAATTTGTCGAGTAAACAAAAAATATTGAAAAACAGCGATAAAATTTCCAAAATAAAAATTGTCAAGGAAATTTTTGATTAAGGTAGCCAAGTGACGATTTTGATAGAAAATAATCATGGCAATTGAGATGATGTTGATTTTTTAGCTATTGTGTTAAAAGGATTTTGAAAAAAAAAAAACAAAAAAATAGTGCCATAAATTACACAGCAACATTGTTTTTACTCAAGTCAAGTACTGAAGGTGCAATTAAGCAATATGCTTTTATAGAACCATAAAAAACAATCGCTCAACAAAATAAATATGAAAAAAAGGAAAAAAAATGTTGTCGTTTATGAACAATTTACGCGTATGCCATAAATGAATTGTTGTTGTGTTGAACGGAAAAAAAAAATTATTTCGTTTGGAATCGATTGGTTTTAAAAGTGGTTTTATGAAGAAATACATTTCTTTTTAGTTTGGCAGTTGATTTGAAAGTGGACCAGCCTAGTGTGTATGATTACGGCAAAGGCGACAGAGAGAGAGATAAGAGAGAGAGAGAGAGAGAGAGAGGGAGAGAGAGAGAAAGAAAGAGAGAGAGAGAGAGAAAGAAAGAGAGAGGGAGAGAGAGAAAGAAATAGAAAGAAAGAGAGTGACAGAGAGAAAGAGAGAGAGAGAAACTATTTGAAATAACACTTCTTACAACTTGTTCGTTTACATACAAGTTTAAATATTGTCCAATAAAGAGGAGTATTAGACGTTGAAGAGTATAGGAAAAAAGGTCGTTGAAAAGGCAAATCTCAACTGAATTATGCGATTTTTCTAGCTTGGATTGGTTTTCAATGACTAAACATACGGTGAACGCGCGACTCAGAGACATACAATTCAATATTCGATGTCACGTTTTATTTGACATCGCTCATAAGTCAGATCTACTTATTTCACTTTTTAAAAGCACGAAAACCAATGACAAAGGTTAATTCCAGCGAAAATTTTTACGGCCAACACAAACTACACTCACATTCACGCTCTCGCACACACACACACACACACACATATCAGCGCCGTCAATTCTTTCTAGCTTTGCAGTTAATTATGCAATTAGTAGTAAGCATATATAATTCATTATTCGGATCGGCAAAAGCGCGCTTACACGTCATTCGAATCACTAACTCGAGCGCATGAGATACAAACAAGTAACAAGAGAAAAGAGCGTGCAACAATTTATTCGAGAGACGAAAAAAAAAAAAAAAAAAAAAAAATTCATTTACTTTTTTTTGTTGAGCGACAAAAATGTAATAACATCAATGTAAACCGTCAACAAATGCTAAATACACATTACACTCGACCTTAACAGAATATTATGCAAATTATTATTATTAACATTTGAAACAGGTCGTCAAAAATCTATTCCAAATAATGTTTGCTCTTTATATCTCCTTTTCTCCCTTACACTCTTTCGATCGGCCGCTCTCGTTTGCTTTTTGATTAGTGAGTTTCGAGTGCGCATTTCATTCATTCATTGTGCGCTGAGCCGATTGAATTTGGATTTGTATTTTATCTTCAGTTGTTTTTTTTTTCTCTTTTTTAAATTCTTTCTCACATTTTTTTTCTCACTCACACGCATAAGGATTTTCGGCCAGTTGTCAAACTGAATGGACAGTTTTAAATTTAATAACCATCTGCTATTTTGGGTCTCTGTGTGGTTATGACTTTCTACTCTTTTTTTTTTTTTTTTTTTTTTTTTGTATTTGCTAACATTTCGATTTAATTGATTTCATGTGTTTTATGGCCAGCGACCGACAAACATTTATGTTATCTATTTGCCCGTTTCATTCGGATGGGAAAGAAGAAAAAAAAAATTATATGTTCATTGCCTGACAGTTACTACTTAAAAAAGTTTTAGTTACTGATGTAAAACCACATATTTCAACGTAAATGATTTGCTCAGCGCCACATTTTTTTCTCTTTTTTTTTTTTATGAATTTTTGTGTGTGAAGGGGAAAAGAGTGAGAGTTTGATAGAACGATACACATAACATGAGAAAGAAAAATTAGCAATTTTCCCCAGTTAACACACACCATCTTCGATTGATAGTCTGTCAAATGTATATATATGATTTATTGGGAAATAAAAAAAAAAAAAAATGCTTTAAAAACACACTCGACCATTTTCATGATTTCATATGCATTTTAACATATTTTATCTAATTTTATCGTGTTGTCATGTTGTCATTGATGATAAATTGAATAACGTTGATTTGTTTGATTGGCATTTTGGCCATTTTCGGATGGAAAGATTCACAATTTTGATCCTCCTACGAATACAATTCACATATCATTATAAACCGTGTCGATAAGGTTTTATTCTCTCTTTTTTTTTTCTTTCGCTCTCTGTGTATGCTTTAGAGAATAAAAATTTCTGTTTTTTTCCTCATTCGATTTGTTTGCTTCCGCAACCCATTATCAAACGAAGTGTCAAATATATTGTGTGATGGTAATATATGATTTATGACGTTTAAAATGGGCTCGATTCTAATGCGGCAAACAAAAGCCAAAGTAAATATGAAAAAAAAAAAAATTGAAAATTTACATCGCTATTGAATCGCACTCCCGAAAAACCATTGACAAACAAATGACGCGAATACAGTTGGTATCTGTATTTTTTTCATTGCTTTCTTTTATTTCTTTGTACAACATGTGCGTACGGTCTTGAATGATCGTTACTCGCACATTACAGTCAAATACAATAATATGCCGTTCATTCGATATTCTTTTTTTTTTTTCTTTTTTTTTCATTTTGCTTAACTGTGCTGAGCACATTTTTTTAAATGCATTTTAGCAATTTTTCAATGAAAATTAACAAGAATAACAATTCTCTGATCAAATATATAACATTTTGAATGCCAACTACCACTCAAATCACAATGTATGTATTGACATGTGATGAATGGCAAAATGTTCACATAGTCGAGTTCGAGGATGTATATTGCCCATTAAAAACCAAATCAGCATAATCACCCAATGATTATTTGAAAAATTCTTTCAAGCTCTCCCACTCTCCACACCCGCTCATTTTCTCTCTTTCTCTCTTTCTCTCTTTCTCTCTTTCTCTCTTTCTCTCTTTCTCTCTTTCTCTCTTTCTCTCTCTCTCTCACTCTCTCTTTCTCCTTCTCTTTCTCTTTCTCTTTCTCTTTCTCTTTCTCTTTCTCTCTCTCTATGTGTGTCTATCCTTTTTTTTTCGTTTTTCCTCCTGTCATATTAATTTGCACATTCATAGAAAAAAAGAGCATTTTCAATTCGATAATGTCAAATCATCATTATCACATTCAGTAATTTTTTTTTCTTTTGAAATTAAAAATAATTGGAATAGAATAATAGAAAAAAGTGTACAGTTGTTGCTCAATAATTTTGAGTAAAAAAAAAAAAACAACAAACGTGTATCGTGTGTTTGCACCTGCATTTAGGAATTTAGTGCAAGGAGTAAATTGTGCACAACTTGCACAAATTGTTGATAATTCCAGATAATTGAATAGATCATCAATTATTATTTGCACTTTCAATGCAATAAGCGTGCAATGGTTTGGTGCATCGCGATGTCATTCATGTGAAACGGTATCGTGCAACGAAAAAACGAGACGGCATATTATAAAATTATGATCGATATCGATTTCTCATATTAACTTTAGATAAGGAAGGGCAGAAATCTAATAATAGTTAGTTTCGATTACGTTTATTTTACAGAGTTCTTTCATTCTTTTTGTGTTTTTTTATTTCGTCTTTTTCTCTTGCTCTATCTCTCATTTTCATTCTTTAACCATATTCTAAGTTTTTTCTCTCTGTTCCGGGGGTCTTTATCTCTTTCACTCTCTATGTCTCTCTCTCTCTCTCCATCTCTCTCTATCTTTCTCTCTTCATCTACCTCTCTCTTTCTCTCTCTCTCTCTCTCTCTCTCTCTCCCCCTCTCTCTCTCTCTATCTTTCTCTCTCCATCTACCTCTCTCTTTCTCTCTCTCTATCTCTTTTTCCCTCTCTCTCCATCTCTTACGCTCTTTTTCATTTGTCTCTTTCATTCGGTCTATTCAATCTTCAATAATTCCACAACACGATATTATTATTATCATGACTGACATTTTATTTAGCCTCACAAAGTCGATACATGCTAAAGAAAGAAAAAAAAACTGTTCGACATGAATACAAAATATTTTATGCATTTAACAACAGAGACGATTTTTATTTTTTAGGATAACAAAAGAAGCAAGGAAATGGCATGAAAAAAAAAACGCATACAAAATTGATTAATTTGTCATTGAAAAAAAAAGTCAGAAAAAAGTGATAATATGATGTGTTGGTTCAGTGAAAAATGACATGTGTAACGAATGCAACATACAAAAAAAGAAAACACGAGAGAACATTGAATATGAACATTAAAGTAGATTACAAAAAAAAGGCAACAAAATTCATATGGAAATGCTTGGTGGTGTTGAGTGAATGGCAACGAAATATGCGCTGTATGATTAGTTTGTAGTTACTATAAACGGTCGACTGATTTCAGCGATATTTGACGATTTATTTGAGTTGATTTTTTCCTTCCCATTTCACCTTCAATATAAAAAGCATTTCGAGTAATTAATGACAAATATAATATTGCTCTGCTGTCATTTTTTGTTTTATACTTCTGATTCTTCGTTGTGTACGGTTTTCTCGTAGTGATTTTTACAATTCTTACGACGAAGTGTTTTACAGCCCAGAAGCTAAATGTCTTATCGCTTAAACTCATTGTCCAATTTTATGATCACATATTGAATGAATTGTCAGACGTGATCTGCAGCCACTCATTTCCGCTTGCATTTGTTTTTTTTTTTTACTTCTCTCATTTCTTTGGAAAACAAATCATCGAATGCAACGCAATTTAAAAAAAAAAATAAAGCTTTTTCAATAAATAAACAAACTTATGTGTGTATGAACGAAAATGTATATATGAACAAATAAATCATATTCAAGTGAATTAAATAAAAAATTAACATCAAACAAATGTAATTTGCACATAAAATTACATCACTAGCGCCACCTATTTATTATGAGCATTAAAAAAAAAAAAAATAAATAAAACGTTGTAAAACTATTCGCACCATTTAGTTTTATAAACAGTTTTTCTTTATGCGCATTCTCGTTATCACATAGATATTATGGCTGTTTTATGGCAGCAGCAAAAGAAAAAAGGGTGCGTCAATTCATTTTAGCTGGTATTAAATAAATTGCGAAATAATTTCGGACTATTAAAAGATATGAAGCTATGATTAACACGTTGAATTTTCAACACAGTTTTTATCAATCGGTTAATTTTGTTTGTTTTTTTTTTCTTCTTTCATTCAGATTTGAGTTCAATCGACCCTCGAATCAAGTTCATTTTATCATTTCAAAAACAAGTTTAATATTTATATTGTTTTGTTGTTCTTTTATTTGATTCATTTGGAAATTTTTTTAATCATTTTTGGGGGAAAAAGGAAGAATAGCAATTTTTAAAAACTCAATAAATCGTATGAAATAGAAAATTCGACAAAATTTTAAAAAATTTGAGAAAATTTTAAAAAATTTTAGAAAATTTTAAAAAATTTGAGAAAATTTTAAAAAATTTGAGAAAATTTTAAAAAATTTGAGAAAATTTTAAAAAATTTGGAAAAACTTTAAAAAATTTGAGAAAATTTTAAAGATTTTGAGAAAAAAATCGAAATAAATTCAAAAATTTTGACAATTTTCGACAGTTTTCAACAATTTTCGACAATTTCGGACAATTTTCGACAAATTTTAAAAAGTTTGAAAAAAATCATCAAAAAAATAAAAAAAAATGTCAAAAATCTTTAAAAAAATTTTTTTTGAAAAATTCTTTATCGAAAATTAATTGTTTTTAAATTTGAATTGAATCAGAAGCGCATCAAAGCGAAATATGTTAAAAATCAAGTTATTGTCCGATATATAACAATATATTATTGACAGTCAATTTTGTAGTGATAATCGTTTATTTTGATCGTTACTACCTGGTACGATGGCATTTATCCACGTGAACTGTTTCTGCTTCGATTCACATAGTGTCGAATCAGATGAGAGCAAAAAAAAAATAACTCACAGCGAGTTAACAACAATTTAATTCGCAATAGTTTGTGCATAAGATACAATGGCAAAAATAAGATCGACAAAGTAAAAAAAAGAAGCAGCAGAGCAAAAAAAAAAAGAAAAAAATGGCCAAAGTGTATTTAATTATTTGTGTATGCTCATTGCTCACATTGGGCTATTTAGCAAAATATGGTTTACCATGCAAATTTTAAAAATAAATCAATGAGTCGCACACATTAATGACCGCCATCATGCGTTTCGTTCCAAATTAACAGCAAATATTCATCGCACTAATAATAATAATACGATTGCTAAATACATGCCGCACCGTAAACATGTTTGCACACCATTTTGTGTGTCAACGAGCCGGAGAGATGAGTTGCAATGACAGTTTTTTTTTTTTTTTGGTTTTCTTCTTTTTTTCCGGCAGGGATATAATATTGGTTTCGTCGTTAAATCATTCTTCAATAGATAATTTTTTAGATTATTTTGACAACAAATTTGAAAGTGTTAGAAAATAAAAAGAACACAAATGATTTTCCAAACTGAATTCATTCCATTTTATGTTTTTTTTTTCTTGTTTTCGATTATTTCTCGTCTATCATTCAAATCAATACATAAAGAAATTACCACACTTTTCTTTTCGTCCATATTTTATTGATTTAAATAATAAGCATCATGATGAAGGTGCAAATAATATGACATGAAATGAATTCAAAAATAGAAATCATTAGCAATATTTGGATTATTTTTGGATCAAAGACTGGTGTGCGCCGTGTTTTTTTTTTTTTTTTTTTTGCTTTTTTGCCGCTAGCGATATCCGTCTATGCAAATGAATTCGTTGAACGAGAAAAAAGATGGGGAAAGAGGGAGGGAGAGCGAGAGGGAGAGGAACAGGGACAGGGAGAGGAAGAGAATGAAGGAATGAAATAGTGAAAGAGAAAGAGAGAGAAAGAGAAAGAAAGAGAGAGAGAGAGAGAGAGAGAGAGAGAGAGAGAGAGAGAGAGAGAGAGAAAGAGAGAGAGTGAAATAGCGAAAAAAAGCAAAAGAGTTGAAAAGTGCGACAGAGATGAAAAAAGCGGGTGAATTTTAGCATTTTGTCTAATTAAATCGAATTCCAAGTGAGTCATTTCGAAGAATTTTCATTTCAATTGTATCAAATACTGATTGTCGTGTTACTGAATGCATTCCAACGATTTTAGTTGAAATGAAAGTTATAATTGAAGAGCTCAAAATCCAACTGAATGTTTTAAAAAAAGCACGTGGAAATTGAATGGATATTATTACAATAAGCATGCTTGTTTGATGTAAAAATGATCAAACGAATAACAAAAAAAAAAAAAACAAAAAAACAAAAAAAAAAACGCCAAACAACAACGTTGAAATAACATTCGTTCCACTTGTTTACATGCACATCAAATATATCAAATCACTATTTATTTGAAGAATGTTTGTGATAAGAATAAGTGAAACGAGTAGAAATAGAATAAAAGTAGCTGTGTGGCCCCGAAGTAAATCGATGTGTCGCACCTCAATAATGTCGTTGATCGCAATATATTGAAGTGTTGTACAGAGTTCACAATTTACGAATTAAAATCGTAATATTAACGATATTGTATGGTCACAATACTACAAATTGAGCATCGTTATTTATATTGTAGATGACTGTTACTAATTAATCGGATTGCGATGAAATTGCGTCGATACGATCCATTTATTATATTGTATTAGTAGCATCACATGAACTTTAATTGATTGTTTATGTGTATTTTAGCGAATAATTTTATTTAGATCACATTACACGATTCGGTTGATGTGTGTTCGCATGCTCGATGGGACAGGATCGAGTAACGAAACGAGTAAGCAAATGAGAAACAAACAGAGATGGGGAGAGAAAGATAGAGAGAGAGAGAGAGAGAGAACGAGAGAGAGAGAGAGAAAGAGAGAGAGAACAGAGAGGGCAAGATTGAGAAAGAGTGAGAACGAGCAAGATATGAATTTTAAACTATCAAACGATCTATCAAATGGCAGTGAAAATTCTGGAATAATTGTGTTACTTGTCGTTGCGCTCATTTAAGCCCATATTGTTGATGATAAATTTCAGTTCAAGAACAACACAATACATGTTCAACTTTGGAAAAATTGACGATCACCGAACGGAAGGTTACAATGTCGATCGCTGCGCTTAAAACGCAACAAATGTTTTGTGTTGTTATTGTTATTGTTATTGTTGTTCGTATAGCTTATGCTTTACCGAAAGAATCTCTAGACATTGGCGCTCCATGTTGTATCGTGATTATATTCAATTATTTACAGTCATCATCGTGATATGACGATGATAATGATGACGAGCAATGTATGCAGTATTATTTCCATGCGAAAACTTTGTTTTAATGCAACAACAACAAAAACATAATAAAACTATGGCCACAATTTTGAAATTAAAGAGGAAAAAAAAAAATACAGCCGAACGAGAGACAGAGGAGAATAGTTAGCAATGGACACGACCATTGTGCGGTAGTCACACACACACACACTTACACACACTGCACACAGGTGAAACAGAAAGAGATAAAAAGTGTGCGTCAGCGCAAACCAGCACAGAGCCCGCATTTTCATTTCCAATATGCTGTGTGTTTACCGTTTTATTATAATTATAGTTGTCTATTATCATTATTAATAACAAATTGAAATTCACAACAACCAAAACAAATTTCATTATTCGTTCGAGCTAAAATACTGGAAAAAAAGAACATCTATTTAGAGGCAACAAGTCAAATGAAAATTGTTAATTTCTATTGTGATTTAATGGGATTTTTTTTTGCGCTATTATTGCTGTTGTTCAATAATTTTTTTTTTTTTATCTTTGTGTTGTTGTTGTTCTGTATTTATAATCACGCTTTTGTCTCTCTTTGACTCATTTGAATGTACATCGATGATTCTGACTATTTCGTGCTTATCTATGGCTTGCATATATTTTAACCGGATTCCGGTGAACATTCCAAATTCAAATGATGATATATATAGAGCACACTGGGAGCACATTGTGCTCATCAATTCCCGTTTGTGAAATTTTTTACACAGTTTTGCAATTAAATTCGATTATGCTTTTTATTTTCCGTTTTCTTTTTCTTTTTCGTAAGAATTTCATTCAACATGAAATATGCAAATAATAACTCATTGTGAATAACTGAATCGCATCATCTTAACAGTGATCAAAACTGATATTGGCACCAAATTGGTTCCGGCATTGGTTAAAACTTTTATATTTTTTTTCCAGTAATATTTACCAAAATTATCTTTAAAAAAAAAATTATATTAAATTTTAAAATATTGAGAAAATATTCATATAAAATTGAACTGGGTGCGCACTAGCTCAAGTGCCCGTACAAATTTGGTGCCTATGTCAGTTCTGACAGTGATCAAAGCTTCAAATCTGATATGCTCTTTCTTGCTCTTTCTCTCTCTCTCTCTCTCTTTCTTTCTCTCTTTGTCTCTCGCTCTCTCTCTCTCTCTCTCTCTCTTTCTCTCTCCCTATCTTTCTCTCTATTCCTAACTCATTTGTTCTTTAGGATTTTTTTCTATCATTTCTCTTCTCTTTCGCTTTGTTTTTCTCCCAAACTTACTCGCTCTTTCGCTTTCCCTTTGCTTTAGATTTGGTTCCCCATTCTACTGTCCAAACGTCTTTTTCATTCTGAATCTTCCTATCCATTTCTCGCTCGCTTTCTCGTTGCCTAGCTCCCTATATAGCTTACCTTATTGCTTGTCCTCTCTTGCTCCCTAAGACTTTGCAAATTGCAAATTTCCATTGATAGAACGACCCAATTATTCTGGCTACAATTCATTTGCTAATCTTATTTAAGACAATAAATACCGTAGATTGATTGGACACAATCACAATAACAACGACAATGAGCCCAACTATTTTCCAGTGAGCAAATTGCATACGATATTTCGGATCAAGATGAATCGCATTTCCGCAATAAATTGCAATGTTCCTTTATTTATTTTTATTTTTTTATTTTTTTTTATTGTGTGTAGTTTGTTCATTTTTCTTTTCGTATTTTTCGCAAATAGATATCATCGAAAGGAAATTGTATGAATTTTTATTGGCGATAATCGCGAGAAAATATCAACAATAACAATGCACGAAAAATTATGAAAAAAGAGACAGAGAAGGACAGAGAAAGAGAAAGAAAGAGAGAGAGAGAGAGAGAGAGAAAGAGAGAGAAAAACAAATGACGTGTCTCAATGCAAATGCAAATATCAATCTTAAATAAACAGTAAGAAAATTGGCGTTGAATGAAAAAGCATTTGCAGCAATTCAAAAAGCAATGTGCGGCATTTGAATGAATTGAACATGAATTTGAACGAAACAAAATGAAAACAATGATATTTATGTTGATTCCGTTGTATCAACGGTGTTTAAACTATGCCATTAACCGTGGACCGCACTGACACTGAACAATAAAGACAATGATTCACATTAAATATGAATTTACCTATCAATAGAATCAAACAATTGTGCCTGCCTGTGTGTGTGTGTGTGTGTTTTGTGTGTGTGTGTGTGTGTGTGTGTGTGTGTGTGTGTGTGTGTGTGCCTGTTGAACATAAACATTTTGCATGAAAATGAATCTAATGAAATTTACATGGCAATGAAAACTAGAAACCACAACAATTTTAACGCGTAAATAAATCAACAGATATGATAAAATAAAATGACGATTTTTTTTTTAAACGAAACGTGAAGAAGCATTGTATACTACGGCCATATCGTTTTGTCAATTTTCGCCACGTGGAATATTTATTAGGTTAATTTTGCTTTTTGTTCGTTCAAAAGTTTGGCTCGCTTTTTTTTTTTTTTTTTTCTTTTTTTGGTTTGTTTGTTTTCATTTCATTACGATGCTTCTTCAGCTTCGACCATTCCAATTGATGTTTACATTGAAAATGTGATGTATTCACGCGATCGCACGAGCCACATTGTTCATAATTGTCAGCCAACGAAATGAAAAAAAAAAACAGCAACAAAACAATTTCGATTATTTCGGTTGATGATTATGAATATTTTTTTTGTCTCGATAAGTGCGCGCGGATCAGCCCAGTCGGTCAATTTAATGAACGGTAGCTACCTGTAAATAAATCATATATTCACGAATTTTTACGACATTCCAGCTTTCATTCTCTTTCATTCGCTCACTTGTTCTCCCTCTCTATATCTTTCTGGCTCTGGTTTTGGCTCTCTCAATTACTCGATCTTTAGTTCGCTCTTTCTTTCCAAATTGCTCTCTCTCTCTCTTTCTCTTTCTTTTTCTCTCTGGCTCTTTCGAGCTCTACCGAAATTAAGTGATAATCGACCGAATGCGACTATTTTATTTATTTTTGTACTTCAAATTAGCATTTTACTCATTGTCATTGTTTGACTAAAGGCAATTTGTTTCGGCTATTCCGAATTTCTCTTTTTTTTTTTTTTTTTTTTTGTCATCAGTCCATTTGGTTTTATTATCGTTGCCAGTACAAAGTAATAAAATTGACTACGAATAATGACAACATCAACCCAATATCAGCCAATGAATGCATAATTTTTTTTCTTTGAAATTTCGATTTTTAATGTGATTGTTTCAATATCATTTCATTTTGAACCGCAACAATATTTGCACATTTTTTGTCATACACGATAAACATCGGCATTTATGAAAATAATAATTAATTTCTTTAAAAATTCAAGACTGATATTTCGTTTTAGTGGGCGTACCGCGTACATCTCAACACATTCCATTGCAGATTGTGGTGATTAGGCCGAAAAGAGAAAAAAAAACAACTGAAACAATCATTATTTGAATTATTTAATCAGAACAGGCTTTGGCTGTGTTGTTTATTTTTCATTTGATTGTGCACATGCACAAAATATCTATCATGTTGCAATCAACAATAATCAAAATGCGATTCACGTTCATCAAACGATACTGACCAAAATCAATTCTGGACGGCCTTTAGCCTACGTTATGCGTTATGATTTTCGATTCATAATAACGAGATATTATTATGAATTTTGTGCTGTTGGTTTCAATTTCACAGCATCGCAACAACATTTACATATAACTTACGGCTTTTTCTGTGAGCAAAAACTTCATTGCATCCGCTTGAAGTAAATGCAAAACACTATCATTCATTCTTTTCAACACATAAAATTCTCTTTCAAATAAATACACACCGTTTTGATCAATCAGCTCATATTTAAAATTGAAAACAGAGATCAAAACAATTACAGCAACACAAAAAAGATAACATTTACATATTAATTAAAATGAAAAGAGAGAGAGAGAAAAAAAAAAACAATAAATGAAAATTCTAATCGTTGCTTCAAAATGGGAACAAAAATGCCTAACAAAATGAGTAAAATTAAGCGCAACATGTTTCAATTGAATAATATATAAAGAGAGAGAGAGAGAGAGAAAGAGAGAGAAAGAGAGAGAGAGAGAGAGAGAGAGTGAAAGAGAGAGAGAGAGAGAGAGAGAGAGAGAGAGAGAGAGAGAGAGAGCAACACAACAACATCAGCAGCCACAACAACAACGACACCGCTAATTATATGTAGAAAACGTGTGCATTTACGATATATGTGATCGCCGTATATTTACGATTACTACTTTTATTTTTGTATTGTTAAATTACTGTAAACTTGTCAAAAGTCACCCATTTCCGTTGACAAAACATACACATTTTTTTCAAACAAATAATTTTTCCAACAAATTCGACGAAACAATTCGATTTATATACGAATTTATTCAGATAATTTTATTGATAAGTGGCATGAAATTTAAAAATAACATTTCGAAAGATATCAATATGTATGTGATTGAATTATGTGATGGAAATTAGTTTAAAAATTCCGAAAAAATGCATTTTAACTTGATGAATTCAACAGTTCAAACTGAAATTCTTCAAACAAAAATTGGGAAAAAATCAAGAACAACATGGGACATCTGGAGAAATTGATTAGACATAAAAAAAAAAAACAAATAAATTCAACAAAAAAAAACTGCAAAAATCTTATGATTTTGTGACACACTTCAATTGCAATTAATTAAATTTAATTGAATTAAGGAGAGAAAAAAGCAGTTTAAATGTTTGTCAAAAAAAAAAGAAAAATAAAAAAAAATATCAATTTGGTGTGATGACGATTGTAATTGAATAGATTTACTGTGATCAAAATTATACGATGTAAAGCAATTTCAATTTTTTTTTTCCATCGTTGCTTCAAAAAATAATAATATGATGGTAAAATTATGGAAATAAAAAATCGCACAAAATGGTTGTTAAATTTTTTGTTTCATCAAAACAATAATACAAAAAAAGCAAACAATTTTGTGTGTTGAAATATATGCTTTCGCACAGTATGGTTGAAAAGTATGTTTACGATTTCAGTAATAACAATGCGTTTATTAAATATGTGAGTATTTTGATAATAAAATAGGGAAAACCTAATTCAGTTTCAATTTGATGGTCATCATCGTTCAGTGTGTATTGTGTTCATAATACAGTCTCTCTCTCATCTCTCTCTCTCTCTCTCTCTCTCTCTCTCATCTGTATGTCTCTGTCTCTCTCTCTCTCACTCTCTCTTTCTCTTTCTCTTTCGCATTGCACGGTGTTGTGTCTCTGTATCTGTGTTGAATAAAGAATTCATATTTTTTCCGACAGAGATTGATTGCATTTTGCAAAAGAATGCTTTTGATAGTAAGGTGTATGTATATTTTGCACACATACATAAAAACAAGCAGAAAAAAAAGCGCAGCGTAGTTATATGTCAAGGAAATCCCCCATACTTTGGCTATTCAAACGCACTTATTGTTTTGCGTATAAACTTAACAGCGAACGTGCATATTTTTAATACTGAAAAGAGACGACGATCTGAAACTGAAAAGAACCGATTCAAATGTTGATGATATCGGTTGAAATATTCCGGGATGTTGTAGATTGAAATCGAGACACAGGGCTACAGGTGCACGCAAACATTCAAAATAAAAATCAGAAAGAGAGAGAGAGAGAGAGAGAGATGAGAAGTAAAGAAAAGAAAAATCGTAGTAAAACTGTTAAATGTCTTGATGATATCAGTTGTTTGTTTGTGTTATTGTTATTAATCCTATTGTTGGCATTTCAAATGAGGTTTTGATCAAGGTGTTGGCCAAGAATCGAGCCCAAAAGCGTTATTGTTCTATATTTTAACAATTTTTGCGGGAAAATTATGCGATTTCTATTAACGATTGTCGATTTAATACGATGTCATCTTACAAAATGTCATATTCCAGCTAAAATATGTGGCATTTAAATTATGAACTACAAATGCCGAATGCTTCTACAGTAAATATGGTCATATTTTTAAATTTAACTGAAAACAAATACAGATTTTCACTTTAGAAAATTGTATACGATTTATCGAAGATTATCATGCAAGATTTTTTTTTTTTTTGCACTGTTTTGCAAGTGCTCATTCCATGACCAGACAATCTCAGTGTATTTTTTCACATATTTATTCTATCTCTATTCGTATATTTATATATCTACTGGCTTTCAATCTATCTCTCTATTTGTAGTTTTCAGTGAGAACTTCTGACTCTCTCTCTCTCTCTCTCTCTCTCTCTCGCTGTCTTTTTCTCTGTCTGTTGTCTCTTTCTCATCCACCTCTCTCTCTCTCTCTCTCTCTCTCTCTATCTCTCTATCTCTCTATCTCTCTCTCTCTCTCTTTCAATTTTACTGTGTCTATTCTGTCTCTCGCTCGCTCCAGCTCTGAATCTTTCCCTGAATCTCCATCTCCCATTCTCACCGTTTTTGCATCCAGTGGAAAAAACACTACGAATGCACACAATCCGAATGGCGTATATTTTCCCATTCATTGAATTTTATTCATTCATACGTTCATTCAACAACAGAAAAAAAAATGTTTTTTTTTTTTCATGATGGAATTTGACTTCCTTTATCTATGAATATTTGACGCTCTCTTTGGATTTCATGTTTAAATGGATGCTTGTTAATTTTATCAATGGAATTCCATTGAATGCGAATTTTTGTGTGTTACTTTTTTTCTCTCTTTCTTTCTCTTTTCCTCTCTCTATAACTCTCGGCTTATGTATTTTACATTCATACGAAATTATCTAATTGTTTACAGTCTAATTATTATTCTTTTTGTAAGGTACTTCATGTCCATACACTTGATTCGGTGCGTTCTCATTTGGGATTTTATTTGGTCAGTAGAAAAAGACTGCCGACCGCATGCTTTGAATATTATTCGTCATTGTGACTCTCTTAATTTGTGGTCACATTTGAATTTAATTTTTGTATGCATGTGCGACTGTTTGTGTGTGTGTGTGTGTGTGTGTGTGTGTGTATTTGGCCTCAAGTCAATTTTCAGTTAAATATGAATAATTCGATAAAATGGCTTTTTTTTGGATCAAATCGCTTTTATTCAGTTGAATATTATAAAGCATTACATTCAAATTGGAAACTCATTTATGGTAAATGTTTATTTATGAACGAAATGATGAATGTATTATGCCTGGGGAAATCATTCCTCGATATTACAAATAAATCGCACGCAAAACTTATTTATCACAAAAGTAGTGCAAGTCTCCTCTCTCTCATATTGTCGTTACTTTGACGTTCTTTGTTGTCAGCCTGTGTACATTAACTGAATAAAGAGAGAGAAAGAGAGAAAGAGAGAGAAAGAGAGAGAAAGAGAGAGAGAGAGAGAGAGAGAGAGAGAGAGACAGAGACAGACAGACAGATAGAGAGAGAGAGAGAGAGAGAGCGAGAGAGAGAGAGAGACAGAGAGAGAGAGAGAGAAAGAATGAAATTTTCCAATTGTTGCACGAAAATCTCGATATGATCGTTAATTTCTTGATTACACATACGATTCGGTCATCATTACATTGAAGACTGACTCCTTGTTCCACATTTTGATTTTTGATTTTTTTTTTTTTTCGTTATTTGTTTGCATATTGACACACGGAAAGTTTCGAGTTCGAGTTCAATTTCATTTTGATTTGTTATAAATGACGTACGATCGGTCATTGTTCAGGTGTTAAGCCTACAGATTTTCGAATGAAGAAAACCATCAATGACATAAATCATGCTATGTCAATATTAAATTCAATCACATTTGCTGATATCATTGACATTGCTCATTAAGAGCAACTCTTTTCATTGGATTCAACACAAAAGTTTGAGCTGATTCTTTTTTTCTTTTTTTTTTTTGCTTTTTTTCTGATCGTGATCAATAACGTAACGGATTTAAAAATCAAATCTCAGTTAAAATCGTGCATTCATTGCTTTTGAAATCGATCCTGATTTCAACAGCGTGACACAAACAAAAGTATATTTTTTTTTTCTGTCTTTAACAATGTGCAATTTTTTTTCAATGCAAACACATAACAAGCAAGCAAACAAACGCAATTATCACACATCGTAAATTCCGTGAAATATCTTGAGAGAAAAAAAAAAGAAGAGAGAAACAAAAAAAAAAAAAAAAAAAAAATCAGGAACAAGATCAAAGAAATTGCATTAATTTCGTTTGTATATTTGCTATTGCTTTCCCTTTCTCTTAATTTCAATGAATTTTTGGCGCAATAAAATTATCATCATCAACGTGAACTTGAACGTTTAAAATAGATGCGATGATATTTTAAGAGAGAAAATAATAATAATTCCGCAATTTTTCGCGACTTTTTGGCTTAAATTACATTAGTTTTCTCTCTCTCTTTCTCTTTTTCTTTCTATTTTTCTCTCGATCGATTGCTGTTGATTTCTTTCTGTTTCTCAAACCGTATGTTGCTTTCAATTTGACTCTTTATATCCCATCACATTTGGTTCTCTAAGTCAGACTCTCTCCATCTTTATTATTTTTTTTCTTAGTCTATCATTCTCTGTCTCTGCCATCTTCTCTCGTCATTTCTTTTCATCCTTTTTTAATCGTTCCTTCTTCACATTTACTCAATGTGTTTATATATGCAGAAGTGATTCAATCACATTCTGTCCATCTGTTCGATGTCGAATAATTGTGCCAAAAAAATGTATAACAAACGTAATGGAAAAATAATCGCAAGTATAAAGCGCAATTGTCATATATTTGTCTAGTAAACACTGCAGTGTTTGGCTTGTTCAAAAAAAAAATTTCTCACATTTTTTGTTTTTTTTTTCGTTTTCTTCTGTCATTTCAATGGATTTTTTTCCGTTTTCTTCTGTCATTTCAATGGATTTTTTTTCTCGAGTCATTTTTTAACACACAAAAAACGAATCTAATGGGCATTTAGGCCATATTTTATAGTTTAACTTAAAGGGCGTCTCATTGATATTGATAATGGAATAAACAAGAATATGAATTTGAAAACTCAATGATAAATGTTGACAAAAATTAGTTGTGAAATAGTTTTCATAGGTGATAGATTAAGTGTAAACACAGTTTGATGGTAACGTTTATTATTTCAATTATCGCAAAAAAATGAAAAAAAAAATGATACATACGAAGAAAAAAAAAAAACAAAATCGATAAAAGTGAGTCAATGCGTGTATTCGTCAGAATTTGCATCAAGAATATATAGAAAAAAAATTACGGACAAGCATAAAAAAAACATTTTGTTTGACAGCAGGAAAATGTGTTTTGAAGAAATCATTTGGCAAACATCTTTTTTAAAAAAAGTAAAAAAAAAAAACAAAAAAAAAAACCACACTTTCACATAAACATTGAAAATTATTCATTTCTTGTTCGTCATCACATTTATGTGCATCGCACTTGATTCTGGTGCATTATTCTGTCAATTACATTTAAACCAATATAGAAACGAGAAGAAAATGAAACAAAACGAAAACGAAGATAGAGAGGGACATATTGACGCGAAGAAAAATAGAGAAAAAAAAAAAGAATTATATCAAATAAATTATGCCGAAAGTGTTTTCAAGCAAAAATCACAGCATCACTTTGTATGGTTGCGCTTGTTTATATGTATTGAACGAGTTTCGCGAATGTGTTTTGTCGCATTATTTTAAATTTGACGTAAAAGTAAATGAAATGGCCATGGATTCATTAAGTATGTGCGCACCAAACACTATTGATTGTTGATCATATATTTGACGATTCTTCTGTGCTCGGCATGTGTGTAGTAAATATTCAAACGTTTATTTGTTTTTTCTTTCTCTTCTTCTTCTTCAAATCTCAATGCAGAAAATTTTTCGTCATTTTTTTTCATCGCGGAAATTTGTATTCAATAACGGAAAATTCATTTTCTTTGTCAATTTTCTCATCTGCCTAATAAATTTTCGAGAAAAAAAAAAAACTAAATGCAAAATGGAAAAAATGCAGATGGAAAAAGACGGAACTTTTCATAATCTAAATAAAAATGCTGCCGAAAATGTCGAATTGAATCGATTGCAAACATGATGGTTTTACAAAAATATGCGATCGTTTAATAAACTGCAAATTTGTGTCCCTCATTTATTAATTCAGCTCAGCTGAATATCATGTTCAATTGCAAACAGTAAATATTTACAAACAAAACCTTTACGACAACGATGTGAATGACATTATGCCATAGTTATAATTATAATTAAGAAGAAAAACGAAATAATGTTTCTCTCTCTCTCTCTCTCTCTCTCTCTCTCTCTCTCTCTCTCTCTCTCTCTCTCTTTCTCGCTCTCTATCTCCCTTATTGGTTTGCAATAAAGAGATGCAAAAAGAACAGTTTTTGTTCGATGATCAAATCGGATGCTTGAATTTGTTGTTGTTGTTGTTGTGGTTGTCGTCGTTGTTTTTGTTTTGAACCATTTGCTCTTTTATCGTTTTTATTCATGATTCGTGACGTGCATACATTTATATGTTGGCTTTGTATAAATGTTCATTTCATAACCATAAATTATTGCATTCATTTGCAATAATATTTGTAGCCAAAATTTATTAGCATTGCGAATGCATCATCAACAACAAGTGTAAAATTCCGTGTTTATGCCCGTGAAAAATTCAATTTTCACGCAAACAAATTGAAAAAAAAAAGAAAAAATTCGTCAAAATTATGATAAAAGCATGAAAATCAATTTGATATGCATATTTTATTCGATGAATGTCCATTGAAATATGCAATTTTTGGTTCAATTGATGAATAAAAAATCAATTGATCGCCTGGTTAAATGCTCAACTATTTGAATAACCAACATATTTTTCATGGTTCACGCATTTATGAACAGGCATAGAAAACTACACACACACACACACAAATTGAACTCAATCGACATGAAAAATGTGTATTCGGATAATTTTAAAAAACGACACAAATAACGCATGCTGCGTATATGGCCATAAAACGACCAGTTTCGTTGTTGCTATTGCTGTTGCTATTTTGCTATTCTTTTCTATCGTTAATTAGTTCTTTGATAGTTTGAGCAACAGAAAAACTGTGTATATTCTCTTTCTTATTCTTTCATATTCTGACTCGATTTTCGATCATTTTCTCTTTTGCTAATATGTGATTGTGTTCACCCGAATGTCAGTAATGTTTTTAGAAAGAAAAAAAAAAAGCATCGATATTCTGCATCGCATAATCTCAACCAGTCGTCACTAGTGTCTACTAGAATTGAGTGGTTTCGAAAGAAAACAACAACAACAATAATAATCATAATAATAGCAACAACATTTGTATGACATTTTCAAATTGCGTTTCGGTTGTGTGTGAACGCGCACCAAATAACAGAGATGGCTAGAAGGTTTTATACAAAATAACAACAACAATTAAGAATTTTACGATCATTTTCTATGTCATTATCAGCAAACATGGACATAAAATCAACTTTTCAACTGTAACTCAAACTAAAGCAACGACTATTTGTTGGTGCTGCTAATGCTGCTTCGTTTTTTCTTATACAGACAAGCCACGTTTATTAAAAGCTTTATTTGTTAAATGCATCATATTTCAATGTACTCACAATTTTATGCGATAATATTGCCTTTTCTTACACATTCAGTCGATAACAAATTCGCAATAATCAAATTATCCAAATTGTTTATTATAATAAATTTAATCCAAAACAACTGCTAGTGATTTTCATTATGCGCATCCATGTCAAACTAATGCGTTTAAGTTTTTGCAATCAAAGTAAAAAAAAAAAATGGATTCTTATAACTACGTGTGACGTAGATGACATACAGAAATACACACGAACACACAAAATGCTCAATAAAATAATTTTGTAAAAATGCGACACATTCAAATGTCTTTGAACCGATTTGTTCATTGTAACTATCATCGTAAATTATTTTCAATTGTTTTATGGCAATTTCATGAGATAGTTGTTATAATGTTTATAACAATGTTTTTTTTTTTTTTTTTCTTTTTATTTTCAGGCTGAAGATTTGCTGGACGATATTTTATCGTTTGAATCAAGTTCGCTGGCCGATTCCTTGAAATTGGATGGTACATATGGCGCTAACGGTGGTACAAACGGCAGCAATTCGGATTTGGTCATTAAACAAGAACCATCAGCAATTTCTGATGCAGAAATGCATGCACTTGCTAAGGATCGACAGAAAAAGGATAACCATAACATGAGTATGTTGACTTTAGAGAGATTTAAGAAATTTTTTTGTTTTTTTCGTTTTTTTTTTTCTTGCTTTTTAAAAGTTAAATTAAATAAAGGACCGCAAATTATTTCAATCAAATAATTTTGAATATTGTTTGTTAATCTAGTCGAGCGTAGAAGGCGATTTAATATCAATGATCGAATTAAGGAATTGGGAACGCTACTGCCGAAAAACAATGATCCATATTATGAAGTGGTGCGAGATGTGCGACCGAACAAAGGTACAATTCTAAAATCATCCGTAGATTATATAAAATGCTTGAAACATGAAGTTACCCGTTTAAAACAAAATGAACTACGCCAAAAACAAATTGAACACCAAAATCGACGTTTGCTGTTACGAATACAGGTACATTTCATTCATTCAGTTCAATAATTCAAGATTTTGAGAATTATTCTCATTCTCTCTCTCTCTCTCTCTCTCTCTCTCTCTCTCTCTTTTTTTTTTATTTTTTCTTGTCATTTGTGATGCGCCGGACATAATAAACAGGAATTAGAAATGCAGGTTAAATCACACGGTCTAGCGATATCAGACTACAGCAGTTGCAATAATAACAATAACAATAATAGTACATACAGTTCACAACTTGTGAACTCATTTTTAAATAAATCCAGTCCAACGCGTCATCATCCACCACCACTTTTGGATATTGTTGGGAAGGTAATTTCTATTTTTCGTATTTTTTCATTTTTTTTTTCTTTTCTCTTTGTTTTTTTGTTCAACAAAAATTAAATTTTTTTTTCGCTCTTTTTCTTTGAATTCATACAAAAAAAAAATGTAAATATTAGATGCCTGATGTGGTATCAGAAGCGGCAACATTGAGTTTAAGCCAAATGGAAGATCTAATTGAAGATGATCATCATCCAGTACATGGAGACCCAATGCTATCGCATCACTTGTTAAATTCACCTCGTTCACCATCATCGCCAACATCATCGTTACATAGCAACGACTTAAACCTCAATAACCATTCAAATCCAAGGTAGAAAAGATAATTTTTTTCCCCTTCAGAAGTGAATCGTGTGGTTTAAACTAATGTTGTTGTTGTTGTTTTTTTTTTTTGTCTTTTTCAGTTTAAATAGTATGAGCCACAACGGTATGAATGGAAATTGTGGACTAAAAGGTGATTCAAATATCGAAATTCAACATTGTGATCCATTGCTATCGTCGTCAAATCAACAAAATCAAACGCATCATCAAACGAACAGCATACAAAATCATTTACATCATCATCATCATCATCACCATCATCATAGCAATGCGCCAATGGATATTGGCAGTTGTATAGCCGATTCGATACTTGGATCAACGCATAATTTACTATCAACATCACCGCATCGTTCTCATGTAGACTCAATATTATCGTCACCCGACACCGATTCGTTAGTCAGTGACATTGATATGGTGATGACGTGACAAATAATGGGACTTGATTATCCAATATCATCAGCGATCGATCAGCTAATGTGTGGCCATCCGCAACAATTTTCAATGATCAATTAATTTTTAAAGTTTATTCATTTTGTTGATTTTTTTTTTCCAAATTTTTTTCATTTTCTGTTTCATTTTTATTTGTTTTTCGATATAAATGATACGAAAATTATCAATTAAATTAAATCACGCTTCATTTGATTAATTCAAATGTGGACCACATCAATTGAACATTTGAAAAAAAAAAAACCAAAACACATTGAAATTTAGAAATGTTGCGGAAATTCATTCAATTTCGTTTTTTTTTTTTTTTTTTTTTCTTTCAAATTATTCAAGTTTAAATAACATCAACGACAAAATCGTTTGTGAACAAAGTCGATTTACTAAAGAAAAACAAATAATAATAAAAAAAATCTTAAAAATTTTTTTTGATTTTAATCGAACTTGAGTAGAATACGAAAAAAAAAAAACAAACAAATCGCGCACGTTTCAATTATGGGCACAAATATACATCGCACCAGAGCTGAACGCAGGGATTAATATTATTCAATTCATTCCTACTTGAATTGGAATTATTTCCTATTCTTTAATTTTATTAATTAAATGCACAACATGGTTATTTCGTTGACAGTTTTTTCTCATTTCAATTTGAAATTGGTCTGAAAGAAGAGCAAAAGAAGAAAAAACGAAATTCACAAGGGAGACATTACTCTCTTGTTTGAACATTGTTGTCGATAAAATAACGAATGTACTTCAAGTAACTAAAAAAAAAAAACAAAAAACAAAAAACACAAAAAAAAAAAAAAATTACAAATTTTCATTTAATCTCAACTAGAGCATATGCATCAATTATATCAATGTGACGAACAGCAATAAAAAAAATTATAATTATTAATTAATATCTATACAATTGGCATCATGCATTAGAAATACAAGAACGCACATGAAAGACAAATATTTTTTTTTTGAATACAACTGATTCAAAGAAAACCCACAACAAATCTATAGCATCGGAGCATCATTTTCCTAGCTGCCAGCTCTGGATCATCTATTAAATTCAACTAAATTATTTTTCAATCGATTTTCAATTTATAAAAAAATATAAATTCAAGCAATAATCTTAAACTCATCTAGCAATAGAAACACAAACTTTTTTTTCAAATTGGAACATTCGAATTTTTGAAGGCGGAATATTTATTTTGTTTCAGTTGTTTTCGCTTCGGTCTTTTTCGTTTTTCTCGTTTTTTTTTTTCGTTCAATTTTGGTTTTTTCACTACGTTTTGAACATAAAATATTCCACTTTCAGAAATGCATCCATGGCCAATCGCGACTTATACGAAATTCGACAAAATATGGATTTTTTTATGAACGATTTAATATGAAATTTATTCATACAATTTTCAGAATTAAAAATTTTTTTGAAAAAAAAAAAAAAAAAAAAAAAATTAAAATATTCTTTAAAAAAGAGAAAAATTTGTTAAGAAAAATTTTAATTTTAAGATAAATTCGTTTAAAATTTTGAGAAAAATTCTTTTGAGAAAATTTTGTAAAAATGAAAACATTTTTCTTTATTGCACGTTGAAAAAAGAAAATTTAGAATTTAAAAACTGAAAAAAAAAATAAATATTGTATGAAAAAAAATGTATCTTTTGTGAATTGTTGAATTTCAAGAGTTATGAATTGAAATGTATTTAACTTTACCAACATATTTGTAAATAATTGTGTGCAATTTCAGAAAGAAAAACTAATTCTAAATGAGAAAAATGTGCTAATTTGAAATGAAAGCAATTTGTTTCCCTGTGAAGACAAATAAGAATGAATTTTATTGTTAAGCAATGTGTTTTGAATTTAATTGCATTGATTTAAAAGCCTTGCGACGATATCGTTTTTTGACGGTTTTTTGCATAAAAATTCTACAGAAAAGTTTTTACAATTCCTTTTTGGATACAATTTATCAATTTATCAGGAATGAAATCGTCAATCGTAATTATCATTGATAGAAAAAGGGGCTTTGCTGAAATCATTCAGTTTTGTGCAAGAACAAAAAAAAAAAAAAAAAAAAAAAAAAAAAAAAAACTTACGGCCGTGGATGCAAAACATTCCAATTTCAAAAAATCGAACAAAAAGAAATCGAAAAAAAGAAGAAATATTTTGCATATTATTATAATTTGGAAAAAAAAAAAATAATGAAATGCATCTTTCGATAAAATGTTAGTGAATGAAATTTGAACTCATCGAATCAAATTAGATCGAACAAAAAAAGAAAAAAAAAAACAAAAAAAAAATGAAGAAATTAAGAAATTAAGTAGAAAATGTATAACATGAAATGAACACAGAGACAAACATACAAATCATAAAATGTTTCGCCAGAGAACACATTCGATTGAACAATTAATAGTAACATCTCAAGTTACATAGTTTTTAAGCATTTTTGAGAATAAGAAAACACAACGAGAACATTTTTTGAATGCTGAATGCTACAATTCATCGATGGCTGTGATCATTTATGAGCTGAATATTTTGCAAATGACATAAATTGAATTCGTTTGCCTACTAATTACATTGTATTTTTTTTATGAAACGAAGAATGGCAATCAAATGAAAATGCGTACACTTTATCGTTTTAACCAAAAAAAAAAAAAACAAAAAAAAAATGATGCCATTCAGGTTTTTATTCAATTTTCACTCGTACATTTTCACAGCCTTTGTTAACAGTCAGTCCAGCAAGAGCAATTACTTAAGAATTAAAACATGAAAATGAAAATGAAAAACAAAAACAAAAAAAAAAAGAAAAAAAAAATGAAAGCATAATCATAATTATAAAATTGCGTCGTATGTTAGCAAACGAACGATATGAGAACCAGTTAGCGAACAAACGCAAGTGTAGACACATGTACAATTAGTTAATAAATAAATGTTATCCGAGTAGAATAAATCTATAAAGCAATATTTTAAGGTGCAAATAACAAATATACACACATACACATACACCCACAACAAACACAAAAGTAGTATATGAATGACGATTTCATCCACGTTTTTAAGTATTAGTGTACACGTACGCACATATACGTGTATGTGTGTACATATACCAATGTAAACGAAAATGTGCATATAAAAATCCTATAAGATCATTCATTTATTTCTTTCTCTTTCTGTTCCCATATGTTTCAAGCGTTAATAATACGGCAACGGATCTCGTTTGGACGCAATGCATGTTTTCCATACAAATTGACAATTTTTGTTGCTCAAAAACTAGATGAAAATGCATTTTTTTTTTTCTCTTAACTTCTTCAGAAGGATTTTTGTTCAATTTGAAATCTCCAATTTTTTCTCACAATAGATTTGTTTATCGCGACTCCTTTATGGACCTTCAAAGGCCAGAAAAATGTTTGAATGAATTTACATATAAAAATGGCCATTTTTCGGTATTTCCAGGCATATGGCGGAAAAGGCCATAAACGAATCACTATACAAATTTCTATTCAATATGTGAAGAAAATGAAGATTTTAGTTTGTACTAAAATTCATCTGGAAAAGTTGAGAGAAAAAAAATTACATCTTCATATAGTTTTTGAGCAATAAAAATCGTCAATTTGTATGGAAAACATGCATTTGTTCGAAACTTTTGCAGGGTACGGTATGTACGAACTTATGATGGAATTCACTTCAATTTTTTCGTAGATATTCATATTGATTTGTTGGCTGAAGCGTAAGTATGTTTCCATGCGATCGAGAGATATTTTCTATCTATTTTATTATCAAAATTCTCACATATTTAATAAACGCATTGTTATTACTGAAATTGTAAACATACTTTTCAACCATACTGTGCGAAAGCATATATTTCAACACACAAATTTGTTTGCTTTTTTTGTATTATTGTTTTGATGAAACAAAAAATTTAAAAACCATTTTGTGCGATTTTTTATTTCCATAATTTTACCATCATATTATTATTTTTTGAAGCAACGATGGAAAAAAAAAAATTGAAATTGCTTTACATCGTATAATTTTGATCACAGTAAATCTATTCAATTACAATCGTCATCACACCAAATTGATATTTTTTTTTATTTTTCTTCTTTTTTTGACAAACATTTAAACTGCTTTTTTCTCTCCTTAATTCAATTAAATTTAATTAATTGCAATTGAAGTGTCACTAATGGTTACGATACGCGAAATAAAAATAACGAAATAAATATTCAGAATGATTTGACATGGCATTGTTCGTAATCGATTGAAAAACGGCAGAATATTGAGATTTCCTTCGAGGATTTTCATCGAATTTGAGATTTTGATCGTTAATTCTTGAAATCTTAAAGAAATCGGAAAAATCAAAAGAGAATCGTGAAAAACTCTGCGATAAGTTTGGAATAATTGTTTCAAAAGTCACAAAATCATAAAATTTGTGCAGTTTTTTTTTTGTCGAATTTATTTGTTTTTTTTTTTTTTTTTTATTTCTAATCAATTTCTCCAGATGTCCCATGTTGTTCTTGATTTTTTCCCAATTTTTGTTCAAATTTTTCAGTTTGAACTGTTGAATTCTTCAGTTAAAATGCATTTTTTCGGAATTTTTAAACTAATTTTCAACACATAATTCAATTGCATACATATTGAAATCTTTCAAAATGAGTAGTATAGCTATGGCGGTTTCATCCTGCAATATTTATTTCTAAAACACGAAGTAGGTGTAAAGCGAGAAAAAAAACAAATGCGCATGAATGAAACAGCTATTTCTCATTTTTTCTCTCTCACACACCCACACACACTCTCTCCTCTCTCCTCACACGCTCGCACACACACACACACACATACTCTCTCTCTTTCTCTCTCTCAACATGATTCATATAATAATCAGTTCGTTGGTGGTCGTCTATTGTTATTTGATTGACTTGTTCGAGCATATGAGTTGCGTGCGCACGATGTAAACAATTGAATTGTATTCCACTATAGTGCTCTCACTTGCGCTCACTTTGTCTTGCGTGCTATAGTCCATGATACACTCACTCAGTCACAAGCGCACACGCATACATACGCAAATAACAACTCTGCTCTATAGTCGGAAAGAGCACCTATTTGTAGGAGATACGACAGAGCACGCAGCTAAGAGGAGAGGCGAATCAGATGACTGAATATGGCAACGTACATGCTTACCATGTATTTTTTTGTTGGATTCGTTTTGAGTGTATCCTTATATTTTCATATCTCTCTCTCTCTCTCTCTCTCTCTTTCTCTCTCTCTCTTGAGAATCGAACTCATGACCAGCCACACTCTCTCTCTCTCTCTCACCCTGGGAAGCATACAAATATCCTTAATCCGTCTTACACATTCAAAGCTATTTGTGTATATTTTTCGGCAAAGCAATAAACACACACCCACACAAACACGCATCCTAGAATGCATCGTTTACTAGGTGCTCATTAACGAGTACTTTTTCAACGGTCCGTTTGTTCTTCAGGCTACATTTGCTCTCATTTTGAATCTTTGAAATTCAATTCACCCAAAAAGTGTGAGGAGCGTCATCTGCTTCAGTTAAAAAGTGCAGCTAAATTGTATTCCACTTTTTGTTATATTATGCGATATTTTTCACATAAGTACTTTTAGTTTATATTAAAAATTGATTTGGTAGCTGGTATATTCATAAATTCATGTGAGTTTTTAGTATAGATTTGTAAGTATTTTCTACTATGTTATAGTTTTATTATTATATTTACATGATAGATAAAATGAACGAGAACGTTGAACAACAGATTAAAAAATGGGAGCAAATTTTCAAAGTGAACGATGTGGATCGAACAGTTCGAATCAATTATATCAAATCATTACCCGGAGAAACGTTTGATGGTCATGTGAGTATATCAAATATTTGAGCCTATCGATTTATAATTTGTAAAAATGTGTAAACTATAAATCTTTTAGATCTCACCAATAGAAATATTGTTTATTTATCCAGCAATTGATTATTGTCTTTTTTTCAAACTTCAGAATGCCGCAGAAGATGTATACGTATATTTTAAACAATTTGGTGAAGTACAATCAACTCTACACTTTGGACGCTATGGCAAAGAAAACTATGTTCTTGTTGAATTCAAGTGTAGAGAAACTGCAGCTAAAATAGTAATGCGACACCAATTCATAATCAACGGCCAACAATTCAAAGTGGCATCAATTGAACCAACTGCTCCATTAATATATGACTTGTATTTTGAATTTAATGAAATGAGTCGAGCACCAAATGCCAACTCACCGGAAAATATACTGAATGCATTAGATGACGATTGTATCAAATTAATATTTGATAAAATATCCAACATTAGGGATTTTTATTCAATTTCAAATGTTTGTGTTCGATTTAAAGAAATCGCCGGAATCGTATTCTCATATAAAATCAAGAATAAATGCGTTAATTTCAGAGACTATCTGCTCAACAATGAAGATTTTCAAATGTTACAAATGGTACAAATTGAAAATTTTTTTTGTGAATTTGGTTCATTTGTTGAGTCATTGGAAATAAGTGAACATTACATCGAACAAATGGACGATAAATCAAATACTTTGTTGAAAATAATTCATAAATATTGTAAAAATCTACGAAAACTCGATATTCGGGTGTACGGTGTCGAAAATCAAACGGTGGCTGAGATTAAACCACTACTTGCAAAACTAGAATATTTATATTTAGATTTTGTATGCGGTTTAGATTTTGGGGCATTTTATGATTTTATTTCCACTTGTTCTCAGTTAAAAACATTGATATTAACCGGTTGTCAATCATCCGAATTATTATTATCCATGCCGAATGTTAATTTTCCAAGATTGATTGAATTTAAAATAACGTCAAAAAATATAGCGATCGGTGAGTTTTTGGAATTAAATCCACAGATTGAAAAACTCACTTTGAAACATTCGAATCATATGCGCAGCTTCTTTAACCATGATATGCCAAGTATTAAGAAATTATCTTTACTCAATGAAGATGAATGTATCACTGAAGAACAGAGCATTCACTTGAAAAATTTAAAAGCTTTGGAAATGCATCTAGAAATATCACTTGATGATTCGATCGTAAATATTTTCCGTTTGAAAAATGTTAATAAATTAACACTTCACGTGAATGCTTTATTTAATGAAAATCATTTAATTTCATTGGTTGAAAATCTGTCGAATCTTGAACAGATGTCGATTTATCAAAACACCACTTATCAAATAAATTTTGACAAAATTAAACAAATGTTACGGTTTGCAAGTCATCTAAGCGATTTATGTATAAATTGGCCAAAAAATGCCATTCAACCATTCGATGAAAATGATTATAATGAAATCTTGAAATATGTTAAAAATCGTTCAATGCACAGGAAATTGGATGTTTATCTTATAAATATAACCACATTATTTGACGATAGTGATGGGCTTAAAAAAAAAGTGGAAGTTTTTGAAAGGGATTCGGAATGGTTGCGCGTCTATAATTATTCTGAATATGCACTATTCAAGAATTAACAAGCTCTGGCGATTCAAAAATAAAACTTTATTTCTTTTCTCATTTACAACTTTGAATTCAAAACACATCATCACAATCATTATAGTCAATTAAAATCAACTAATAAAATCAAGAAATATTTTTCACATCATTTTCGATAAGAATTTTTTTTTTTATTCAACAATTTTTTTCCATTTAACTTGGTTTATTTTAAATTCCCAAAGTATATGTTGTTTACAACGACGCACATTAGTGCACATTTTATATATCGATGACAACAACAAATTGTTGATAGTTGCAGCAACTGAGAGAGAAAAAAGAGAAAAAAAACAATATTTGCTAAATAATTTCGAATAGTAAGTACTTTAATGCCATAATAATATCACTTTTATTTCTTATCCTTTGTGTTGCGGTTCGGGTGATATTTTTCCATATGCTCCTTCTGTTTGTCTCTACAGATGTCTTGCGATGACGGCCCACACCTTGGACATTTTGATAGCATCACATTGTTTACTGCTACCGGATCCACCGGAAGATCCGCTAGATGACGAGCCTTAAAAAATGTTGGTAAAAAAAAAAAAAAATATAACGAGAGAAAACAAAAACGCAACAAAGTATTACGTTAACATGTCGTAAAAGTTCTCTTTTCTTTTCATTTATTTTATTTTCACTTTGTTTTCATTCTTTCTAAACAAATTATATCAATTATTATTTCGTTTTTTGTGAATGAAGTGAATTAATTTGATGGAACGATAATGAAATGTATAGAAAAATTCCACGAATAAAATTGTAGTAAAAATGATCATGCTCAAATTAAAAAATTCATTGAAACGTGCATCGGTCGAAATGCAACATATAATAAAATCTAAAACAAATTATTGAACTTTGAAATAAAGAAAATACAATCAATTAAGCAAATACAAAGGGTTTCTTCATTTCATTTTGTCGATAATTTTTCCGACTCCTTTCAATAATACTTACTAGTCACTTACAAAATCCAAAGAAAAAAAAAATCTATCATCGGTTAATGGAAAATGAAAGGATTTGATAGTGATTTAACCATGTTCCTGTATATTTTCATTTTTGTCATTTGTAATATTCAAGGCTTTACTTACGCTGGAAACAGGTTTTAAAGAAATAGGCACTGCTTTATACCATTAAAGATCTTTCCAATGTTATGCTATAGAAGTTATGCTGTACATTTTTTTTATCAAAGACACCAATGAATGATGAGAATGATGAGAATGATGGCAATGAATCTACGTCAAAGAAAAAGATCGTCCATCCATGGTCTAATCGTTGACCGTCAATATACACAACAATTGTATCACCATCGTTAAATGTAATTGGACATTGCAACATAATTTTATCGAAAGGAATAATATAAACGCGCATTCATGCGATGCGTGTTTCTTCAGAACGCGTTTGATTGCCGCAATCCAACAATCGTCAATGGACTTAACGTTGACGTTCAATACAAAGCTTACCAAAACATAGACATTGATCATCATTTCAGATTGACAACCAATTACTCACTAAAATATATTTTAAAAGAACAAAATTCTCAACAAATGCCTTTTCAGAGTAGAAAACTTACTTTTTGCCTTTAAAAAAAATCAAAGTCCATCGATTTGCAATAATCATCTCTTCAAGTAAATTTTAATAGTAAAAATTGAAGAAAAAGAAAACACCAGATTTTAAATGGGCTAATTATTCAATTTTTCAAATAATAATAAAATCATTGATTGAAAATAATCATAATTTACATTGGATTGAATTAAACATTGTTTATTTCAATTAAGACTGAGATTTCATAATTAAATATTCTCTTTAATTTCTTGAAATTGAAAAAAAAAAAAAAAAAAAAATCAAAAATTAAATAATTAAAATTTCACCGAAAATAAATGGAAGATTAATATAAAAACTGTGTGTGTTTTAAGTATACATTTTTGTTCAGCATCGAACGTTATGGTTAATTGGTTGGAATAAAACCAAATAAAATTAAGTATCTTTTAGAACTATAAGATCGTTAACATATGACACACGCACATTCAACGGAATATGAATGGTCAAAACAAAAATTTTAAATAATTCCAATAAATTTCTTTTCTTTCTCTCTCTTTCTCTCTCTCTCTCTCTCTATCTCTTTCTCATTCTATATTATTTATCTCGCATTTATAGAGTTAGTATTTTATTTATTAATTTTTTTTTTTTTTTGCACTTAATGTGTTTTTTTTTTCACCTTTTTCAATGTTCTTTCATCAATTTCACATTGGATATTTATATCATCAGTTTCATTGTATTTTTTTTTTTTTTTTTTTTTTTTTTTATATCGTGTGTGTGTGTGTGATCTATTTAATTCAAGACAAACAATTCATTTCCTTGTTTCAATGTGTTTGCCCTCAGACATCGATTACAAATTGGGCATTTCTTAAACTGTTTTTTCCCAATTTTCGTTGCATGTTTGGTATAAATTTGTGCGAATGTAGCATGTTCATTTGCTTTTATGTTTATTGTTTTTACATGTTCAGCACAAACGAGTGATTTATTTCAATGTAAATCATACAAATTACACGAATCCACGTAATTTAGTAGGGACAATTTTCTGAATCAACTTCGATAATGCCAAGCTGATAAGACGAACTATTCTTTCAAAGAGCTCTATATATTTGCTTATGATGTTTTGCTGAAAAGAAAAATTGTCAAAAATGTAATAGTGTTCAAAAACAAACAGAACACATGAATCTCTTAATGAATGAATGCTAAAAATAGAACAAAAATTATGAAAATTAAGTGATTTTATTATTAACATAAAATATATTTGATAATTTTGATTGATTGGCGTTTTTTCCCGATGCTAGCTAATTAGTGCTTGTCAGCATTCATAAAGATACACCCACAAAAGGCAATCAAAACAACCAAACCGAATGCCAAACCAAAATAATACAGGCTATAATTTTTATAAAAATCAACCATAAACTGATATTTGAGAAGCAAAAAAAAAAATGACATTGCAAAGAGGACAACATATATCAATGTAAACAGTGCCAGTGTGGTCATTACCAGTGTTTTGCTACATGTTTCTGTGGTTGCAAAGTTCCGGTTGTTTGGAAAATTTGAGGAGTCAGCATCTGGGCGAGAATGATGAAGAATGTGACTATGGAAATGTTGCTCAATCTGTAGCTTGAAATCAGTCGATGCCTCATCAATTATATGTTCTGGGCGGCCTAACTTGAAGAATCCCTCGAACTCATTCCAATCGTTGTTGACCATGTTCACAAAACCGTCTACATAGTCTCTGTCACTATAGTATGAAAACGGAATGGATAACAAGCAAATAAATGAAAATAAGTTTATAATTCATTTGACAATGGAATCGATTAAAAAAAAAACTGACACATGAAAATAATAAAAAACAGACATTTGTTTATCTGTTTATCTCTTACCGCAACGATCTTAGAATTGATGGGACGATTGGCGACGGAATAACTGCCCAGCAAATCGCCATCAATCGGTACATTTTTTCGATTAATTCGTTGATTTGATTATTTTGATATGACCGCTTGATGTACAACGACTTATTTTCATGAATGGTCACCAAAATTGGGGTAAACGTATCAATGGCATTTCTGTAGCGACTCATCATCATATAAGAGAAACCAGCATAGTACGACGTCAAGACTTCAAAAGCTGGTATCGGTGTGTTTTGGTCCTTCTTGTGAATATTAATCGATTTCAAAAAATTGATTGCCTTTTTATAATCACCACACAACGAATGTAAGCGCAACATTTCAACCAAACTAAAATAGTGCAGCGTACTCGCAACTGACTTGGAATTGATGTTGGATGAATGCGTTAGAAAATTGCTGTATATATCAGAAAATGTATTTCTCGCATCATCACGCCCGTTAACCTCAATATATCGAGACACGAAAGTGTCGATCATTTGCCATAGCCAATCGTCTGGCAGTTTCAATTGAACGGGTTTCGATGCATTCGCAACCAAATCAAAAAATTTACGACAGTTTTCAAATGCAGACTTGTGGTCCTGGTTTGGTAGTGACGAAATGTGCGCATATGCATGACGCTGACGTAATTCCTTGCAGAGTATAATTGACAATTTGTCTTTACCAAATTTTTTGTCATCCGGCCAATGACTTTTTACAAAATATTCATTGTTCAGCAACAAAACCGTGCATTCGTAATAACCCAGAATTTCGCTGTCATTTTTATTATTTAATGCATTAAATAGTTTTTCAATGGTGGGTTTGAGTTGGTTATCCTAGAAATTTAAATTTAAATTCCCGATTAAATGAATGCTTATACGACATATCAAATTCAGTACTATAGAATATTCGATGAATTTATAAGAATGTCAGCAATTTAATTATTTAAAATTACTCACCATATTAGAAAGTTCCATTTGATTGATCGATTTTCGCTTAATTCTCGCTGCAAATTGATTTAATTTACTATACACAGTCTG
The DNA here is from genome assembly GCA_029041755.1 of Resseliella maxima. Lineage (NCBI taxonomy): Eukaryota > Metazoa > Arthropoda > Insecta > Diptera > Cecidomyiidae > Resseliella > Resseliella maxima. The sequence continues at coordinate 942,782 of JAQOWM010000154.1, forward strand.
TAAATAGTGCACCAAAAAATTGTGTCGATGACAATAGACTTTTTTTTGCATAGCAATTGACGTTTTTCCCGACGCCATATTGAATCTTTCGTATGCTGTTGAAAATGATTGATGGCGCCACTTATTATAGTGCGATACGAAAAAAAAAACACTTCAAAGGAATGTAAAATTTATGGAACAAAGAAAACGGAAAATTTCGCTGGTGAAAATAATAAAAAGGAAAAACATACTTCTTATTGTTTGACCAAATGAAATAAACTGAAATAATAATAATTTTTTTGTTTCCCTCAATGTGTTCAAAAATATTTTATATACGCAGAATTTTTTTCAAAAAATTAATTGAAACGTGCATCGGTCGAAATGCAACATATAATAAAATCTAAAACAAATTATTGCACTTTGAAATAAAGAAAATACAATCAATTAAGCAAATACAAAGGGTTTCTTCATTTCATTTTGTCGATAATTTTTCCGACTCCTTTCAATAATACTCACTAGTCACTTACAAAATCCAAAGAAAAAAAAATCTATCATCGGTTAATGGAAAATGAAAGGATTTGATAGTGATTTAACCATGTTCCTGTATATTTTCATTTTTGTCATTTGTAATATTCAAGGCTTTACTTACGCTGGAAACAGGTTTTAAAGAAATAGGCACTGCTTTATACCATTAAAGATCTTTCCAATGTTATGCTATAGAAGTTATGCTGTACATTTTTTTTATCAAAGACACCAATGAATGATGAGAATGATGAGAATGATGGCAATGAATCTACGTCAAAGAAAAAGATCGTCAATCCATGGTCTAATCGTTGACCGTCAATATACACAACAATTGCATCACCATCGTTAAATGTAATTGGACATTGCAACATAATTTGATCGAATGAAATAATATAAACGCGCATTCATACGGCGTGTGTTTCTTCAGAACGCGTTTGATTGCCGCAATCCAACAATCGTCAATGGATTTAACGTTGACGTTCAATACAAAGCTTACGAAAACATAGACATTGATCATCTTTTCAGATTGACAACCAATTACTCACTAAAATATATTTTAAAAGAACAAAATTCTCAACAAATGCCTTTTCAGAGTAGAAAACTTACTTTTTGCCTTTAAAAAAAATCAAAGTCCATCGATTTGCAATAATCATCTCTTCAAGTAAATTTTAATAGTAAAAATTGAAGAAAAAGAAAACACCAGATTTTAAATGGGCTAATTATTCAATTTTTCAAATAATAATAAAATCATTGATTGAAAATAATCATAATTTACATTGGATTGAATTAAACATTGTTTATTTCAATTAAGACTGAGATTTCATAATTAAATATTCTCTTTAATTTCTTGAAATTGAAAAAAAAAAAAAAAAAAAAAATCAAAAATTAAATAATTAAAATTTCACCGAAAATAAATGGAAGATTAATATAAAAACTGTGTGTGTTTTAAGTATACATTTTTGTTCAGCATCGAACCATAAAATAAAATCAAATAAAATTAAGTATCTTTTAGAACTATAAGATCGTTAACATATGACACACGCACATTCAACGGAATATGAATGGTCAAAACAAAAATTTTAAATAATTCCAATAAATTTCTTTTCTTTCTCTCTCTATCTCTCTATCTCTTTCTCATTCTATATTTATCTCGCATTTATAGAGTTAGTATTTTTTTTTTTTTTTTTCTTAGCCAAAGAATTCAAATTTTTTATAAAATGGAATGTTTTTGAAAAGAAGAAACTGTTTTCAACAGGTGCTAATTCTATATTATTGGGCACAATTAATGAAGAACAATACACTTGGACGAATGAATTGATTACGGTATTGGAGATCTTTCTTAATAATAATTTTAACTACTTGAAAATTGGAATTATTGGCAAAGTATTGTTGTTGTTGTTGTTTTATATTTATTTTTCTTTTTATTTATAAAAATGCGTATGGAATGAGATTTGATTGTGGCATCAATGGCATTTCAAAATCAACTTTGTCTACATATTAATTTTGGTGAAGAAAAAAAAATAAAACAACAATTCGCGCATAGAAATTTGTAGAGAAATTCTCATATATGGTCACACATACAGTTTATAACTATAACATTTCAATCACCATCAATAAAATTATATGCCAAATTGATTCTTCACATTCTCTCTTCATTCAATAATTTTTCACACATTTTCCCAAACAAAAACAAAAAAAAAAAACAATTTCAATTTCTAAATTTACTTTTTGTTTCAGACTTTTGCTCGATTCTAAATTAATTACGAGCTCAAACAATTAAATTGCCACCAATGCCATATGTATGATTACTAACTGAATGAATTTATATTCGCATCAAAATTTAAAACATGTCATCGTTTCCAATGCCATGAATATGTCGAAAACAAGAAAAAAAAAAAAAAAAATATCTTCGCCAGAATTACTATGACATCAAGCAGGGCACACATCTGTGCCACACAATTTTAACCTAATTCACTAATAATAATCTATCCATTCATATTGTTCAAATACTATAAATCAATTACTTGGCAATGCTATTTTCACTTATTGACTAAAAGGATATCTTTTGATTTGAAACTCTCGGTTAAATGGTAATTTATGGAATGAGTGTGTGTGTGTGTGTGTGTGTGTGTGTGTGTATGTATGTATAACATTTATATTTATCGATTAGATGGTAAAAATCTATGTATATTTAAACGAAAAGAAAAAAAAAAACAAAAACAGGACTTGGTCACCATTATTTAGATTGATTTTCTTCACTTATCAACATGTTGTTAATTATCCACATTTTTTTTTCCTTCTCTCAACATTTCAAAAAATAAAAAAAAAAAACTTTCAAAGTTCAAACCAGAGCATAGGTACATGTGAACGCATTGACATTATATGTTTCAGAAGATCTAACGGAAACGGCAAAGAGATACGATTGTACTTGCCTGCGGCATATACGTTAGGATTATACGCTCTGGTTCGAACATTGAAAATTGAAAATATTATTTTTTGAGATTTGTCAACATTCATCAATGTAATATTTGGGATATTTTGTCGATTTTCTGATTGATTTTGTTAAAGTGGAAAAAATTGAAAACATGCAATCGTGATGCGCAATTTGAGTTATAGCGTCGCTTGTCATGCATTCGCCTGGTAGATATCTATCTAAATTGTGCTATTTAAATGCAAATAATCTGACTAGACATTTTGAATACAAGAAAAAAACAAAAAAAAAAACAAAAAACTAAAGAAATTCAATTGAAATTCATTCGCATTACGGATTTTTTGGCATATTCAATTTCAAGTTGAATTTTTCATTCAATCTCAAACATAAGATGTGCATTTTTGTTCAAACTTAAATTTGTCATGTTCACATTTGGAGGTGTTATTTCCTGTTTTTTTTTTTTTTTTATTTCATAAATAAAATTTGATATGCCATGTTTCGATAATGTATAATGCAATATTGTGTAATGCGAATGAATTATTGTTTGTTTCAATATTGAATTTGAAAAAAAAAAAGAAAAAAAAAAATTAAGGAAAATATTCTATAATGAATTTAAACCCATTGGTTTTGTTCCATATTCGTATTGTTATTATTGAGATTTTTATAATAAATGGAAGAATCACCAGCATTTGAATTTTGTAGTTTTGCGCTATCGGTACGATTATCAGCTAATTCAGCATCATGATTGTGATAGTTGACTTTTGATGATGTTTGCTGTCCACCAATATCCAAATCATAGTGATCATAAATTTGTTTGCCATCCGATTTGGTGAGTGTATTTGTAGTTGAATTTAAACGTTTCGTTTTTAATTCCCGGTTGATTTGTGCATAAAGTGGTTCACCGCCCGATTCCATTAAAAATTCATGCTGGAAAAAAAGTGTGGCCCGTTTAAGCATTTTTTTTTTTTGTTTGTTTGTTTGTTTTTTGTTTTTTTTTTTTTTTTTTGGCATCAACAAGAATAAATGAAAGCAAACAGAAACAAAAACAAAGAAGAAAATGAACAGAATATAAAAGAAAATCGAAGAAAATGAACCAACACACAAAGTATAAACAGTTTGCAGTTAAACAAATGAGGACAAAACAAGATTTAAAAGGAAAGCACAGAAAGCCTGTGTGTGTGTGTAAGTGTGTTTGAACAACAATTCATCGTCAACTGATTGATTTGCGAAGTCAAACACATTTCAAATATAAAGAAGAATTTTACCTATTTTCATTGTGTGTCACACAAAAAATTCGATACGATAAATAACGGTTACGAATTTTACATATTGAGAGAGAAAAAAAAAGAGAAAGGAATAGAGCTAGAGAATAGTAGTAAGGATGAACGTGTACAAAACGACTGTGTATACGCGCTCGTGTGTGTATGTGTGTGGTTGATTGAATTAAATGAGAAAGAATCAGGTGCCTATCCGTGCATTGCAGAGATCACAAGCGTGCAATCACTGCCATTGGATTGCTATTTATGAAAGCAAGTTACCAAGTGATGAATTGCATGTGTTCGAATATGTGTGTTTGCGTTTTAAATTTGGTTTTTTTTTTCATTTTGAATTGATTTGTTGCTGTTATTGTTGTAGTTGATGTTATTGTTGTTTGTTTTGTGTATGTGTGTGTGTGATTTTTATTTGCGTGATTAATTGAAATCAAACAAAGTTGTGGATTATTGTTTTTTGTATGCATAATTTATTTATTTAATTAATCAGTATTTTATTAAATAAAACGTTTTAATTTTTTTTTCATCATCATCATTATATTCGTGTGTCTTCCTTGTCCCTTCCAACATTGCATTTATTTTTCGTTTTGCTCGCCTTTCATCATCATCATCATCATTTCATTTTTTTTCCCTCATTTTCTTTTTATATAATGAATAACATAGTTTCTATTTATGTGTATAAGTAATAATTATGTATAAAGAAAAATATGACTTGTTTGTTGTTTAGCTGCTCGTTTGTTTCATGTGATTTATTCTGTTTTTTTTTTTTTTTTTTCTTCTTCTTTTTTTTATCGTGTGTGTGTGTGATCTATTTTAATTCAAGACAAATAATTCATTTCCTTGTTTCAATGTGTTTGCCCTCGGACATTGATTACAAATTGGGCATTTCTTAAACTGTTTTGACTCTCTGTTCCACTCAATGAAAAGCAACAAGGTCAGTGGTCAATTTTGTTCACAATTACTTCTTAATCTTTTATTTTTTTTTTTTGTTGTTGTTGTTGTTTATGTCCCTTTTCATGTCAATTTTTCTTATAATTTTCAGTTTGCATCTAGAACTCTATTCATAAATGAATGTGCAAAAGCTAAGTATCATTTTTGACGTTTCTGGCCAGCGATCCGTCTCTATCTCTCTGAATAATTCCATTCAATTTTTTTTTTTTTTTTTTTTTTTTTTTGCACTTATATTCACTTAATGTCTTTTTCTTTTTACCTTTTTCAATGTTCTTTCATCAATTTCACATTGGATATTTATATCATCAGTTTCATTGTATTTCGTTATGAGGTAAATTAATAAATTCTCATTTGGAATGAATTGTATTGGAATATAGATTTTGTTTTTCTTCTTCCATTTCAATGTGTTTTGTGAACGATGTATGAAAATGTTTTCGAAGAAAAAAAAAAAAAAAAAAAAGAAAAAAACAAGACAAAATCGAATGAATTGAAAATCTGAACTTTTATAAGGCTTGAATAATGAACAAATTTGTCGGTTTTCGATGCATCAACACATTCGAAGCACATACACACAAACTCATATGACACTGCCTTCTGAAATGATGCCGATTTGGCAACAATTTTTTTTTTTTTTTTTTTTTCAATATTCAAAATGACAAATTATGATAATTGCACGGAACAAATGACAACTGCTTCAAATTCTTCAGCTCGGATAGACACGCTGATTGTGAATTTTTTTCGAAATATGAGAAACATACAGATTACAGTACAGAACGAATACAATATACAAAAGTTTTTTGTTGGTGTTGTTGTTGTTAAAATTCAATTTTTAAACAAAAAATGTTATATACTATACAATTTTGTTATTTTAAAATGTGGAATTAGAGCAATTAACCAAAAACGATTGTTAGATTAAATAAATTTTGTTTTTGGGTTAGTGGATAGTGTGAATTGGCATGTGTAGACAGTACAATTTTCTCTCTCTATCTTTCTTTCTCTCTCTCTCTCTCTCTCTCTCTGTTTCTCTGCTTTTCAGCTCTCTCTGTATCTCTCGTTTTCTTTCGAATGAATTGCATAAAAAAATTGCGGATTTTTTTGGGAAAGGACAGAGGAAAATGTCTCATAAATGTAAATTTGTCTTATTTTTTCGGTTTTTTTTTTATACGATTTTTAATTACTTTTCTTTGTTTGACTCTAATTTTATAACTGACTAAAAACCAAATGTAATTAACTATCCTCAAATGCATGCACTGAATTCCACAATTACATTTTTGTCTTCCAATTATTTTGTTTTTTTCACAATTTTTATGATTGAAGTGTACAATTTATTTTATATGTTCAAAATTTTAAAAATGTTGATTTGTCAAAATGCCAAATATTTATATTTTTTTGCAACAAATTGCAATTCATGTAAAAATTGGAAATCTTCTAAAAGTCTTTACTTATTGAAAAAAAAAAAAAAAATGTCAACTAAACATTTTCACAATAATTCAAATTGGCCGCTCAAAGCAGTTTGTTCCTTGCAACAAATATTGAATCCTTTACTACCGACTCGTTGTCGATAAGCCAGATTTTAGATCATGGAATTCATTGCGTGTATGTGTGTATGTGTGCATTTCGAATAATTTCTGCACATTTGCAATTCAATATTGAAATAAATTGAAAACATTTCACGATGACAAATTAAAACAAAACGTTAAATTGAAATTGGATCATCGTCGAATTTAGTGTCATAAAACTCAAGCATACATTTATTTCGTTTTTCAAGTGATTTAAATTTGTTTCTAAAAATGAAGATTTGTCCTTTGGACATAATAGCAAATGGTCATTTCTCATTTTAGAATAAAAATGAAAAAAAAAAAAATCTGTTTTTTCTTCCACTCATCTCTCTCTCTCTCTCTCTCTCTTTTTAGAATTTCCAATTTTTAGTTCGGCCGTTTGTTTCTCCTATTTGCATAAATTAGATTATTTCAAGACTTGGTAAATGAGTACAAAAGAAATAACACAGTATAAGTACATGATTTATGAAGAAATATGACCTTGTTCCATGTCATGTCCTTTCACATTTTTTTTTTTTTTTTTTTGTTCTCTTGTTCTATTGTAAAATTGGATGGAAAATGAAATTTTTATTTATTATCAGTTCGATTGAATCGATCCAATTTTCGTTGCATGTTTGGTATATATTTGTGCGAATGTAGCATTTTAAATGGCCATGACATTGATATTCTAACAGCCAATTTTTCAATTCAAATCCGGTGTCATGTTCTCAATTCGAATTTTCCATTTGATTATTGTTTTGGCAATCGAAAAACGGATTTTGTATTCTTTTTGTGTGAGCTTGGTTTTTGTTATTATTTTTTGTTTTTTTTTTTTGCAAAAGGAGTACATTCATAGTTAAAAATTGGTTCATTTGTTGAAAATTCGACTATTTATTCCATGTGTTTTTGATTTTCAATAATGTCATAAATACGCATAATATCTCAATTGGCGTCGTATTCTTGTAATTATATATATACTCGCTCTCTCTCTCTCTCTCTTTCTCTCTCTCTCTCTCTCTCTCTCTCTCTCTCTTTCTCTCTCTCTCTTTCTCTCTCTCTATGTCTATATGTAAATTTAAGTTCAATGTCATCACTTTGAATGAATGTACAATATTTGTGTATTAATTATTGTAAAATTGGAATGAAAAGGAATCTGGCTGTGAATTTATTGAATGAAATGATTGAAAAAAAAAAATGAAATCACATCGAAAGCAAATACGTTATTTATACAATATTATCAAAAAATGGGAGGTAGCAAAGGGAACAAATGATGTTTCTTTCTTTTCTTTTCTTTTTTTTTCATTAGATTTCCCTCGCAATAGAGAGAAAGAGAGTGAATTAGAAAAAGCATTCATTAATGCTGCTGAGCTGTGTATGTACTTGTACGTGTATCTATTTCTTTGTCTGAACGTTTGAATGAATGAATGAATGAATGAATAGTGAATATGCATTTTCAATGAATCCAAATGGTCGTTAGACATTTTACAAATTCAAAATATATATGCATGTTTTACATTTATAGTCATCTTAATTAATGTGTGAAAATGTTACGCAAAAAATTGTTTTTTTTTTTTTGTGGTTGTATACGAAAGATGTGTGTTTTGACTGAAAATCTGTATATCTGTTGTATGTTAAAATGTTAAAAAGTCTTTCTGTTTGTTCATCATTTTGTTAATTATTTATTTGTTTTTTTCTTTTTGTTATATTTTTTTTTTTTTTTTTTTTTTTATCATTTATTTGTTTCGTTTCGTTTAATATTTCATTTCGATTCGAAGTATTATTAGAAAGAAATAGTACTTTTTATAAATTTGTATACAAATTGAAACAATTTGAATCGTAAAAAAAAAAATGAACGAAATACAACGTCGACGATAATAATACGAACGACAACGTATGAAAAACAAATACAAATAATTATCAAAACAGAAAATGTCCATTTCAAGTGTAAAATGTTGTTCCTTAGGCCCGGTCAAATAATATCGGGTGGCTGGCATAAGTACTGCTGTGCATGAATGCCTTATTTTTTGTCCATTGTTTCGAGTATTTATGAATTTTCTTCGCTTCTTCTTCTTCTTTTTCTTCTTTTTTTTTTTCATTGTTTTAAAATAATTGTGGTGTGTTGTGTTCAATTGTTTTCTTCAGTTTATCGCCCGAAAAAACAAAAAAACACTTTCAATATATGCTAATATAATACTTTTGTGAATCAATGTTGGTGGAATAGATGAGTTTGCGTTAATGTTCTGTAATCGTGTTGGTTTGTGTTTTTCTTTATCAATTTTTGTTGTTGCATTAATTGTGTGTTCTTTCTGTTTATTCATTTATATGTAAATACTAGGATAAAATGATGAATCATTCTATAATTTTTTTTTTCTTTGTCTTTTTTCCACTGATCAATTTGCTTACAATTTAATTTAACTATCCTTAGTCGCTGCATTTTTTTTTTTTTTTGTTTTTCTTAGTGGAATTGTTGTTGTTGTTTCATTTTTTATTTCATTCATTTCATCTCTACATGACTTTTTTTTTTTCGTAATTTATTTTTTGTAAATCTATAACGAATTCGTTTTAACAGGATTTTGGAGACGAGTATAGTGAATGTCATCGATTCAATTGATTGTAATGATACGAAATATTGTTTTATAAATGGAAATACTCATTCGATCATATGTAATTCCATCGATTGGAATCGTTTATTATCTATTCAGACATTAGTATTTTTGTTCTTTGTTTGTTTGTTTGCTTATTTGTCCGTATCATTTCATTCGCTGCAATTGATCACAATCACATCCAAATTATTTTCAGAAAGTGATCTTTCAAAAGGAACGATTTTTCTGTCTATTTATGTCTATAATTTATTCATTTTGTTGTACATATAAAGATTTTTATATAATTAATTACAATGTTGTTTTTTTCTTTCTATTCGTTCAACCATCGTTATTCAATCAATATGAAACATAAATGTTTTTGCAACTTGTTTAAATCAATTTTAGCTGTCATAATTTCGGATAGCCGACCAATTAATCAATTGGTTGCAATTGTCATTTAATAAAATAAAATAATAAAATTCAGCACTGTTGTCTGTATATTGATTTATGGCTATATTCCAAGGAATTTCGGTTAATTTTTTTTTTTTTTTTTTTTTTCATTGTTCAAAGCCTCAGATCGACCAGATTTGCTTCATACTTTTCTTTTTTTTTTTTTTTTTTTTTTTGTTTTGTTTTGTTTGTATTTGCTTTAGTTAACGCATGCACAATTGCAAATATATATATATATGCTTGTAATTAATAAATTAAAAGGAAAAGAAATTGGTTTAATTCATTTAGCATTTTAATCTACAGTGAAAAAAAAAAAAATTGTCATAAAACAAAAAAAAATATATATATATATTTATATAAAAAAAAAACATCTGCTTGAAGAGGTCAATGAAATAACAGAGAATCTTTAACTGTCATCTATTTTGCTTGAATACTTTTCATTTCTCGCTAATACCATTTGAAACAGAATTACAAAAAAAAAAAAAAAAAAAAAGAATTAAAATAGAAAACAAATTCTGTAATTTGCTGTTTAATTTAGAGACATTTAGTTTTGGTGGTTGTGCTGATTTGAGTTTTTTTTTTTGCATATTTTTCTCAAATGTTTAATTTTTTTTCGTCTTTTCATTTATTCAATTTCATATTATTCTTGCATTTTGTGGGTTTGTGTTCTTTTTTATTTATTTATTTATTTTTTTTTTTTTTTTTTTGTATGAATTCCATTTTGTTAATTTTATTTTTTTTTTTCTTTCTTTTACTTCTTAATAGGTGTTGTATTTTGTTGTTGTTGTTGTTGTTGTTCCTTGAATAGATTAATAGTGTTCGGTCGCATAAAATCTCTATTATAGACGTATTCTCTTATACAATTCAAATCGAATCAATTAGTTGAACAGAATTTTTCAGTTTTGTTGCAGTACTATTAACGCCCATGTTTCGCGAGAGATTTGTTACTTTTTTCCTTTTCTTTTATCGGTTTTTTTTCTTCTTTTTTTTTGTTCTGTTTTTTTTTTTTAATTTTTTTTGTTTTTTCTTTTGTTTGTTTGTTTCATTTGGCAATAATAGTGTATGTGATTAATGACTTACGGATGGTGGCTGCTGTTGATTCGGACCATTCGGATATACACGAACCTGTTGCTGTTGCGCTGATGCGTCCGCATATGCCATATCCGATAAGCCCATTTCATCGTTCTGATGATGATAAAATTGAGAATATTCGAAAATGGGGAACAAACACAGAGAGAAAGGCGCGTAGAGAGAGAGAGAGAGAGAGAAAGTGAGAGACAGACAGAAAGAGAGAGAAATGAAATTTTTGTTGTTGTTGGAATACAAAAGCCTTTCAAAGATGGAAAACAATTCATTTACTCACATAGTGCAGATTACCAATATTGTTCACAGGTGCTTGCTGCTGTTGTGCCTGACCACTAGCTGTCATCTATATGGGAAATAAGGAAACCAAAATGCATTAATCACTTTTTTTGTTTTTTTTTCTTTTTTTTTCAATCATAAAAATTGTAAATAAATTTATCAAACCTGTTGCTGTTGACTACCGCCTGTATTTCGTTTAATTGTACGATCCTCATACCGTGTACCACTCTGCGATGCCATCGGACGGTTCAATGTACTATTTGCATTATTTGGTGAATTTGGTGCTGCATTTCGTGCGGCTGTGGTTTTTGTCACAAAATCTTGCTCTTTCCATCCATGCTTTTTATAAACATCACGTAATTCTTGATGTTGCCACATTGTGAATAGCACTTGGCCGGCAAATTTTAATACACGATTTGTATATTTTTGACGTTGTCGCGTTATATTCATAAGTCGTTCAACACCGCCAGCATCAAGTAATGATCGTGAAAATTCTGCATTCTTTTTTATAACTTCATTTAATGTTGCTAATACAGCAGCTATTGTATCATCCGATGTACCTTGATCATGTTGAGGATTACCTGATGGTAGCTTTTGAACCAAATCACGCATTGCATATTTTCCAATTAATTCTTTATTTCGCTGATCAATAGCTAAATTTCGTAGAGCTGTTGCAACGGCACAAACTACACGATCAACTTCCATTCGCAACAGTTCCTGCAAATGATAAAAAGTGTTTTTTTTTCGTTTTAATATCTCAATTTGTTTTTTCTTTGGTTTTTTAATTATTTTATGGCAAATGCTTGGAAAATATTGAAAAATTAAAATTGATTTAAATTCGATTAAAATTTGCTCACCACTAAAATCGGAAGTCCTTTCTCTTTTCGTACAGCAGCTCGAATTTCAATGCTTGGTTGCCAATAACAAGCGGCTAAATTTTGTATAGCTCCGGCAGCTGCTTCTAGTGTTTCTGGATTTGAACATGATTGTAATAATGCCAAATATGATTGAATCACTTCTGGTTGCCATAATAATTCATAACCTTTAATTGGTTCTTGTCTTTGGGATGAGCTTCGTGACGTCGTACCACCGGCACTACCGTTCGCATTTGCACTGCCCGACAAATTATCTTTATATTCATTGTTGGTGTCTTTTTTCTTTTTACTTGCACCAAAGCAACCCAAATTATCACCCTTTGATGATGATGACGATGATGATGATGTTGCGCCGCCGCTACCGCTGCCACCACCGCCACCACCACTTGATGATTGTGAATTATTTGTTTGTCGACTTTGTGTTGGCAATGGATGTTTATCATAATTTGGATCTTCAACTTCTTGACATCGATATGATAAATTACGTAAAATGCATACGCAATTTTCTACAATTTTATTACCAATATTTGACTTTTCAATCGCTGCCCGTACAACATACAGTAGCGAATCAACAAGGCCAGGACAATCTCTAAGTTTTGTACGCGCATATTCACCAGCTGAACTAACATTACGTAATACACCCGATGCATTACGAAATACAGTTGAATAGCATGGATCACCAGGACTATTTACATCCCAGCCCGAATGCGGTATTAATATATATGTTACAATCACACTAACACCATCATCAATAATTGATCGTTTGAGATCCTCACACGATGACATATTCCATATGACACCGGTGACTAGCTCTTTTACCTCTGATTCACTTGTTCGCCTCAGTAAATTAATTAATGCAACAATACCGCCGGCATTTTTTATTGCCCGTTTATTTTCATCATTTTGACGTCCATACGATAAATTTCGTAATGCACCGCATGCGTTGCGATACACTTCTGGTCCATCATGTGATAATAATTTAACAAGTGGTGGTATTCCGCCCAATGTTCGTGTACGCTGTTTATTCGGATCATCCATATAGCATAAATGTTGTAAATAGGCGGCCGCATTCGCTTTTATTACATTATTTGGATTGTTTAAAAAACTAATCACTTCGGTTAAATTTGGATCACGCCAACGCATCGATGCACTAACTGCTGCCGATGCAGCGCTACCACGTTGCTGTTGCTGTTGTTGATCACTGTCCACAATTGCTAAGGAATTTATTGGAAATGTAAGGAAAAAATATTTCAACATTTAGATTTGTTTCGATTTTTTTTTGTTGTTTTTTTTTTCGATTTTTCGCAATTAAAAATCAATAAAAGCACATTTCCAATTTAATTTCGCACTTACCCATGTGTGACATATGCTTTTGAAGGGCATCTTCTTCGCTAAATTTACCACTCGTCGCAAATCCACTGTGATGAACGAGATAACCTGCTAATTATTTAAAATACACAAACACAATTGAATTAGTTAATCTTTGCGCTTTTTATTTATTTATTTATTTTTTTTTTTTTGTTTTGTCTCAATAAACATTCATTTAAATTTCAACCATTCTTGTTGTCTATTCAAATTCATAGAGCATTAAATTTATATTTTAAAACATCATGTATTTATTATACGTTTATTATATAATCGAATCTAATAAATTCATGAATATTTCATTGCTTAGATTATAAATTAGTACAATTTAAGCAATTTAGAATATGATGACAACTTACCAGCTGGATTTGTTGTACCATACGGTGATGAAACATATCCATAAACCATATTCGCTGAATCGTCTTGGTATCGATGATCTAACATTGGCCCGCCCGGCGATGGTGTTATTCGAAAATCGGATAGTTCATCATGATACGGCGCTTGTAAATAGGCAACACCTGCTGGTATTATATTATGTTGGGCTTGCTGCTGAAACATTAACAATTCAGATTAATTTCATTTGTTTCATTGTTTGTCAATTTGCACAAAGATTATAATATTCAAATAAAATTTCAAAAGCAGCATGAGCTGGCTTAAATGATTATGGAATTGAATAATTTATTTCATAAATGAATGAGATGGAAAGAGAGGGGGAGGGGGGAGAAAGAGGGGGAAAGAGCATGGGGAGAGAGAGGGGGAGAGAGAGTGGAGAGAGAAGAGTGGGGAGAGAGAGTGGGGAGAGAAGAGTGGGGAGAGAGAGTGGGGAGAGAGAGTGGGGAGAGAGAGTGGGGAGAGAAGAGTGGGGAGAGAGAGGGAGAGAGGGGAAGAGAGTGTTGGGAGAGAGTGTGGGGAGAGAGTGTGGGGAGAGAGGGGGGGAGAGAGAGAGGATGATTGAAGATGTTTGTGAGATGGAAACTTAACATGAAACATTAACAAAATCATAGAGAGAGGGAGTGGAGGTGGGAGAGGTAGGTGGTCGTTGGTTTAAGTAAAAAGAATAAAAGAAATTGTTTGAATGAATCATACTTTGTCATCACTCGGACTTTCGGCTCGATGATCATTAACACCGCCACTATATTCATACGTAGCTCCTATTGATGTGCCATATGGTCCAGAATTTGCATATTGTGTCGTAGGATAATGATTGTAATCTACTGCTACGGCATTCCAATCCGTTGCACCGGCGTCTGCTGTAAATTTCAAAGAAAATTTATAATTAATATTTAGAACTAATTTTTTGTTTCTTTGGTATTTAAAAATTAAATGAAAAATGCATGTTTTCTTTTCATTTGTTTAAATAAAACAAAATAAATTTCTATTTTTGTCATTACAATACAAAGAAAAAACAATTTCAAACAGACGTAGAAGCCGAGCACTAAACCTTTCCATAGATTTTGTTGTTGTATTTGATTAATTCGAACTCTCACCGCTTCCATTCATAATGGAAATCTAATGCGCTTGAATTTGGCGCTGTTTGTGTGTTGTTCGGTGAAGGCTCAGTGTTCGGTGGAAGCAAAACCCCTTTTGGTTACTTACTTACTATGGTTTTAAGCTCGCTTTCTACCTATTTCGAGTCTACTCTGAACTAAGTAAGTAGAGTGAGTAATTTTTTTTTTTTTTTTTTGAAATTAAAAGATAAATTCGTTGAAAAATCAAAGAAATCCGATGAAATTTGATGAAATTTCGGGAAATTAAATCAAGCAATTAGAGTCTTACATACTTGATATAAGTATTTTTGAAAATTGTATGAGATTTGTCGATCTGATATTTGGATTAATATAAATCCATTTAATTAACCGATCAATAGATTCGTTTTACATTTCCATTAGAAAAGCTGCTATTCAATGTAACATTGCAGAAATATGTGTTGAGCTTAGAACTGGTTCAATTAAATAGGATTCATATGCGTCAAATTAAGATGTTTATTGTGATGAAGAAAATAATTTATTGAAACTAATTGAAATATTGAAAATGACGAAAAATCACCAATTCAATATTTCGAATGGAAAATTTTATACTTGATTTACAATAAAAAAAAAAGTGATAATTGAACTATTTCCTTCAATAATATCAACAACAATGTGTAATTTAAATTGAAAAAAAAAGGACGAAAAAAATCGTAAAATATCCAAATGAAACAATGGATGATTCGATGGTTAATTACAAGAGGAAAAAAAAAGAGAATTGTTTCATTACAACACTTGACGTTGAATGGGTGCGCATAAGACTGTGCGAAACGTGCTTAATCTCATTTAATCTCATTAATGATTATATCGGTGTTTTAAATCTGAAAGTGTGTCACATAGTAATACTGAGTCAATTTTGAAATTGTGGTTAAAACTAATTATACACTGCAATCATTATCGCTTATAATGGCCAATTTAATATTTGACATTCTCACCAGCTGTGTTATACACAAAAATCAAATTCAAATGAAAATACTTACGATGCATATGTGAATGAGTATGATATTGTGGATCAGCGATGCCAGCATTTGCCGCCGTATTGTTCCCATGTACATATAAATCGTGTGATTGGGAAGGTTGCCCATGACTATTCTGTTGATCCAAATGGTTATAGTTTATGTATTGCGACCTATTGAAAATTATCAAATAATAAAAATCATTTTAATTTATTACAATCAATTTCCATTTGATACTTAAATTTAATTGAATTTCATTCATAATTTATTCTATTTGAAAGAAATAAAAAAAAAAAAAAGAAAATCACACAAGATAAGGCTGCTAGTTAAATTCCAGTACAAATTGCAATTTTCAACATTTTTAAAGCAAAAAAATCATTTCACTGAATTCTCAAAAGAAATGTTCAATTGTCGATGAAAATTGAAATAACAAATTGACAAATGAAAGTTTGAAATTGAAACGAATCAACATATTTCTATAGTCAAATTCAATGAAATCGATTGGATTGTTTATTGAAATTGACATAAATGTGTCAGTTTGTGTTAAATTGCGATGGATTTACAATTATGCTTTGGAATCATGTCAAATTGTTGAATGTAAAAATTGCAATTATTATACACGATCACAGTGAAATATCAAGAAGGGGGGAGGAATGAAACAAAGAAAATTCTTCTTTTTCTTTTCAAAATGTGGTCTATCTACTGTCAAACTCTAAACTATTTAAATATTTTCAAACGTTTTAAGTAAAATGGTTGAAGAAAAGAATGAAAAGAAAAAAAAAAATGAAAAAACCTAACAAATTGAATCAATTTTGAATTGAAATATAAGTGAAAAATGTTAGAAAAAAGTTCAAGTGACACAAATCGAATGCAAATAGATTCAAAACTCGTGCAGAAACAAATATACACAAAACAACGAAAAAAAGCGTCTGAAAAAAAAAATGTTTGATAAGAAAATCATTGTGGAAAAATAACACAAGTCTCTAAGAGAGAGCGAGAGCGAGAGAGAGAGAGAGAGAGAGAGAGAGAGAGAGAGAATTAAATTGAACAGCAAAATCTGACATTAACACAAAATGTGACTTAAAATGAAATAAAAGCATAACGCTCTACTAAGAGTCGAATTTCAATCAAAGTCAACTACAAATGAGTCAACTGCGAATGAGCAAAGGAAACGTACAAATAAAGAGAGAGCGAGAGAGAAAGAAAGAAAGAAAGAGAGAGAGAGAGTGAGAGAGCGAGAGAGAGAGAGAGAGAGAGAGTGAGAGAGAAAGAGAGAGAGAGAGAAAGAGAATGAGAGAGAAAGAGAATGAGTGAGAAAGAGAGAGAGAGAGAGAGAAAAAAAGAGAGCGAGAGAGATAGAGAAAGAAAAAAAAGAAAATACAAATAACAAAGAAATTGAGAAATGCATTCCAGATCTACTACGAATACGCAAAGAGATTAAATGAAACAAATCAAACCACTATTTTAACTATTTTCATCAACAAAAGAAGAAGAAAAAAAAAACGATTATTTCCGAATTTTGGAAATGAAGAAAAAAGAATGAAATGAATCGAATTGTATCGATCGAATTTTTCAACGAAATGATTCAACTATCTAAATATCAATGGTCAATGAAAAACAAAATTTGTTGCATTCCAACGAAAGGAAAATTGTTCAAGATTCAAGTGTTTTTTTTTGTGACGAACCAGGCTCCTGTGTCGCCCAAATGTTTTACTTCGCGTACAACCTTTGTAACGGTTGTGACCTGTTGGGTTGTCTGTTGTTTATGTGTACGTGCTACAAGTGCAGCGGCAGCAGAACCCGCTGCCGAATTTGGTGCTGTTGAATCAGATGGAACATCACTGTGCACTGATAAATGTGAAGAGTTTGGTGAATGTTCCGTTGCATGACCATTGCTGTAAATTGCAGTTCAGTTTCGATTTGATTTTGATTATTTGATTTTCTTTGGTTTTGATTAGTTTTCTATGAAATCTAGCTGACTTAAAATTAAATTACACATTGCTATATGAATAACGATAAATGAATAACGATATTTTGAATAAACGACAATGAAAAAAATAAAAATTCCAGCAAATTAATGCGAGAATGAAAAATGTCCAAAATAAAAAGATATGAAGAGAAAAAAAAATCGTTTAAAACTAAATGATTGCTTTTCACCATTTATGAAATCTTTTGAAACTGATTTATGTAGGCGTGTGAATGTGTCATATGCTATCGTGTGAATGTGTTATGTGTAATTAAATCGCACATCATAAAAATCAACCGAGAATTTATTGAAAAAAAAAAAAAAACAAAAAAATAGAAAAACCAGAAAACAAATGAAGAAAACGAAGAAAATAAAATGCAACAAATAGCTGTGTTCATAAGTGTGTTAGTGATTTATGTTTATGTTTGTACTTGATCTTTAAATATCTATCATGATATTGATGTGTGTCAACATCACACTCTTTCTGCTCCGTAAAAGACCAGAGTATCTGATTACCCAATTTTGAATCATGAAAATAAAAACTAAAAATCCATAAATTTTTATACTCACTTGTAATGTTGCATGTCTAGTTCTGTTTGGCCGATGTTAAAGCCTGCAATGAATGAAAAGATTAGTTAAAAAAAAAAAAAAAACAAAAAAAAAAAATCATTCCAAAATTATGCACGAATTGATGACTTATGCAGTGGTCTCTAGAAAAAAAAATCAAGCATCTGCGCTTGCAACTCACCAATTTATCAAGCAAAATGAAATATTCAAGATTATGTGCAATGGTTGTGGTGCTGTTGTTGCACAGCAATTTTGAGCTGCCTATTAATTTTTCGATTACACCGTTGCATTCAATTCCGTTCGGTTGAGTTCAGCAACATGAATATTGTTGTTTTCTGTTCTTTTCTTTATTTTTTTTTTCTCTCGATAGTCGTTCACTGTGATTTGATTATAGTTATGGTTGTTTGTGTGTTCCTTTTGGCCTTATTCCGAAGTCATTTATTTATTTTTTGATCGGCATTGCCACCGGGCCAATTGTACATTTCTACTCTTGCTCGATCTTTTTTTTTCGTTCTGTACTCTATGTATGCCTGTTGACTTTTAAATTCTGAAAAAAAAAAACGAAATCAAAACAAAATGAATCAAACCAATGATTTCAATTATTTATTGAGTCAAAGAGCAGATTCGTTAGAGCGAGATAGAGATAGAGAGAGAGAGAGAAAGAGAAAAAATCCGCTTTTTTCTACTTGTTTGACGTCTTTGACAATCACATTAAATTATGAATTATTCAAATGCTACACTATATTCCTTATCGATAAGACATTTTAACACAACACACTTGAACAAGTTTACTATCGTGACTAATTTCGATTTGAAAGCATTCGTCCACTGTGAAAATGCCAAGCGCATTAAACATAATTAACAAGAATTGTCATTGATTGGCTTAAACTTTGCACATTTGCGCGAGCTAACACATCGTACTCAATTGCCTGAAGAGGATGATAATTTTCTGGCACAACATGGCAAAAGGTATTGCTATTGATGTGCAAAGTGCACACATATACAATACGTTATTTCAACAGTCACCTAAATGCAATTTAATGCGAGGAAGAAGATGAACGAACAAAAAAAAGAAAAAAAACGAAAGAAAATCGTCCAAAGTTTCCCTATTTTCTCGTAAAAGAATAAAAAAAAATAAACGGAAGAAAATGTAAAGGAAAAAAACATAGAATGGAAAAAAGACGATTCATAAACTATGAATGAACATATCTTGAATGAAATGATGGTAAGTGTATAAACCCATTTAACAAAGACGAAACCCATTCACACTCTTTCTTCCAATTTCTCTCTCTGCCTCTCTCTCTTTCTCTCTCTCTTTCTCTCACTCTCTCTGTCTCACCTCTCTCTCTCTCTCTCTCTCTCTCTCTCTTTCTCTCACTCTCTCTGTCTCTCTCTTTCACTCTCTCTCTCTCTCTCTCTCTCTCTCTCTCTCTCTCTCTCTCTCTCACTCTCTCACTCTCTCACTCTCTCACTCTCTCACTCTCTCACTCTCTCTCTCACTCTCTCTCTCTACCTTCTCTCTCTCTACCCTCTCTCTTGCTCCAACTCTTTCTTTCGCAATTTCTATCTCTCTCTTTCTCCATTCCGTTCTCTCTCCCTTTCTCTTTTCGCCCCTTTCTCTCGACCATCCTCCCTATCTATCTTTGTCTTGAGTTTTCTCCTTGTTTCACTCATCTCTAATCTTTTACTCTATACATTCTAACACTTTCTCACTCTCTATCTCTTCCCACGAAAATCACAATCTCTTTCTCTCCCTAATTCTTTGACTCCCACACACTTTTGTTTTCTTCTTACTACCCCCCCCCCCCCCATCCGCCCTCCTCCGTCTCATCACAAAGCTGCTGTCTCTTTTTCACCATCTATCTATTCGAATCTAGCATTCTCTGTCACTTTTATCATAAACTAAATATGCTATGGTATGCTTACAATTGCATTTAGCTGTTATCATTTCCACTGATTAATTTTTAATACATTAGGAATTGCATGATTTGATAGGAAAATATGCTGGCCTCTATGCAATATTCTTGTAGCTTGGACGTACGTGTGTGGTGTGCGCAAATGAGAGAATAAGCAACAACTATCGGGCTCTCGTATATGTATTTAGTTGGATAATGATTTTGGCACCGGTTAAATAAAATATAAGCTTTTTATAAGCCATATATTCAATCTATGCTATAGAACGTTGAAAAACACTAAATATCTTTGCATTGACTACAATATCCGAATATAATGGCCCAAAATGCATTTTCAAATAGGTAATGTACATGAATAATGAGAAAACACGTGTATTTTTGAATATAATGTTTTTAAACCACATTTCGATTATATCAATTGTACAAATTTTTGTTTAAAAACTTGGTTTATTTGCATACAATTATCGTTTAGAGTAAATTGTCGCAGGAAAAAAAAAAGAAGTGTACACAATTCCATTTGAATGCTATCGAATCGATTACGAGCGTTAATCGACTGATGAATTACGGGTATTCAACATTGATTATTAACATTAAAGAATATGGTTTGTGGTAAAAATGCAGTCTTGGGACACATGGGTTTTATTTTCTCGATTTGGTTAGTAACGGCATTTAGATTGGTTGAGTTTTTTTTTTTTTTTTTTTTTATTCTCTTGTCGTCTTGGGTAAAACGTAAAAATCCCATATGATGAGAGTGATAGAGAAAGGAAGAAAGATGATTCTTTTATTATCTTCAATATTCATGCCAATGAAAATAGAAGCACCTCGATTCGGTTTATAGTAAATGACACAAGCGAATGAACGAACGAACGAACGAATGAAATAAGCAACAATAAAAAATAAATATAAATTCTTCTTCTTTTTTCTCTTTCTCTCTCTCTCTCTCTCTCTCTCTCTCTCTCTCTCTCTCTCTCTCTCTCTCTCTCTCTCTCTCTCTCTTCTTTCTTAACACTCGGTCCCGATTCAAACATGTTCGGTATAAGCAACGAATATCTTTTACTGGCTATAATTTTCCTCTGATACCCGGCATCAGTGCATGGAAGTCGCTCACAACACTTTCACCTTGCACACTTGAAATCAGAGAAAGACACAGACCGAGAACAATCAAGAAAAAAGACAGAGAGAGACAGAGAGAGAGAGAGAGAGAGAGACAGAGAGACAGAGAGAGAGAGAGCGAAACGTGCATACGTTATATGGTATGGAATTTGTGAGGACAAGTGATACGTTAGAAAATCTAAGAATGGAATCTATAAACAAGTTTCGTACATATTAATAATGCCAACAACTTCGGTATATCATACATTCACGCGATATGTTGTGTTCTGAATATTGAAAAGCATTGCTTTTTGCTACTGCTTTTGTTTATTTTTTTTTTTTTTTCGTTCGTTCATTCGTCTTCATGTAGTTCGTATTTTTTTCTGTTTTTTTTTTTTTTTTTTTTTTGTTATTTCTTGTTGTTATTGTCATCATTGTTGTCGTCATTCGCAAGCGCATTATCAAAATCATTCACAACGAAAATTTCATTGCAACCTAATAACTGAATTCATCAGACAATAGAAAACAAACATCAAATAGTAATATGTAGAGTGGTGTGTGAGAGTGTGAATTGCAATGTATGAGTATGAATGTGAATGTTAAAAGTTTTCAATAGAAAACACGAGCACTGAATGTTTAAGTAAACTTTGAGTCGGCAATTTATTTCAGTGTCTTATAAATTTTGCAAAGTTATGAAATATTTTCAGAGTTTTGAACTTGTCATGTAATTTGATGCAATGGAAATGCCAAAATGAACGGTATGAGCAAAGCCGAATAACAAAATTGAAAAGGAGACAAGAACTGAAATTGAGAACGTGAGAGTGAAAGAATTTTATAAGATAGAATGAGAAAGAGTTCACATAGTTTGAATGGGTGAGGGATAGAAAGAGTGCTATCGAGAGGGAGAAATGTAATTTGAATCGCATTCATGAATTGTTGTGTTGAAGCCAAGATAAATTGATCAAAGGAAAACTTTAAATTTCGAATAAACAACTTAATTGGAATGGAAATCACAATTTAAATCATGTATCAAACATTCGATATTGACAAGAACGTACACGTGCGCATGGTATGAGAAGGAGAATAAGAGAAATACAGAGAGAGCGAGAGAGAGAGAGAGAGAGAGAGCGAGAGCGAGAAAGAGAAAGGAACACATATCGAGCGAATCAAAAATGTTATGCAAATAATTCCGCGCTAATTGGACATAATCCATTTAACAGTTGTCGAGTAAAAGGGGCCACTTTGTCACACCGGATGATTTGTAGGTGGCCCATTTTGTGAATGCAACGGAATGATGACCGTAGACCTTATTTCCCTAGTGAAATGATAGTGAAATTATAGTATTTTTTTGTTTGTTTGTGTTTTTGTTTATTTTTGGAATGGTAGCGATTCATTGGCGCGCGTTTCCGTTCAACTCGTTCATTTCCAGTAAACTGACGACCGTTTTTTTTTTCTCTTGTTGTTGTCTCTTTTCATTTCGAGCATGCATATATTTTTATTGCAATTCCATATCATCATCCGCTTTCAGACTAATTCAACGCAACATTGAACACACTTGATATTATTCTCATTGGAAAATATTATAACTAGCGCCAGTGAACGATTAAAATACAGTTCTGATGCACGCATAATTGCACCGCACATAAACACACACACACACACACACACACACACACACACACACACACACACACACACACACACACACACACTCGAACACAAATTATCTGCAACGATTCAGTAAAATGGGCGGATTATGTTTGAAACATACCGATAAACAGAAATTCCAAAGAAATGAGACTTTTCGAACGGAAACTTTTCAAATATTATACTGCATAACTTATGCATCTAGAGAGACAGAGGAAACGATCGAAATAAAAATAAGATAGAGACAGATTAGAATTTCGCTGTAGCGGCATTTTGATTGTTATTTATCTAGCTATGCTATTCGTTTCAATCAATAACATCTTTTGATTCGCCTCTGTTTATTTGATTTTTGTGCCAGCGACATTCATGAATGAAATATTCTTAGTAAACGGTACTTTTTTGTTCACTTGTCACAATATTTATCAATCAACTAACATGAGGCATTTATTCATTGACACAAATTGCAGATGTAATTTCACTACGATGCACTTAACGGTAAATTCATATACATACAGATAATTTTAGCCAATTAATTAATAGCGCTACTTTTTTGCGCTCGTCTTTTCTTACTTCTCCCTCTATCTTTCTCTCTCTTTCTCTCTCTCTTTCTCTGTCTCTTTCTCTATTTCTTTCTCTCTTTCTGTCTCTCTTTCTCTTTCTTTCTCTCTCTCTCTCTCTCTCTCTCTCTCTCTCTCTCTCTCTCTCTCTCTCTCTCTCTCTCTCGTTTTCTGTGTCTTTCTCTCTGTCCTTATCTCATTTTTCTTCTTTTTTTTCAATTGCAATTTTTCGATTTTACTTGAAAATTCCAGAGAACGATAATTTGCCGTGTTGAATATCATTTGCGATAATAAAGTGCTACATTCTGCATTATGTCAGCAGCCATGCGACCAAAAAACATGTTCCATTCAATACTTTTTACATTATGAACATTGACGAAAAAAAAAACACCAATTTTTTCATGCATTATCCGCGTTGTATTTCATTTTCTTTCAATTTTCGTTTAGCCAAACAACAATACAGAATGGTGTAAAAAAAAAAATCAATTCTAAACTGAACCGTTGTGCAAAAATTTCGTAAATGTTCTTGTCATATAAATTGATGTGTACATAACCCGTGTACCGTCAAACAATCCAATTTAGCCGATAACACACCTTGTTTGAAGAGAAAAAGAGTGAAAGAGAGACAAAGAGTGGAGCACAAAAAAAAAGAGAGTAAAAGAAAGCGCAAAATTGATGACAAAAAGGCCTGCTCATTTTTCGCTTGTTAAAGCGAATTTATTGTTCGATATTGTTTTGAAAATGACATTGCAAACCGTCAAAAATGTTGAAAATACTGTCGAAATGTCGATAAAATATGCGCTCACGAAAAGGTGGAGCGAATGGAACAAAATGAAATTAAACGAGAGAAAAATGACGTGATAGCGGGAGAGAGAGAGAGAGAGAGAAATAGAGAAAGAGAAGAGAGGAAAAAAAAATCGGGCGTCAGGGCAAACAATAATAACTTGATTTGAAACGATTAACAATTGTGAATAATTGATTTGGATTTTTGATTCGTTTTCATTTTCGTCTTGTTTAATTTGAATAAATAAAACAAGACATTCACATTTATTCCCAAGACTCATTGTAATTTTTCTCTCATTCCCCGCTCACAATCTCTCTCTCTCTCTTTCTCCCTTTCTTTCTATTTCTCTCTCTTTCTGTCACTCTTTTTCTCTCACGGCTTCCATTCATTCAATTCCATTTAAAAGAAGAAAAAAGAAAACTTTCACTCGAGAGATCAGTCGCAAGCAATATATGCCATTTGCATGGGATGTGTCTCAGTTCAGCACCAATATATTTTATTGTTGTTATTTTTGTAGTTGAAGCTGTTTTTTATTTTTTTATTTTCTCTGGAGCAAATGTTTTTAAAAAATTGATGACAACCATTTGAATCAACTAAAACCAACATTCGCGTACACACATTTACACACAAAAGTCCACCAAAAGAATAAACAATTACCGTTTTTTGCTCTATATGGCCTTTGTTTTTCTTTTTAAACGACGAAACAGAGAAAAAAAATTGAAATCAATGCACGTCCTCTCTTCTCTTTAAACGAATGTGTTTTGATGTTTTGCGTCAAAAAAAACCTTTTTTTTTATCTTCCACACTTAACTATGTATTCTTTTACGTTTTTTTTTTTTTTTTTACTTTTTTTCTTCTGATTTATACATATATGTATATCTTTTATCTACGTGTATTCACGTACGTTTAAATCTCACATTTCACTGTAACTTGCATTGACAATCGGTGTTTACTTTAGTTGTTGTTGTTGTTGTTATTCCTTCGTTAGGAGGTTTACTTCTGCTGCACTGATCATTAATTGAATTTTGTTTTCATGTTCCTGGGATTTGCCACACAAACTCTGCTCTCTCTCTCTCTCTCTCTCTTTTTCTCTGTTTCTTCAAACACGAGACTAATTTCGTTGTTGTTATTCTCTCTGACTTAATATAATAGGCCCGTTGTTCCGTTTCAAATTATTACTCTTCTCTCCTTTACTTTTTATTTCTTTCTTTCTTTCTTTCTTTCTTTCTCTCTCTCTCCCAGTCTCTCTCTCTCTCTCTCTCTCTCTCTCTCGATCTCTCTATTAAATACTTGTTTTAATTTTTTTTTTCTTCTTCCTTTCTTAAAAATGCGGATAAAAACCGAATTAAATTTAAAACTAAGCGAATCAAAACAATTTGGAATGTTTTCAATACACACTTTCTGGTCTGTACTTCCTCACTAACAGTGATTCAAAATGCATAATTCAATTCAGTCTTCTTACGAATCACTTTTTTTCTCTCTCTATCTGTCTTTATCTCTTTTCTTCTCTCATTCGGTGAGTATATCTATCTGTACGTACGTGTGTTTGTGTGTGTGTTTGTGTGTTTTTTGGTTTGTATCTCTCACTCTCTATCTGTATGCGGTGTGTGTGTGTGTGTGTGTGTGTGTGTGTGTGTATCTTTTTGTATGTGCCTGTGTATATATTATTTTTGTTGCCCAACTCCCAATGAACTTTCCCATAAAACACAACAAAATATACACATTGAACAACAAAAATTCATTAATGTCTTTCTTTTTGTATACTGCAATTGCAATTCAATGGAATTTACAAAACTAGAGATCTCTGTTTTTCATTAATTAATAATTACAATAAAAACAACAAATTCCGAGAGTAAAGCAGAACAAACAAAAATATTCGCTCGAAAAATAATAAAATCAATTGTTGCAGAGAGAATATCGGTTCGGTTCGATTCTCTTTCTCGCTCTGTATCACTCTTTCTATCACACTCTTTCTCTCTTTTTCTCTTACACACACCCCCTATCTCTATCACTCTTTCCCTCTTGCTATTAATCTATCTCGGTTTCACACAATAAAAACAAAACTAAAATTTGCAGTCACTCATATGTAACAAATTTATATTTTGTGCGGCTGGCTAATTGGCCGTTTTTTTTTTTTTTTACTTCTACTCTTTGTAATTCCTCTTGGTGTAAATTTTATTTTATTTTATTTTTTTTTTTCATTTAATTCTCGCTTTAAAACAACACTTTTATTTGCAACTCCATTCGGTTCGATTGTTCAAGTGTGTGAATTTGGCGAAACGAATAAACAAAAATATTTAAAAAGAAGAAACAACAAAAAAAAAAAAAAAAAACACACATAAAACAAATCAACACTTGCACTCACGATTTTCAATACAAAAAAAAAAAAAAAAACACCGATGACTTATTTCAATTAATAGCAATACCTTCGTCGATTAAATATAAAATTGTTGTCGTTTATGTGATTTTTGTTACTTTTTTTTTATTCACTTTCGATCCGAAATAATTTCAAACATAAATTAAAAATTGGGTTATATTATGAAGCGACACACACAAAATCACCAAACCTAAAGCAGATTGATGACGCCATTTTGAATTTGAATGTTGGTGCGTTTCATATCTGTGCAATGCAATGCATATGTATTTGTGTCTCACAATTCTTCTGGTATTCCATAATATACGTATATGTGAAGCTCTATCGTCAAATGGTTTATTTCCATCTATTGCTGATTTTGGTGTATTTTGTATGTTAGAGTGTGTGCGGGAGAAGTGAATGAAATAAAATAGAGAACAATAGAACGAGAGACGTAAAGCGAAAGAGATAGAGAGCGAGAGATAGAGAGTAAGCGAGCGAGAGAGAGGGAGAAAGAGAGGGAGGAATAGAGGGAGGAGAGAGAGAGAGAGAGAGAGAGAGCGAAAGAACGAGAATGAAATTACGGGAAAATACATACATATGCGGATGGATTTTTGTCGGCGTTACGTTGAGTATGTACGAATGGATTTCGAGACGCTTTATGTATGTGTATGGGTGTTGAACCGATCTGAAAATTCAATTGACCAAACACCAATACTATCATACACCTGACTCAACGACGACGACGACAACGACGACAACGACAACGACAACGAAACAATTACTGTGTCTCTTTTCCTGTGTATTGTAAAACAAAATTTCATCGAACCCAACATGCATACGAGTGCCAGTGTTTGTCGTCGTCGTTGTTGTTGTCGCCGCTACCGCTGTTGTTGCTATTTTCAATTCAAACAAACACCATACAAGTACAGAGAGTACGGTTCAACATATCCATACACGCAGACAGGGCTCGGTTCAACTATGAATTACCATTCTCCGGCAGAATACACTCCTGTGTTATATTGACCGTGAATATGTGTGCCGTGTGTTGTTCCTTCTTCTTCTTCTTCATCATCATCATCTTCTTCTGTATTTCGTTCATTGTTTTGTTCTTCTTCATTCTATCTCTTTTGATTATATGGATATACACTTGTGGGCGACGGCACTCACAATCCATACGGATTTCCACATAAACGTTCATGATTCGGGGAATGTGAAGTGATGTGTCGGTGATTTTTTTTTTTCTTTCTCTCTCTTTTTCTTCGGTTTCCATCGAATTTGAAACACTCATGTGTGTATATCCCTCTGATGTTGTTCGTTATTGTTGCTGCTGCTGCTGCTGCTGCTGGTGGTGGTGCTGTTAGTAGATTCTTTATTTTTACTCTCCTTTATCTTCTCATCTACTTGTTTTCATGTGTTTGCATGTATTGGTTTTGGGTGCGTACACTCATTTGTATTGGTGTTGGCATTCATTTTAAACCATTGTTGACGCTCCATGATACTATAATATCCACTATATTACGAGCTAAACCATGGCTATGCAAAACATTGAATATGAACAAAATGAAAAAAAATTAACAACAACATAAATATACACAATATTGTAGAACAACTACATCAAAGCACTCACACAATCATCAATTGTGTCGGCTTATTTAATACATACATTTGTATGCTTGCCGATATTCCTCATCTTTAACTCTCTCAATGATTTTTTTTATTTTTTTTTTTTTTTTTTTTTTTGCATTTACTATTTCTCACGTCACTGTGTGCCATAGTATTAATATCGCCCCGAAAAAGGAACATTAATTCACATGTTTTGCCAAAAAGGACTCTTGTTGATCGCACATCGATCAATTGGCAATGATATTTTACCTTGAAATTAGTATCAATTATATTAAATTTCTCTTAATTGAATTAAAATTATGAAGAAAGGTGCATCAATGTATTTTTTTCTTCCATTTGAAATTGACCATTTTCAGTGAACTCTTCACGTCAAACACTTTATGCAAATTTGTGAGGATTATACACAGGAAAGAAAATGAAAGACAATTCTGACCAATCAGCGAAATGCATCGAATTATTTTATTTAGTGAAAAAATGATTTACAAAAGTTTCCATTCATAGAAATTGTCTTTAATCGGTTTTTTTTTTCATTTCTGGAGCAAAGTTTGTTTTTTCAAAAAAGTTTTTTCAAAAGTCAGGATTTGTTTTTTTTACAAAAAAACAAAAAACCATTTTATTTAAATACTGAATAATGACCATTCAATTTTATATAATGAAAATATGATTGAAACGCACCGTTGATTTCCATTGTAATTCCAATGAATTTAAATTCGTGTCATTTGGTCGTGATTATTTGAATAAATTCGTTCGATGAGCTTTGACAATGTCGCATTTTTGTCGAGAAACTGCATTACCATTTTTTTTTTTTCTTCGTTCATTCATTTCAATAGGCTTTTGAGACTCTTTTGGCTTTACGTTGATATTTTAGTCGATACATCAACCGAACATCTATTTGCTTTACATTCATTGTGTGAAACTTAAAATCGAAATTGGTTTTTCGCCCAACTTTACCGATCGTAACTTTCAATGGAGAACGCATAACGCTTTTTAAATAATTCTAGTTAGATCGATTATATGCATTTTAAAATGGAAATGAAATTCGTAGATGGAAGCATCTGTCCAAATATTATTCAAACCGGCTCTAATTCATTGAACTTGAAAGCAAAAAAAAAAAAAAAAAATGTTTGGTATTGTTATTCGGAGCATCGCATAAACATCACACATCGAATCAATTAGCAAATCGAATTGAATAACCTTTTTTTCGATGCAGCAAAAAAAAAACAACAATTTTTTTTTTCGTTTGGTTCATCAAATTAGCTTGTTGGAGGAGATTTTTTTTTTCGATATGTGTTTCAGTTTTTTTTTTTTTTTTTTTTTTTTTGTCACGTGTTACAATTTTAACCATGACGTTGATTTTTGCATCAATTCGATGGCAATTTTATTTATTTTTGTTCGAAAATGGAAATTTTGAATTGTGTCCATTTCGGTGTTTTTTTTTTTTTTTTTTGCATGAGTAGCCCTGAAAATGGCAACAATGACAAAAAAATCTGTGTGACTAGGTCTTTGGATGCTAAATACTTGTAATGTGATTTTGTTCTTTCTCTCTCTCACACACACACACTCGATGACATCGCAAAAAAAAAAAAAGAAAAAAAAATACACACATTTTGATTGTGTGATGTTGCCGTCAGTTTGATTGCTGTTGTCATCGTTCACGGAATGGTTGTTGACCTCGAAGTGATGCGTACTTAATTCAAGAACGAAATTGTTTTCGTTCACCTAATTTTCACTTTTAGTTGTTTTTTTTTTTTTCTTTATTATTATTACTTTGATTTGGTTAAGGAAGGAAGTAATTCTGAATGTGACGACAACACCAAAATTGATTCGTTTATAACAGCAAATAGTAATTTACAAAAGGTAGCTTATATTTCAATGGACATTGTCCATTGATTATTATTATCCATAGCATATATTCAATGTCATCCGATTGTGTTGATATTTTTCAGCCAATTGTGTTGTTCCGCAAATTAAACTATGTCCCATAAACTATTGAAGTAACTGACAAAAAAGAAGAAAAGAAAAAAAAAAAAAAGAAAAATAAAACAATTCCAATAATATATCAATAATAATTCATTTGAAATGCCAATTCTGTAAGTTCACGTGCGCCAATGCGATGCATACATAACGGCATGCTCACCGTTTGAACGCGTGTTATTGTGTATATTATTCATGTTTGTGTGATAAATTTGACGCCGACATAACATTATTTCGAAAAGTGTTTTTCCCTAATACAGATGGTTTTTTCGATAATAACGATTATGAGCGGTATGATACATCCATATGAAATGTTGTTTTTCATTTCAAACCAAAACAAAACAATGTGAAAGGAGAAAATATGAAATGAAAATGTGAAAACAACATTATTGGCATCAATTTACTCTGATCAATGTGCGTCAGAACCGCTATTTGTATAAGAAGAAAAATGTCGACAATTAGATGATTATTTTGTTTTTTTGTTTTTTTGGGGTCGATGCGGCACCTATCTATAGACGATAAGAAATTTAGCTGAAAGAAAAGAAAATGCAAAGAATTGAAAGAGCATGTGTTTTTCATTTGTAATTCAGATATTGTTATTATTATTATTATTATTTTTTTTTTTTTTTACTCATATCTGTTTATCATTTTTTTTTTTACTATAGTTTTCATTTCGCAAAATTGATGCGCTTACAGTTTATAATATCACATACTTAACAACTATGTAAAGCTTTTTCTATCAATTAATTCATTTTTTTTTTTTTTTTTTCTTTTTACTTTAACAAACAAAAATTTTCCAATACATTTCTGATAATTTTTTTTTCTTTCTAATTAATGAATACGAGATCAAAGAATATTTAAAAAAAAAAAAAAAAAAATTATGAATTTTTTTTTTCCTCTCCTTTAGAAAATGAATGAAAAATATTTTAACTCTTAAACAAACTAATGGAAGAATCATGTGTGTTTTGATTGAATGTTTGATGACAATTTTGTCAATTTCACGATGTCATTTGTGTATTTGTATTGTTGCTTGCGCTTGCATTGCATTTGAGATGATTTTTATTGATTCATTTCCATGGTTGCCAGCATTCTTTTTGTGCAACTTTAAGAAGACCTTGATGAATATTTGTGGTATAATCATTTGGTCGTGGTGAAGGTGATGTGCTATTTGATGAACGTGATGATGATGGTGTCAATGGCATTGCATATTGGCTTTCACTGCACGGTGATGATGCTGGTGAATAAATTGTTTGTCCAACATGAATTGATAATGGTTGAACTTTATCTAAATCATTAATGCGATGTCCCAAATGTGACATAATACGTTTTCCCAATTGTACATCAACATTTGGTGTGCTTGCTAATACACGTGATACTTCATTAGCGGCTTGTGTAAAACCGGCACGAAAACGATCAGCTTCAATAACTGGACTGGCGGCCAAACGTTGTTGACGTTTTAATTTATGTAAATGACGAACGGTCAATTCAAGTATATCAGCCTTTTCCAATTTTGATACATTTTCACCTTCGGCCTGTAATGCGGTCACCATTAATTCTTTTAATTCATCCAAGCAACGATTGATGCGAGCCCGACGTTTTCGCTCCAACATTGGTTTCATTACTTTACGATATTGATATGTGCGCGATAATGGTTCTAATGATGCTAAATTGCCTGCTTTTTGTCCTTTTACGATGACACTTTGTTGTTGAACTGCTGTTGCGTAAACCATTTTGAATGTTGTTTTGTTTTATATTTTTTTCCGATGAAATTTCTTCTTTTTTTTTCTTTTTTTTTGCTTTATTTGTATTTTCCGCAACAACAAAAAAATTCGCTGAATTTTTGTTATTATTCACAATTTTCACTTTTTTTCCCGTTTTGTTTTTTATTTTGCTTGTGTGTGTGTTTTTTTTCTCTCTCTCTCTCTCTCTCTCTCTCTTTCTCTTTTTCCTTGTTGATTGACGTCAAAACTTGCGATCACCAACAATAACAAACAAAAAATAAAATAAAATTTTTCTTTATAACAGACTGTGTCGTATAATTCAACTTAAAATTGATCAAACTGGAGAGAACGAAAAAATTCCAAAGTCAAACAAACTGTTGAAGCAAAAATATTTTTTCGTTTCTACGGTTTAATGTTTACTGAACGAGAGCTGAACTCAGAATGACTCTAGCAGTGTGCTGCGTACGCCTTTTATACTCAGTCCATGGTATTCACAACTCGTGGGAAACTACTGCTGAGCATATTTCCCACACGAGTCGGCCACCTGTGATTTTGCCGTTGCAGCTGCCGTTTTATATATGTACATAAAGTATACGTACGGCTTTTCGATAGTTGAGTTTATAGAGAGCGAGAGACGATACAATAAACGACAGCAACAGCAACAGCAGCAGCTATCAACTTAGGCAGTTTTGTATTCTTTCTCCCTCTCTCTGTTGTTCTGTCTTTCTCATTCTCCCTTATTCTCGTTCCGTCTTAAATGTTGTATTGAATATACGTGAATATATATGGTGTGCGCATCGAGTGTATGTGATGGCAAACGGCAAACACGTATGCGCTCGTTTCTTTATTGTTGTTGCTGTGTTTTTTGTTTTTTGTTTTTTTTTGTTTTTTTCTCTTCTCTTCTCTTCTCTTCTCTTCTCTCTTCATTTTCTCAGTTGTGTTATTCTATAGGGTCTCTCTCTTGGCCTATTGCTCTGCAATAGAGGTCTTTCGATCGCTACCACATTTGCGTGTTCGGAATGCGAACAAAGTGTGCGCATCGAAAAGGAAAAGAAAGATGAAGAAGTGTACTGAGAAATGGTTTGCCGTTGCCTGCAATACAGCGATCATTACGAATCTGATTCAATTTTTTTTTTTTTTTTTTTTCGTTTTGTTCTTTCCATTTTTCTTTCTTTTGTTTCTTTCCTTCTTTCGCTTGCTTTTTCATCTTCTTCTTTATCGAACATTAAGAAAAGAACGTTTGAATTAAGAATTGCATTCAATGCAATGGCATGATGATTGCTTTCATTCGAATCAAGAGAACATTTTTGTTTCATTATTGTTGTTGTGTTTGTCTTTCAATATTTTGTACGATTCATTTCTTTTCTCTCAAAGAGTTTCTATGATGCACTTTTTTACCTTTGCCATTTTTCTATTTGAACTTGACAACATTATATAACATAACTCTGCATATAAATTGTTTAGTGAAAAATTAAGGGAACTTTGATTATTTTTTTTTTTTTCTCTCATCTTCCTCTGATCGTTTTCGTCGTCGTCATTGTCATCTTTGTATTCGTTATCGTTTTTTTCTGTTACATTTTTCTCTTTCGTTATTTTTAGTTTATTTTTTTTTTTTTTTTTACATTGCATCGAGTGCTCACGCGCACACTTTTTTCTTTTGCAAATTTCTTTATGATTGTAATTTTTTCTTTTCTTCTCATTGTCATCGTCCATATCCAAGACCGCTATCTTATTTAATGAAAATGATTCTAGTTACCGTATTAAAGCAAAATGCAATGAGACAAAATGCCCAAAAATTTATGTTTATGGAAACGGACGTAATTTTAGTTTGGTTACATTTTATGCACGCTCCTTCTTGCGAATTTGTATTTTTCTTACATTTTCTTATGTTCAATTTTTCATGCACATTATTTTTCTTTTCTTTGCTCCATTCAATAAGTGAGTGTTTGCACGATATGCATGTTTTTAACCTTAATATATGTCAATTTTGTGAAACATTGTAATACTTTAAGCATATTTTATTACGATTCGTATTTAAACGATGAAAAGTTGAAATCTTAAGAGTTTTTAATTTAATGGTGATAAAGTGTTTGAATTTAAGCGATAAAGAGCTTTGATTTAAATGATACAGAATTAAATTTCATGCACTTAAGTGTTTATATTACATTGATATTTGAGCTAAATCGTTCAACGGAATCAATGTAATTGATGATTTTCAATGCTTCAAGAAGTGATGCTAAATAAACCACTTTTTCAAGAGAGAGAAAAAAAAAAAAATAAACCACTCGCTAAGTAAATTGAAACCAAACACACACTCACACATACACAGTCTATGATTATACCCATGAACAACCGGACTAATTCAATTGCAATGTTCAATGTTTACTTGACTGATTGTTGAGCACAAGTCACCATAATTAGAACGCATAGAATATATATTTGCATTCACACCAAAACCGTTTGTTGTGGTCACACATGCGCACATTGCCATTTGAATGTTAATAATGCTCCAATAGCTTGGCATGCGTAGTCTACTTTCAATGATTACATTGGCCGTAAATTATGAATGGAAGCTGTATATCGAAGCCGTGACTCTGTCCATTCCGATTAAATGTTTTCTTGTACGCATAATTATCTAAATTATTATACCTATGAAGAAGTTCATTCTGATGATGTAATTAATCATTGTCGATTAGCACAGTTTGGTTTTTTCTATTCGATACTCTATCGTTATCCCATCTTGTTCTCAATCTTTGCTTCTCTTTCTCTCCCTCTTTCTTTCTCTCTTTCTCTCTTTCTCTCTCTCTCACTCTCTCACTCTCTCACTCTCTTTTCTTCCCCTTTTTCTTCTGCTATTTCAGCCTCTTTCCCTCTCGTTTATTTTCTTTGCTTCGTTCTATTGAAATTTTCTCAAATTCCTCCATATATACATATTCTTCTGCATTTTCGTCATCATCATCATTATCATTTTTTTTTCTTCTTCTCATTTCATAATCTCTTGTTGTGTGCATTTAATTTTCTGCAGCGGAAACAGAAGTGAAAAAAAAAAACCCGGAGTTAAATTTCCAAACAAGCGATTTAAATGTCCCCCTTTGCGCACACGAATCGCTCGAGTGAGTAGCGCGCGAACGTTCTT
This sequence comes from Resseliella maxima, assembly GCA_029041755.1. Taxonomy (NCBI): domain Eukaryota; kingdom Metazoa; phylum Arthropoda; class Insecta; order Diptera; family Cecidomyiidae; genus Resseliella; species Resseliella maxima. Next base: position 977,929 of record JAQOWM010000154.1, read on the forward strand.
CTCGGCGCGCACACACCAATCGATTCATCTCTATTTCCAATCCACACGAATAGACGAAAAATGACGATAAAGTGTGTGTGTGTGTGTGTTTATTTGAGAGAAAGAGAGAGAGGGAAAGAGAGAGAGGGAAAGAGAGAGAGGGAAAGAGAGAGAGAAAGAAAGATCGAGAAATGAAAACAAAAAATTGAATCGAATGAGAATAATAGAATAGTGTTAAGCATAGTAGAAAAGTGCTATGATCGAAAATGACTATGGTGATGACGGGCATTAATTCGCTCTCATGCCTTAGAACGATGCATGGGAATGTAGCAGCGTGCTCAGCACACTCGTGTACACCATTTATGATATTGTTAAATAAAATCGAATGAGAGAAAAAGAAGATGAGAAAAAAAAAATGCGGTGTAAAAAACAACGGAATAGCAAAAGAGAAGAACATTTAGTACACATAATAACATGTGAGCGTGCGTGTGCGCAACCGACCATTCAGTCATATTTACTATTTTCTTCTTCTTCTTCTTCTTCTTTTTCTTCTTCTTCTTCTCCCTTTCTCTCGCTTATATTTTATTTTTTTTTTTTTTTTGTCTTTTTTTACTCTCATTTCTATTATTATTGTATTATGGCAATGAAGTCGCCTCTATCCACGCTCTCATAACACTTTTCGTAATTGCTATTTATACAAAGAGACATTTTTACGTTGCGGCAACACAAATTGTCGCAGATTGAAAGGAAATGGACTGCGCTTTCACAGCATTCAACATCACAACATGAAATGTTGAATGAATTAAAAATGCCAATCTTTTTGCACGCTGAAATATGCAAATATCTATTGCACGCAAAACTAACACGCACACAAACCATTTTCCGGTTATTCCTTTCGTTGACACATTTCGATATACATTGAATTTCATATTGAAATACTTTATTCAATCGTGTTAATATTATCAAGGAAATCGATTTGCCACACATCTTGTTGTGTTGATTTTTTTTTTTTTTCGTTTATCAGAAATAATAATCATCAAAAGAAATTCAACGAATTTGATAACGATCGGCACGATTTTCAGATTAACAACAACAACAACAACAATAGTAAAATTCAAGCCAATTTCTATTTCATCTTCATCTAAACTGACTGATTCATTCATAATTTTGAATTTTTGATTGTCAGTTTGAAAATGAATTTTAAATTAAATTACAACATAAATTGACATTTGTTGCAAGCGATTACAAAGATTTACGATATTCATATGAATGGATTATGATGCGTCATAATGAATGGCGCCGAAAATGCATATGTTAAATGGAATGAATGTATCATATTGTTCATTTTCGGCGGAATACTGATGTCTTTTTGAAAAGAAAAAAAAAAATAAATAAAAATGAAAAAGAAATGAAGTGAAGTGTGTGTGTGTGTGGATTTTTATTCCGAAATGCACTTTAGAACTTAGACCAAATCGGTTCTCACAACCCAATTTCAGTTGAAATTTACTGGAAAAAAAAAGGAGAGAAAGGAGGAGAGAGAAAACAAAAGAATAGTCAAATAATAAATGTTTGTCAAATTTACAAAAAAACGAAAAAAAAAAACAAAAAAAAAAACGAAAAAAAAAACGAAAAAAAAAAAAAACAAAAAAAAATGTCGAATGAAAAACTAAGCAAGATCTTAACTGTCGTTAATCATTTCAATTATTTGTAAAGCCGTAAGCCGTCAACCGTCTGATGAGTTCGCGAATGAAGAAAAACAAAATTAGTGGCATTCTAGTTTCATGTTTACACAAATTCGCTGATGGATTGTTGTTGTTGTCGGTTTTCGTTTGCGACCTTCTTTTATGTGGTTTTTACCACTTCTAAAATATTTATTTTGAATGACTAAAGTGTTGTGTGTATATATAAATTTTTTGTTGTTCGTTCGTTCGTTCACTCTATTCGTGTATGTCTTCGGTTTCAGTTTTTCTCATCACCTTTGCGATCTCATTTACAAGTTTACGTGATTCTGAGGATTTTTATTTATTTTTTTTTCTGTTGGGAAAAAGAACGCCAAATATTCTTCATTCATTGAGTGGATGATTTGTACAGACGAGGGACGAATAATTACTTCAAGCAAATATCCCATAGCATTATTATCAAATTAAATTATTCAATTAGACACGTTTTCTCTCCATCTTCATCGATTCTATGCATCGATCTCTTTGGTTTTTTTCATTCCATCTCTTTACTTTTTCTGGAATTTTCACTCTTTTTTTCACACTTTGTCTGTCTGTCTCTTTTTGGTTTTGACTTAGAACTCTATGTTTTTCTTATTCTATCAAGAGGAAAAGAGTTTAATCATGCCAAAGGAGAGTTTAATCATGCCAAAGGGAGAAACGGAGATAGAGAGCGAGGAACGACAAATCAACCGCGACCAATCCAAAATGATCAAAAAAGAAAAAGAGAAAAAAAATGTGGTTCATAAATCGTCTGGCAAACGATCCAACGCAAAAAAAAAAAAGAAAATCCAAAAACCATATCGATAAATGGACTCAATAATAGTATCAAAAAAGCAAACATTTTTCAAAGCCGACCAAAGCCGTTTATATTATTGAATGGTTTGTGCGCAATATATTTCATATAATATACGCGAAGTGTTTGACTATTATGAATTTAGCGCTTATTCATCGTCGTTTTCTGTTCATTCTTTTGATTATTATGTGCTTTTGTGTGTTCATTTTTTTTTTTTTTTGCTTCTACTTGTTCTTTCTTTTTCGTCGAAATTTGTACGTTTTGTTGGCTTTTTCATTCCAGTCTTCTGTGTGGACACGAGTTATCGCGGTTCATTAACAGTGCATACAAGAAATAAGAAGAAAACAAGAAAAAGAGAGAAAGAGAGAAAGAGAGAGAGAGAGAGAGAGAGAGAGAGAGAGAAAGAGAGAAAGAGAAAGAGAGAAAGAGAAAGAGAGAAAGAGAGAGAGAGAGAGAGACAAACAAACGAAAAAACTGTGAACACGACTATAATTTGTTGACTGTTTTGTTTGATGTGTTCTCTTTTGTTATTGTTGTTGTTCTGAGTGAATTTCTTTGGTGAAAAGCCGCGCGGTAAAAGACGAAAACAAAACAAGCTCGTTGTTTTCAGTGTAAAAATGACATTTGCTAATCGGTCTTATAAGCTCAATAATCGAATATTTTGTTCGACTTATTTTTATTTTTCATTGTTATTTTTGTTGTTCTCTTGTTCTGTTAAATTGTTCAACTTATAAATAATCTAAGTGGACACACGACAAGAATACAATCGTATGAATGAGATCTAGTTTTGATTTTTGCCAAATGCTTTAACCAATATAAATTTCGATCAATGGCACAATATTAAGCATGTCATTAGATCAATCAGCTTAAACGTCAAAGCAAGTTTCATTAGCATAATAATAAATGAACGAAACCAATCGAATGAGTGAACAAAGCGCACGCCACTGAACCTCACACAATACGTACGTCGTAACAAAATCCATAATAAAAATGGTCAATGTCAGTGCGGCTTAACTCGTGATCTATGTCAATAATGTGCATGGTCAAATTTATCGACGCAAATATTCCAATAACATTCTGCCACATAAACAGATAAACACTTTCGTTCTTTTTGAATCGTCTCTTAATCTGTCTTTTTCGCTCTATCGCACTCTATTGCTCTCAATCTATTTCTTCCTTTCGCTCTCTATTGCTTGCTCTCTGTCTCTGTTGACTCTCTCTCTCTCTCTCTCTCTATCGATCCCTCTGTCTCTCTTGATCTCTCTCTCTCTCTCGATCTCTCTTCTTCTCCCTATATGTAGACATCTTCCCGTGCCGTACTCCTTCATCAACATCATCTCATACAAATTAATTCGCCGAATTTCAAACGAAACATATAAAAATGTGATAATCAATCCAGTCAATTTATATCGAATGATAATAAAAACAAAATATGGATGGCGTTTGTGTACAATAAATAGCTGTGAATAAATGAAATTGTGAAAAAGGTCGATTATCGTAATGAATTCATCGAAAAATGAACATAAAAGACGTAAATTGGTGGAAAACAAAAGGAAAAAAAAAAATTAAGTTGTCGCGGTTTTGAGAGGTGTGATATCGAATATACATTTAATATTATTTTGTGATACATTTGATATTTCAAGTTGTCAAAAATTGATGATGACTGCTTTTAACCTAGACGATATGCAAGACGCATCATGCAAATCAAGAGAGAAATAAAAAAAAAAAAAAAAAATACAGACAAATTTAGCATCAAAGTGACGTGGCGCAGTAAAATCATCGATTTGGTTACTTGAGAATGAAAAGAAAAAGCAAAAACCTATGCCAATAGAGGAAGGAAGAGATGAAAAAATGTGCCGCACTAGTGCTAAAACGTTATGAAATCAAGGTTTTCCATATAATTTGCACTGTTAACTCCGTTCAATGTTTCGTCTAGATGTTTTGTGCGATTTTTTTTTTTTGTTTTTTCATTTGGTTTTCTAATATCTAACCTACAGACATATATTTTGTTTCATAAGTAAATATTTTCTATCTCATTTATTGGCTATCATTGAATACCGCGACCGTAACAAATCATATATCTTCCGGCCAATGGCATGGGCCACACGCAATAATCACATTCATACACACATTCGACATTATCAAATCAACGAAATGCGATACCTAGCCGCTGCTAAACATTTTTCTTCTTCTTCTTCTTTTGTTCGTGTTGTTACTTTTGAAAAATGCTTGCTGCCACTCCACACCATACTCAATCCAAATATCATTGAATGGCGATTATGTATGCTAATGGGTCAACAAGAGATTCGTGCACGCTTCTTACTTCCTGTTAACATTGCCAATAGTAACCGCTTCATAATAATCATTTTTTTTTCTCCCTTTGTCCCTCACGCTCTCTCTCTCTCTCTCTCTCTCTTTCTTTCTTTCGTTCATTCTTCAGCTTACTTAGTTGTTATTATTGTTGTTCAATTTCGTGCGCGAAGTGAGTGTCTGTTTATTTCGGTGTTGTTTTCGATATGTGTATATTTTGTTGGTATTTTTTTGTTTTTTTTTTTTTTTGTTCGTTTTATTTTTGTTCAAGTACTTTACAGTCGTTCACGTCGCGTAATTTTTCATAAACGGTACTCAAACACACACACACACATTATTCGTTCACAAATATCTCTCTGAGATTAGGTTACCGGCACAATAGTTCAAGATTTTTGTTGTATATCAGCGCCTTTTTTTTTTGCTCTTTCCTCTTTGGAAATAGCATTCAGATACTTCCGTATAAAATAGCATTGAAGATTTTTCGTTGTTATTGCCATTGCTACCGTTTTTTCTTCTTCTTCTTCTTCTTTTTCGTCGTTATTTTTGGTGGATTTGTTGTTGTTTTTTCACTCTGGTCCATTAATAAATGTATTTGGCTCTATTAGTTGCGCTTATTTTTCTCCACTTCTTCTTCTTCTTCTTCTTCTTCTTAATTTTCATCTTTATCCGAATCTAACAATACAAACATAAGGCTCAAAAAGTTTCTTTACATTATTGCTATAATTGTTCATTTCATTCAAGCACACCATTCACCTTCATCGAAATCGATTGTGTGCTCGCGAAATTGATTAACGACAACATGATGAAAAACAAAAAAAAAAAAAACGAAAAAACAAAAAAATTTTTGCCGCTGTTGTGTTTTCTGCTTATTTTTAAACTTGAATTTTCATTTTTCAATGGTAAAGGTGATTTGGTTCGATTTTGATGCATTAAATGACCATGACCGAACAACATAAAATACTTGGCTAACACATATTTCGGATATGGATCATTTGAATGTATAAAAATAGATATTTGTCTTTGAAAATTGAATGTAATATTTTGATGGATTTATGCTTGAATTTAAATGAGAAAAAAAAAATGAATCTAGTCTTCTTCATCGTTGATCGTGCTCTTCTTCTTCGTCTTCTACTTCATGTTGGTCGATTTTATGAAATCAATGATCAAATCTCGACCGAATACTGATTTACGATTTGATGGTATTTTTTTTTTTATTGAGACATTGCACTTCCTCCTGTCCAACAAAATGAGCTACTGCCCACCAGACGATCTACCGCAAAATCGTTTGGTATCGATTTATTACATTGATACGGTAAGTATAGGGATAATTTTGTGTTAAAAGGAAGAAAGAAAAAAAACAACAACAACAACATAAAATCCATTTATTTCTTTTTCACTTATATACAGAGACACATTCTAACTCTCTTTCTCTCAAAATGCCATGTTTTTAAAATGAAATTAAATTGATGGTCATTTTTCATTTAGCAAAGATCAAGAGAGATTCGAATCTTGAAACGAATGTTTATGGTTGGTATGCAATTTTCAAGAGTTTCGTGCAGGATGTTACCGATTCGGACGATGACGACGACGATGATGATGGTGTCGGCGGCGTCGATGCTGTTTTCATCTGTGTGTGTGGGGTTCGTTTTTTTTTTCTTCTTTTTTGGGAAATGACTTAATAAGCCATAGTACCGATTTTTAGGTTTTAATGATTAAAACTTGTTGAAATTTTGTTGCGCAGAAAGAAAATGTTTCGGCGGTAGGTACGCATGTTTCTAATAAAATCGCTTTTCTCCTTGGCTGGTGCCAAAGGACCTCCAATATCGAAAAAAAAAAAAAAAATGAAACAACAACAACATATAAAATAAAAGAATAAAAAATGTGTAACGATGCAATTCATTCGGGTTTGGACATATAAGAGAAAGCATACAATTGGCCATAAGGGCGATTTGTGGCTCATTTTTCGTGTGCTAATTTTACGAGCTAAACTAACAACAAAAAAAAAAGATGGAACAAATAACCAATTTTACAGTCCAGCCCAAATAAAAAAACACTACAGCTTCTTTATTTCTATACATTTTATCGATAATCGTGCCACAATACAAAAAAGTAACCAATCACTGATACAAGCAATCCGCACCAAACAAAGAAAAAGAAGAAGAAAATAATGAAAAAAAGACACACACACACAGAGAGAGAGAGCGAGAGAGAGAGAGAGAGAGCGAGAGAGAGAGAGAGCGAGAGAGGGAGAAAGAGAATAAAGGATCAACGTTAATGTGCGATCGTTTGAAATGATGGTCGGCCGGGGATGCGCATTTCGTTCAAACAATTAACAATTTAATTATGTAAACCTCCTATAATTTCATTCATTAAAATGTACCAAATTGCCTTTGCTTTGAACTCGATTATATCGTTTCTCAAGTGGCGGTCTTGAACCATTAAAAAAAAAAAGAAAACACACACACACAAGCAACAACCAATGTTAATAACACTAAAGTGTTGCTGAGATTGCCAAACTGAGCATGCACAATGCACATAAACAGCGCATGAACACAACATTTTATTATTATTATTAAGTTTATAAAAAAAAAAATAAAGGAGAACAGAATGCACACACCAAAATTGTATAATTTTTTATTTTTTTTTTTCTTAAATTTTATTTTCTGTTTTAGTTCAAGTGAATGCGGTATACCGGTCTCACAACATGAAAATGATGGATTCTGTGATAATGTACGTGTGCGGTAGTTATTACTAAATTCGTGGCTTTTGTTAACCAAATGTACACACGCACGCAAAAAATTCGCTTATTTCTTGTTTTGTTTTTTTTTTCTCTCTGTCTCTTCGGTTAACCCTGCTATTTTTGGTTGTCTGTAGTCGTCGTTTGTGGTAGTTCGTGCTCTCCAGCAGCACAAGCAAAAAAAAAAACAAAAATCATGCGTGGGTTCTGCGTAATAAGAAATTGAGCACCCGATCATTATATTTATGTGCTGGGTGGTCAATTTGATGCAACAAATTTTCTCTACTCATCGTTAAATTGCAACTTTTTTTATTGTTGTTGATGCGTTTATTTTCGGGTGCCATGGCTGGCGTTCACTTGCTCTCTATCACTTTTTTTTTCTCTCTATATTTCACTAACTTTTCCATCTTTTCCTCTTTCTCTTTCCTCTTGGGTCTCTCATTTTCTCTTTCTCTCTCTCTCTCTCTCTCTCTCTCGCTCTCTCGCTCTCTCTCTCTCTCTCTCTCTCTCTCTCTTTCTCTTTCTCTTTCTTTCTTTAGAGACAGATAGTTCTGTTCCATTCTCTGGCCATTTATACGAAAAATGTTACCATTATTACAATAATTACCGACTAATTTTTCATTAATTTATTAATATGTCGATTCGCTGCCAATTTTTGTCATCAATCCACTTGTACCGGCTCATGGCATTTTTCATTTTAATCGACACATTTTTGTCTTTTGACTTTGGAGAATGTTTTTTTTTTTTCTGTTGTTATTGTTATTTGTTGTTTGTTGTTTTTCTTGTGTATCATATCATGATACCATATGAGTTGAGAATTGTTTAGTGTTTATTCTGTTGCAGATCGATGTATTTTCAAGAAAATAACGTAAGATAGTCAAAATTTGGACAGTGTTTAACCTGAAGCATAATTTGTGCTTCTTTGATTTGCATCTTTCAGCAGATTATTCACAAAAATACATATATTTCACATTTGCATAAAACATGAAATTTTTTACATGACACTCAAGCGTTTCCTTATTACTTCTCACATAAAACGAATTCAATTTTCTTTCATACGAAGGATGCAAAAAAAAAAAAAAAAAAAAACAGAAAAAATGTCAATACCACACATTTTTCCAACAGTTTCATTTTGAATGAAAGCATTTTTAACTGCAAATCAGTTATGAAATATCGATAGGAAGCGAGAAGAATGAGAAAAACCAAAGGAAATGCAGAGATTGAGAAGAGTTTTTTTTTTTATTTTTTGGCCTGATGAACAAAATGATCGAAAATTATTCACAATATTTTTCGAAATCATTAGCACTCATATGCAATCATTAAATCACATATACAATGAAATCCGAATGAAAATAATGAGATTTTATGAAAATTATCGAAATTAATGAAATTCCACGAAAAGCAACATCTTAAACTTGTCCAACAATCATGTTGATGCAAATATTTGAATATTTTCGATGGAATAATCGCTTGATTGTTCATACTGAAATGTGATGATCACCAACATCGATTGTCAAGAATCGTTGAAACTTCAAAATGAATTAAACGCTTCATAAACCAAACAGGATTGAATTCTGAATGAATTTTACATGATTGTTGAATTTATTTTAAATGTTTATTCTTTCATCGTAATCATTGTAGACGAGTATGAAATCAAAAAATGAATAAAACTGAATTAAATCAGTCAAATTGGAAATTGAACAAAACAAAAAATTTGAATAACATCATTAAATGGTTGTTGTTTTCATTGATATTGTTCAATAGGTCATGGTGGAGACTGACCATGAAAACATCGTTTGATGTTTTTGTTTTTGCTTTTGGGGAAGAAATACAAAAAGAAGAAGAAGAAGAAAGCGATTGCGCCATTCTGAGAAGGAATTATGACCTGGTCAACGATACAATCCACACAAAGGAAGCCAGTTTTGTGAATCGATAGATGGACAAAGGAAGCCAGTTTTTATGAATCGCGATTGCGATTTGTGATAAAACAAAAAGAGAAACAAAAAAAAAAAAATAAAATGTCGTGTTTATCGCCTTTTGTGCTCTTTTTGCGAGTAAATTTGTGTGTGCGTCACCAAAATTTTAAGCAGACAACAAATACCTTTTGTTTGTTCGTTTTGTTTTTTGTTTTTTTTTTCGTTTTTCATTGTAACATTCATGTTGTTTTTCTCTATTCTCACCGAATGCACAATTTTGTGCATGTGAAATGAACCAAAAATAAAAAGCATACAGTGCGTGCTCGAAACGAATGTTAAAATGAGCACGATTTTTGATAATCTCTAAGCAACAGGAATGCACCTACCTAGAAATTGCCTGTGTTCCATATATTACCTGGCTCCTTATTTAACTTGCTGTTTTGTTATTGTTCATTTTCTTATTTTGCTGAAGGTGCGCGTGAATGATTAAACCTGCAATATAGCTTTTGGCAAAAACTATTGAGTAAAAGATAAAAGTCACACAAAAAAAAAAAACAAAAACACACACACACACACACACACACACACATAACAAAAATGAGTAAAAATTCCCCAAAACCAATCCCAAGGCTCATCCATCTTATACCATGTCAATAAAGTTTATCCCACTTGTTTTACGATTACCATTACGAATGTACGTGCCGGTGAAATTTTAAAAAACAATTTTTACTAATCCAACAAATTGTATGATAAGAACAAAGAGAAAAAGAGAGAATGAGAGTGGAAGAGAGCGCGACAGAGATAGTGAGAGAGGAAGAGAGCGAGAGAGATAATGAGAGAGGAAGAGCGTTTACACAGTGGAAGAGGAAGAGAAAGAGAGAGCAAGAGAAGGCAGGATAAGAAAAAGCATTCATAATCCGATCGTTTATGAGTAAATTCATAAATATTTGCATAATTGATCATTTTTAGTTAGTCTTGTTAAAGGATAGTAAAAATTCGTTATTGTTTTTTTTATGTGTTTTTAAAAATGTGAATGGCAAAAAGATTAGTATCAGAATAAGATGAATAAAAAAAAAAAAACAAAATTTTATGTGAATATTGCCTTCACTTGATGATCCAAAACGTGTTTATCATTTATGACGATAGTACGTCAGGTCATAGTTGAATATATAGATTTGGTATTGTGTACAAAGAATTCGAAATGACTTTAATTGAATTTAAAATGTTCTTTTCCATTGACGTTCCATTTATTCATAAACATAGAATGTGAATTTGTGCATTCTCGGTCTTGCTAGTGCTTCTTAATTCTCTCTCACTCTCTCACTCTCTCACTCTCTCACTCTCTCTCTCTTTCTCTCTGATCTTTCTCTCTCTCTCTCTCACTGTCTCGTATTCTCTCGCTCTCTCTCTCTCTCTCACTCTCTCTCTCTCTTTCTCTCTCTCACTCTCTCTCTCTCTCTCTCTCTCTTTCTCTCTCTCACTCTCTCTCTCTCACTCTCTCTCTCTCTCTCTCTCTCTCTCTCTCTCTCTCACTCTCTCTCACTCTCTCTCTCTCTCTCTCTCTCTCTCTCTCTCTCTCTCTCTCTCTCTCTTTTTCTGTTGTTCCCTGTTATCCTATCGGTTCTTCTGTCATTTCACATGTTTCACGTGTGTACGTGTCTATTTAGCTATTGGGTGTGGATTAATTCATGCTGACTTAAGGATAAAACATGTGTACGAAAAGTCAGGTCAATTGCGAACCATACCGAACGCATTATCGACACATTCAATCACTTGTTCTCACGACCTGCATTTCTCCCCCCCACCTCTATTGCAATTTACCTTTGTTTCCTTTGCTGAACACGTGCATTTTGCAAAACAAAAAAAAAAAAGAAGAAGACAAAAGGAAAACACTGTTCATCATATTGTTTATTATTTTTTTTTATGGAATCCAATTCTCATAAGCCATCAGGTTATAACAAAACATGCATTATTTTGTATAGATTAAACAGTGATCAATCTTTTATGGCTTCAAAAGAATTGTTGCTAGTTTTTAGGAAGCCGAGAACCTTTTGGTATCGGAAATGATTTTGCATTTATAATTATTTTACAAATGTACATTGTACGCTAAATTTTACCTAAGGATTTTCATCAAAATGGCATTGTTTCCATACTTGTTTCATTTCATATTGGTTTGATTTGTAAAAAATACAAGTTATTTCAGTGCAAAACATTTGCAAATACAAATGATTCGAACGAAAAATGTTTCTGGTTGAATTATTGACAGTTTCCTTTGGCAAATGAATGATTTGTTGCAAATCATTTGGATGAAAATGGATGTTAAAATGAAAAAAATCATGACAATTGCAAACATTCAACGTAAGAGAGAATAGTGTGGAGCAGATAGATAGATAGAGAGGAAGAGAGAGAGAGAGAGAGAGAGAGAGAGAGAGAGAGCGACGGGGGATAGAGAGGAAAGAATCCATCTGAAATAATAATGAAGCGCATTTCATGTAAATTGCATTGGTTATCAATTCTAATTGGTTAGCAATGTTCATTGAAATAACCGGAAAGTTAAAACCTCAACATTGTCCATTTTATGTGAAATTAGAAAAGAGAAGAAAAATTGACAATAAATAAAACAGCAACAACAGTGAGAAAGCAAATACATTGCGCAGAAATGATATGATTATTCTCCTGTTGTGTGTTGTATTTTTTTTTTTCTTTTCTCTTTGCCATTTTTCTGTTGTTTTGATTTCATGTTTCAACAAGCAACGGGAGCAACCACTTAAACTGCATCAAAAGCAATAATAAACGCAGAAAAATGAGAAACGAAGCTAAAGAAGCAAACGAATGAGAGAAAAAACAGAAAAAAAAACAAAAAAATAATACAACAACGACTACAACACGCTTTCGGTTGAGAATGTGATGATTCAAACATACGTTGAGATCGGATAGTAAAGTTGAGCACAGATGAAACGAATGAAAAGAAGAAGAAAAGATAAAAATAATAATAATAACAACAGCAACGATATAAGACAACGACGTAATGTAATCAGAGAAAAAGAAAACACATAACAAATCAGTTGAAAATCTTCTTTGCACCTGCCTTCAGTTCCCACAGTCGGACAGGAAATGTTCCACTACGAGCACTTTCTGGGCAAAAGCGAAGGCGAGCCATGCGCTCATATCAACGCCATTCACACGAATAGAAGAAGAAGATGATGATGATGACGATGATGACGATAAGTAAAGAGAGAGAGAGAGAGAGAGAGAGAGAGAGAGAGAGAGAGAGAGAGAGAGAGAGAGAGAGAGAGAGAGAGAGAGAGAGAGAGTGATAGAGAGGGAGAGAGATAAAATGGAAACGAAAAAGATAAATAGATAGAAAACAGCATCAGCATCATGGGTCACGATTTTCATCATCATTCATATCATATCGTGCAGGCGCGTTCCAAACATTATTCCCTTTCGTCTATGCCTAATTCTATTAACTGACAAATATTTTAATATTCATGCATTGGCATTTGGAATTCAAGTTTTCAGGTAAATACATTTCGGATAAAAAGTTACATTGCATTATTGCTGTTGCTGTTGCTATTGCTGTTGCCGTTGACGTTGCCGTTGCCATTGCCGTTGCTAGTATATGGACTTGACCCGTGTGTGGCTCGTGTCTTTTGTCTCGTGTATGCTGTAAATACATGCGTTCATATCCACGGACGTTTTTGCATGCACAATAATTTTATATTGCCTCGACCAACGTACGACAATGCATGCAATGATGCCCTCGATACATATTTATATAAATGTAACCGTGTATATATCGGTTTTTGTGTGCCTAGTTTTGACACTTATCGCGTGTTATCCGTTGAACGGGCCCACTCCATTCCAATGCATAGACAACGGCAAATATCATCTTCATTCCATCGCGATCGTATCGATGATGAAGAAGAAAATGAAAAACAAAAAAAAAAAAAAACAGACGAAAAAATGAGAGAAGAATTAAGGGAAGAGTTACATATAGACAAAGAAAATTGCCAATATTCCCATGAGATGATAGTATTATAGAAAATCCGATTTTTTTGACCTTGAACGGTCAATAAACTTTCAGGATAGAAACAATTTTTCTCTCTCGCTCTCGCTCTACTCCAAAAACGAAAAAATGAAAAAAATGCATTTTTTTCTTCTATTCTCGAAATGAAATCGACATGTTTTATTGATATATTGATAAATGTGGAAAAAATGAGCAACAAAAAATAATACAGTTTTTGTTTTTGGTTGATTTATTTCAAATTTGATTTATTATCTCATCATCATCACCATCATGTTGATCAGCGCGCGGTTGAAGTAGTAATTAATGGAGTGAAAGATGGTTTTTCTTTTTTATTATTAAAACTTTTATTCAGAAAATTATTATCATGTTTCGATTTTATCCTCCAACTCCAGTATCAGAACCAACAGTAGATTCTACAGCCACTGGTAGACCATATCGTTGCATAACATTTCTTATGCTTACATGCGCGTACATCATGTCTTACCGGATTTACTTGTCAACCATGCGTGCCCATTGATACTTCATGTAGACTTAATAACGATGCAACTCTCACATCTGATGTTTCTTCCCCAAAAAAAATCGAAGTTCAATCTCTTTAAAATTTTGTTTTCAATGTTGATGCAAGTTTAGATTTTGCTATTATTCAAATACAATTGAATTATGTTCAATTGTTTTTCTCAGAAAATGAAGCAGTACCGAAGACGCAGTAGCAAAGAAATTCATTGCCTCTTATGCCATCTCTATGAGTACGGTGTAAATTTAAATTATTATCAAACAAAATTGATAAAATGGACTTCTATACCGTGGGCAAGTAAATCAACGATTGATTAATTTACTACGGCATAAGTCGTGCGGCGTTACATTGCAATCGATCAAAATCGAGCAAAAACGATCTCTATTATATATACACTGAATTGCACATATACCATTACGGAATGCAAACGACAAATCATTTTCTTTTTGCCGTTTCCGTTAGTATAGACAATGTATATTAATAAATCGCTTTTCATGTACATTTTTAAATCGTATAGATGGTGTCAAACGTGAAGAATTTGAACGAACAGGAACATTTTGGCAGATCTAATCTACACCATATCGCCTGTGATACACTCATAATGAAATGGCGTATATTTTAACTGGAGATATCATTCATGATCAATTGTTTTCGATATCTTTGATTGTAAGTTCATTTACCATTTGTATTTTGTAATTTATATTGTATTTCATTCAATGAATTTAGCATATAAATTTGCTTATTTACAGAACGATTCCAATATTTTCGTCACTACAATTGCTTTGAGGAATTTGTTGAAAACGATGCATACACAAATAAAATGGGCAATTTATAAAAACTCATTCCAAACATTGAAGGTTTGTTGGAACACTTCAATAAACTCATTGATCCTCATAAACTTATTCGTTCACGTATCGATTTAGTTGCCATAGGATGTACAGATAATGAGAGAAATACACATTCGGATATCGGCATAACTGTATGCTTTTTTATTGTATGCTTTGGCTTTATTTACAGTTGCCGATTTTAAAATAATTGTCCGCATTCTTTCATAGAATATTTTGTTTACAGACTTGACTTTACTAATTAATTTTTTTTTTCTTTTGAAATTCACAGAAATTGTTGCTGGCAGTGACTTTGGCTCACATATCATTTCCGTATTTTTTTAAGATAAATCTTCCTATGACAACATTCTATTCAAAAAAATGTTTTTATTGATAATTTAATGCTGTTTTATCTTGATTTTAATACAACAAATGGAGTACGTAAAACAATAAGCTAAGTACTCAAACAATGCATTTTAAATTTAAACTTTCATTAAATTATCAATAAAAAAAATTTTTTTGAATAGAATGTTGTCATAGGAAGTTTTATGTTGAAAAAGCCAATTTTTAATAATTATGCCCCTGAAAAAGCTGAAAAAATATGAAAAACATTTGACGTTGAAATTAAATCGCAAATCGATATACATAATTTTATTGTGTATTTTATCGCCATCTCTCGCTCTCTTGCTCTCTCTCTCTCTCTCGTCTCTCTCTTTCTCTCTCTGTTTCGTCTCTATCTTTTCTTTCTCTCGACTCTTTTCTCGTTCATTTCATTTCATTCCGTTTCGCTGTGTGTTTCATTTCTATCTCCTCTTTGCGATGCGATTGCTTATATTGTTGTTGTTTTTATCGTCTACATTGCGTTATTTATGTTGCTGCTGGCTGTGAAGTCATTTGGTCGTTACATTGCTTGCTCGCTTATTCATTTTCATTTTTCGTTTTCCATCTCATTCATTCTTTTATTGTGCAATGTGCGGTGCTGCTGCTGCTGCTGCTGCTGCTCTCACTCCACCGATTCGATTGTGTATTTAATGATTATGTGTTCAAGAATGTGTTTCTTCCATCAAAACGGATCGTGGGAAAGATTTTTATGAAGTTCATAGCACGTGCTTATATACATTTTGTAACTTGAATTGCTGTTCGTAATATGTATGGCTGTTTTTGATGATTGTTGTTGTTGGTGGTTTTTTGTGGTGCTGCTCTGTTGTTGTTGTTGTTGTTGTTGTTGTTGTTGTTGTTGTTGGTAGTGTTGTGTCGCCTTCGCTATATGCGAGTGCGAGTTTCTTTGTGCATGGCATGCTCTAAACGGTTTATGTATATACATCTATAAATTTGATTCGTGGTTTTTGTCATGCTTCTTTTTTTTTGATGTTGTGTTGTTGCTTTCCATATTCCTTCCTCTGCTTATTCGCTTCAATGCATTGCCATTTATTCTTTGAATCATTCAAGAAAATCAAGAGACACGAGAGAGGGAGAGAGAGAGAGAGAAAGAGAAAAAGAAAAAAAAAAAATGAACATAACCCGACACATCAACAACACGATGAAAAACTGAGAAAATGAAAAAAAAAAAAAAATTTGTTTAAGAATTAAACACATATATACACGAGTTATCTTCGCTTGTAGACGGAACACTGATAGACCAAACATATCAGCTTATATACGGATTAAAGACGTCGACGTTTTACAGTCAACGTGATTATATACGATTCCATTCAATAAACAATGAAAATATAGTGAAAAATAAAAATGCATTTAATTGCAATTGCCAGTGCAAAGAGTGTTTGTGTGTGTATATGTGTGAGTGCTCGGCTGGACTTCGATGCATTATCTGACATTGCATAGGCTTGTGCGCAAATTTATGCCGACATTAAGAAGATCATCGCAACAGCACAGCACACAATACACGAAACGGATAATTGCAAACGTTCGATTTAATGGACAAGCAATGAGAAAAATCATTCCGTTAACAACGTGACAACTTTGTTCAAGTTGTTGATGCATTCAAAATAGCAAGAAAGATTGAAAAAAAAAAAAAAAAAAAAAAATGTCCATTCTGTTTCGTCTTTCCACTTGAATTGAACAATTGAGACACACGCCAACGAATTGGCATTTTCAAGGATGTTTTACTTTTTAATTCAAATCAGATTCGAAATGCAAAAAAATATTCTTTCATTCTAATCAAATTTTCATTGGATTGGAAATCATTTTTTACAAATAAATCATTGAAAATCTTAGTTTAAAAATTATTTCAAATTAATACTGTTGAGTCAACAAAGACATATTCGCTCATCTCAATGGAAATATTTGCTCAGAAATGTTTTGTTGGAACAAATAAATCCTTGCTGCAACTAGAGATTATTATTAAACTGTTAATTGAACAGACTGATGTTTGTTGGAAAAGACGTTATCATTGAAGGAATGCAATTTCTTTGAGAAACAAATGAGAAAAATAATTGAAAAGTCATTTTAAGAAAGAAACCACTTAAGTTTCTGCTTAACAAATGAATAACGATATTGTCTTCAATTATTGTGATTGAATTGTATTTAAGTTAAATTAAGCGATTTGATCTCTATTTTTCAAACAATTCAGACTCAGTTCTCAATTGATTGGACTGTCTTAGTATTTTTTTTTTTTTAATAGATGAGTCTGAATTGTTGATACATTATTAAGTTGTAAAATTGAACGACGAAATTAATCCATTCATGATAATCAAAACAATCTAATTAAATTGATCACTTTAATTAAATTAATTGACTTTCTTGACGAAAAAAAAACCATTTCACACATAAATAGAGAGAGGAAGAGTGCAAATCGTTTATAAAAATTGCAATTGTTTTTTTGTAAAAACAAAACGATTAAAAAAAGCATGTTCCGTTTGATGTGAAAATAAATGTGTTGTTGTGTCTTTTTTTTTTTTTTGTGCCGAGAATGTGATTGCCGCTGAAAGCCATCGCGATCGTTATTTCGAATACGGAACTTTTGTGTGCACGAAATAAAAATAATTCATTTTTATATAAGCGATTATGCATCGCTTGTTGTCTTGTTGTTATTTCTTTATTTGTATTTCACATTTTCGTCGTGTTTTAAAGTTTTTCTCAATCTCGATGATATGATTGAGTTGAGATAAAGGGGATAATATTTTGAAATGTTTTGCATTCGACAATAATTTTTTTTTTCTTCTGTTATTCGTCTACACATCGCTTTGATTGAAAATCACTTCACATTTTGTGTATCCAATTGAATGGAAAAACAGAAGTCGACTCTTTTCCTCCTCTCTTGCTATCTCCCTTTCTCATTCTCTCTCTCTCACTCTCTCTCTCTCCTCTCTCTCTCTCCTCTCTCTCTCTTTCTCTCTATCGCTCTTTTCCTATCTTCACGCTCCTTATCTCCCTCCGTCTCTTTTTCGTTATCTATATTTATGCTTCTGGCAGCGGCTTAAGTTGTAAAAATTCGATTCAACATTTCGATCGATTGTTATCTGTTCGCTGTTTTTTTTTTCGGTGACACAATTGAGTTGACAATTTTACCTTCTTTATGTGCATGATATTTAATGCAAATAATGACGTAAGTCAATTTACTTATTTGTATTTGTGGACACAAAAGTGTGTATTATTATGAGTTGGTGTGTTCGGGTCTTTGAAAAAGCGGCCGGCAATCAAGCAAAAAAGAAAAAAAAAATTGTGCAACTCTCGAAATTCACATAAAAATGAGAAACCAAATAAAACCGTTTTTTATGGTTTTACAAGACAGCAAATTTGTTTCCCGTTAATTCAGGTGACATTAGAATTAAGTGTGAAAACAAAATGAACGACAAAAAAACCACACAGACACACACACACATATAGCCATCACAGCCACCAACACCACCACTGCTGGCAACAACAACACAGTTTATTCATTCAACCGAATTAATGGCAACCAATTGACAGAAATAAGCACATTTCCAAAAGCCAATTCCACTCAAAGAATCAAGATAATTGCAAATAGAAAAGAAAAAAAAGAAACGAAAGAGAAAGAGAACGAGAAAGAAAAAACAAATACAATCAAAGACTTGAAATGGGTTGAGATGGAAGAAACAACGACGTTTATATAGCCCATAGACAGAATTGAAGCGACACAGAAACGAAAGTTATACTAAATTTGAAGAGTTTACGAGAGCCCATGATCAATATTTGCATGCATGCTGAATTTTTACGATTATGAATTATACATACATGGACTAAATCCATAAATAAGTTCTGCATTGGAATTTTTACATTGTGATTTTTTATTTTGCATGTTTACAAATTTTGCCCACCTCTGTAATGATGATGAAAAGAAAGAAAAGAAGTGAAAAAACATGAACAAAAAAAAAAAAAAAAAAAACACAAAAAAAATACAAAATAAAAATTTATTTATAAATAATACAACAAAACACTACACACATCAACAACAACAAGCAAAAGAGATTTAAATCACTGAGTCGAGTGCTAGCGCACGCTTGCAAAGGTTACAGTATTCTCACGAAATTGCATCCACATTTGTGGCGATACACAAACGCTAAATTGAAGGAAGAGATTGAGAAAGAGAGAGGTGAAGAGAGGGGCGAGAGAAAGAGAGGGTAAGCGAGATAAAGAGTGAAAGAGAAAGAGTGGCAAGAGCGAGAGCTCAGAATGAGAGAGAAAGAGAGGGCAATCGTAAGCCAAAGAGGGAAAAAGAGAGAGAGGGAAAAAGAGAGAGAGAGATAGAGAGGGAGACAGAGAGAGAGAGAGAGAGAGAGAGAGAGAGAGAGGGAGACAGAGAGAGAGAGAGAGGGAGACAGAGAGAGAGAGAGAGAGAAAGAGAGATCGGCAACGAGAAAGAGACAGAGAGAGAGCTCGGGAGAAAAACTTATCGAATGGAAGTAACGAAAAAAACAAGAAAGAAAAGGAACAGCATGTATGAGACGAGGGAACAGGCGAGCGAATTATTGTGAGGTGCGCACACGCGCACACGCCCATTCGATGCTGCCTATGATCATACGACATACAGCCAGATCCATAATAAGCAATCGAAAAATAATGCACACAAAAGCAATAAATCGACGACAATAACAAAATCGCTTGCAATAAAACACCGGCGACCACAAAATCGAATCGAACCGAATCAAATCGAATTGAATTGAACGCGAGCTCAAAACTAATGTTATGTTGGCATGGCAGCTAAAGTGCGCGCACGCCGTTACAGCGCGAGCCTAAACAGACGAGGCACACGAGAGCAAACAGAGCACAAAGATTAAGTGAGGAGAAAAAAAAAAAAAGAAAAAAAAGAAAAAACCTCAAGCAGAAAACCTATGAGAATATTGTGTTGTGCATAATGCCACTGTTACATCGTACACACGACAAACCAGTTCTCTTCGGTTAATAACGATAGAAAGGTACAACTAATCGTGAGCCAGCACCCAACAGACAGATATATACGTTTGCCTTTTGTTTTGTGCTCCTCCGCGAATAAGTCTTTTTTCCTTCTTCTTCTTCTTCCACTTCTTCTTCTGCGCTCTACAAACATTTAGCTCTTTTTTTTCTCTTTCTCCCTGAATCTATCTTTCTCGTTCTATCATTTCTGATAGCCGATCATGTCTGCAAAGGAATTGTAATTGGATCCCGCAATAATACGTCAAACAGCACATTTCATCCCATATTCACGGAAAATCTGCATACGCGACAGACCAACCGACCGACCGATCGACCGATCAATTCAACCGATCGTTTTGTTGTTTTTGCTTTTTTTTTCTTCGCCTCATTTTTAGTTCATAGTGTTTTGCACGGTTTTCACTCAATCACAAATCTCTTCAAGTCAACACACACACATTCACACACACAGAGAGAAAGAGAGAAAGAGAGAAAGAGAGAGAGAGAGAGAGAGAGAGAGAGAGAGAGAGAGAGAGAGAGAGAGAGAGAGATAAATCGCGCAAATCATAAATTTGCTATTGGACGTTGTGTTCTCTTTCTCTCTCTCTCTTTCTCTCTTTCCCCACACACACACACACACACAGTTCCAATGGAAAATGCTTAATTTGGCCTTGTTTGAATGTCCAAAATGCAAACACAAACTATTTGTTTATGGCGAACGCATGCCAAAAACTAAACGAAAAAAAAAAAGAAAAAAAAAAACAACCAACTTACAACAGAAAGAAAAAAAAAAAATTCAATAAAATTAAAATACATAAACCATAATTATAGCCATAAACACAATCCATTCAACCATATCGCAAATATGTCCACTTGCAATATTATAAATTTATAAATTTTAATCGATGACTACATTCGATACACACCAATAAACATTATTTTGTAAATACACACAAACAATAATTGTACGCTTCAAAATTGGACAAATCAATTCAGAAAATTCGCGCATTTTATTAAATGCAACCAATTTATGTGTAGCGGAATGTTCATTCCTTTGATTGTGTTTGCTTTTTATTTTTTTTTATGACCAATTTCCGATTCAAAGAAGAAAAAAAAAAAGAACAAACAAACAATCGATTTAATTTATGACAAAACATTCAAACAATTTAGAAACGTTAATTCTTTTGAAACGATTTTTTGACGTTACATTGAAGCTATGTTAATTACACGACATTTGAATGTTATGCTATGAAAGTGAAAATCAATCAAAACTTCAAATTAAGTGAATTAAAAATCTAATCTTTTGTAAAATGGATAAAAAAATACCATTGAAATGAGGTGCAGCTTGTTGAACAACACAGAAATCCGTTAAAAAAACACGCATTTTCACTGTTTTTATTCGAATCGATCAATAACCCTTCAAAAATGAAAATATTTTTTCCCTTTTTTTTTCTTCGTTTACAATTTTTTTTTTTTTTACTCTTTTTTTTGCATCGATTCTATCAATATTTCAAATTATTTATCCGACTTTTTGTCGTTGATTTGATGAAAAAAAAAAAAAAAAAAAAAATAAATCCATTCGCGAAAAACGTGCGCTAAAATTTATCTAATTTCCCAAATCTTTATACGTTCAAATGAGCGAAAATAAATGAAAAAAAAAAAAACGTTTCACAAATGAATGTTGATTGGTTGCTATTGTATTGGAAAAAGGATTGATTGAAAAAGTGAGTCATTTTGTAAATGCAACGAGCAAAGTATTTTCTATAAGGACAATAATGTGATGTGATATTTATTGTTTAGTTGATGAGCATGCGTTAAGATCTAGTTTCTAATGCACATATAATCCAATGCGTGTGTGACGCATAAGCCAATGTTATTGTTATTACCCGTGCTGAATAAACTGTCTATGTCATTCACTTATTGGGCTGTATTGTTATTAATAGGAATGTATTTGATGAGTTTCAATTTTGTTTCATTTCTTCTTCTTCTTCTTCTCTTTCTTCTTCCATTTTATCTCCATTTGTTTTTTTTTTTTCTTTTAATGTTGCTTTGTATTTCACATTGGATTTAGTTGATTCAGATTTTTGGTTCTCACCAATTATATTAAATTGAATGCCCTTGTTTGTTTCATACCAAGCTCATACCTCATATCCTTCAATACTCATTCCGATCAATTGGCAGCAGATGGTACATTTGCATCGGAATTAAAATGACTAACGGCATGCGACGACAACAGGTATTAACTGTGCGTTTTTATATGTATTTTCCCTCAGCTTTATTTCTCTTCTTTTTTTTTTTTTTTTCATTTATATTTTCATGTTCTTTCGTCATTTCGTTCCAATGCTGTTATTCAATTTCTTTCCTGTTTATTTATAGCTTACGAATTGTTTCTCACGCTCTGAAGAGAAATGAGTCAACAATAGCCGCAATATAAGCAGCAACAGCAGCAGCAGCAGCAGAAGATAAATAAAAAAGGCGAAGAATGAAAAGTGTATGGGCCAAAGTGTAGAATAAGAATCAAGGCACTCTGTGAATGACGACGATACAACACACATACTCAACGAATCAAAGAAATGAAAGAAGAAGAAGAAGACGGGTGAAAATAAAAAAAAAAAAATTGAAATATAATATAAGGGTCGTTGCGCATTGAATGACGAAAAATTTTCCCAGGGTTTGCAGTGAGCACGCTGGCATCATCATCATCATCACCCTTATGCTTTTCTACTATGTTGGAATTTAATATAAAAAGCGACACGCAGTTGGCATAATTTTTTCGCTCTCTCTCTCTCTCTGTCTTTCTTTCTTTCTTCCTATCTATCTTTATATTCAGCCGGCTATTTCGATATGTGTGTTTAACCATATTTTTCCGTGCATTGTGATCGCACAGATGCCATACGTGTGTCTTGATTCCAATGAGAAAAAAAAAAGAAAAGAATCAGAAGTCGTTTCGGGCAGATTTTTTTTTGTTTTTGTTTTTCTTCTTTTTACATTTTGGCATGAATCATTTGGCGGTCAATGAAATAAGCGCGCTTGATGATTGCCTCAATAAACAACTTAAGTAGCGAATTCGATCGTTTTTCGGGTATTTTTTTCTCCATTTTTTCTCTCGCCTCTCTCTCTCTCTCTCTCTCTCTCTCTCTCTCTTTCTTCTGGTGCTGGTACTGTTTCTTATTTTTATTTTTATCAAATTAAGACTGGCGGCCATTGGCAGCAATGCAATTTCGCGATCACGATCGCATTCAAATCATGATATAATTGTATGGTGTAATAAGACCCGGCTATCGAATGTCAATTAATAGTCAACCATGAGTAAAATGAATAATTATAATTCGCAATAAATTTCGCGTTGAACTGGTGCTGCTGCTGCTGCTGCTGCTATTCAACAAATCATGCAAAAAAAAAACTCAATTCGATATTGGTCAGTACAATGGAGACGACACGATATATGACAACGTCACATGCGTATTCGCCAAATCTGAATCACAATCCAAAATCAAAAATGATAAAAAAGAAAGAAAAACAAAACAAAAAAACAGCCAACAACGAAAACGGAACAACACACAACCGAATGGAAAAAACACCTTTTGTTTGTTGCACTTAATAAACAGCTTACGAAAATTCCCATGGAATGATACGAACGTGTGACAATGGCCTCGTATGGCCATAAAGTAGTGGCAATCATCATAACAACTAAAGACATACGAAAAACGTGTGTTTGAATCTCTTTTTCTCTCTCTCTTTTTATATTGAAAATAAACATGATCCGAGGCAGGCAATATGTTTTTTGTTTTGTATTATAACGTGTTCTATTTATTGCATTATTATTATATTTCTTCTTCTTCTTCTACTTCTTGTTCTTTTCCCATCTTCTTCTTCTTTTTCAATTTTTTTTTTTCTTTCTCTTCTTTTAATATGTTTTGGGTTATCTATATTCCGTTGGTTTGGTCATGACGTTATGGTTTTCAATGGTTTTTTAGTGTGGTAGATCATTCGACATGCTTTATCCTCACGTTGGTCTCTTTATTTTTCGATTTGAAAGAGTGCGTGCGCTCGCGCGTCAATATTCAACCAGGAAAGATGAAGAAGAAAAAGAAGAAGAAACAGATAAGGACAACAACAACAACAACCACGACGACGATAAAACAAGAAGAAGGAAAAGAAAAGAAAAAAAAAATAGCTCACGCCGAAAATATCAAAATTGAACGATTTGTGGAAAAGTTAAAAGCATAATGCAACCGAAACAGTAAACGGAAAACTGAGCTAAATAACAGTGCGATAAAATGAGATGGAAAAAAGGGCAAAGATACAAGATTGTACGCACAAATTCAATGCACAAATCAATATAACCATAAGTAGTATACGAGAAATGTTTTCGAGTGCAAATGACGAACGAAAACATAGATAGAGAGAGAGAGAGAGAGAGAGAGAGAGAGAGAAATAAGAAAGAAAGGCAAAAATGGAAAGAAGAAAAAAAAAAATCTGATTCATAATACGCGCACATGGCCAAAATTCTCGTGAGAAAAAGGACAGATGTGTTTTGAAAATTTTCGGATTTTTCTGCTCTGGGATCGAGGTTCTGTCGTTTTCTTCTCTCTTTTGTGTTCGCTTTCTTGCCTTCGTCGTCGATGCTGCTGTTGTTGTTATCGTTCATTGTTTGTTGCTTATTATTCGTATTTATTTCGTCTTGATCTTCGATCGTTTTCATGGTAATGCATGTTGGCTCACACTCAAGCAACGCAAATTGTGGCTTTTCACTTCGATTCGATTCGAACGTTCAATTTAAATCAAAAGCAAACGCAAAATATATATATATATATATATGGGAAGAATAAGATGAAAAAAATTGACCCGTACACAATGCGCATGCTGCACGTGTGTGTACGCATCCATTGGCATGTAAATACCGACAAATATAATGTTGTTATGTGCTTTAATGCCATCGTATTAAATTTAATATCTCGGCAAGTTTGTTGCCTTTTTAAATACAATCAATAATATGCAATACGAAATACAGATAAAGCGAGTGAATGAGAGAGCGAGAGAGAGAGAGAGAGAGGGAGAGAGAGAGAGAGAGAGAGAGAGAGAGAGAGAGAGAGAGAGAGCGAGTGAACGTAACGCGAATCAGAATAAATGGCAGAAGAAACTATGGAATAATCACACTCGTTGGCATTCTTAAGGATAAGCGTGCTGGCTTATTACGCATATCATTTCGTACACACTCAGAAAAAGAGAGAGAGAGAGAAAGAGAGAAAGAAAGAGAGAGAAACTTAAACAAAAAGGGAACATTGCATTGTCCGCACCATCTCAGCCTTTATGAAAATGCATGATAATGAATGTTTCCTATGCCATTCAATCTTTTTCACTCTTTATTGCAACGCAATTTTTTCCCCTTCTTCATCGTTGTCATCGTCGTCGTCGTCGTCGTCGTCGTCGTCGTGGTTGTCATCATGAATGCGTGCAACGGACATGACTCATGACTCATAACAAAGGTATTTTGCAACATTGTCGCTCTGCAGTGCGATGATGCATAATGCAAAAATAAAAAGCGGCCAAATTTCCAACGTGCATACGGATTTACAGTTCAATTACTTTCATTTGATGCTTTTTGTTGTTGTGCAGTTGTGGTTTTTGAATATCATCATAAAATTATCGGCAATTTAATTGACTTTTTGATGCCATTCTCTCTTTATCTCTATATCTGTCTCTCATTAGATCTGTCTCTCTCTCGCTCTCTTTCTCTCACTCACTCTCTCTCTCTCTCCTCTCTCTCTCTCTCACTCTCTCACTCTCTCATTCCTCTCTCTCTCTCTCTCTCTCTCTCTCTCTCTCTCTCGCTGTCCTATTTGATCTTTCATTTACTCTAAAATGATAGCGTTTGAATCCTTTTTTCTTCTATTTTATGCCGCATCTTCAGAGTTTCAATTGTTCATTTTCTCATCTCTTGTGAATTCCTTTAAGATGATTTTGTTTATGGCTTTAAATTTGGAATGTTTTAACTCTCTTCCATCAAACATTTGAGATCGTATCAAATTAAAATTTTAGATTCTCGTGCCGCTTGATTTTTATAGCGTTATCAAGGTTCATTTTTTTTTTTCTTCTTTTTTTTTGTACTTTTTATTTTTCATTCAGAATTGAAATTGATTGTGATGGGCGATAAGCCGAAAATATGTTTGCTCATCGTTATCTGACGCAATGCACAGAATCAATATTTGGTGTTATCGCCTCGCCCGACCAATTTGGATCAAATGAGAAAGGAAATTCAACCGAATGTGCATATAAAAACAAAAACAAAAAGAAGAAGCATTTCATTTCATTGAGAAAAACCGAACGTGCGCGCTTAAAACAGAACATTCTTTTTCGAATGCAGCACAGAGCAAAGTAGAATGAAATTGTCTTATCTAATATTTTGATAAGTAATAGCGTTTGTTGTTGTTGTTGTTGTTGTTGTTGTTGATGGGTTTTATTTCACTCGTTTGGGGTTAAGCGTTCTCACACTTTTTCGATTTGGTTGTTTCGTAATTATTCATTCATGGCATTGCATGTTTTACCGTATTTTTCTTTATGCTACATTTTCTGTCGTACAAACCGCACAAAACCGTGCACCGCTCATTATTCGGTCCGGGCATGCTTAGTTTGTTAATTATTAGTTTGCGTTAAATATCTCTCACTCTGTATTATTTCTCTCATTCTATTGCATCTCTCTCTCTCTCTCTCATTCTCTCTCTCTCTCACACTCCCTCTCTTACACACTCCCTCTCTCACACTCTCTCTCTCTCTCTCTCACACTCTCTCACTCTCTCTCTCTCTCATTCTTTCCATTTCTTTCTCTCGTATTCTCTTTTGAATGTGTGAACAATGAACAGCCTCATTCACTTGTGATATGTGTCTTTCATATCAATGGCCTATGCTTGAGCTGTTACGTTATTTTCACATTTAAATTAATATTATGCACTGCGAATGGCATGCGTGCCTATCTGCCTATCGTTATCAATTTGTGACTGAAGAGAATAACGATAACAATGACGACAACGACGACGACGACGATGTCGACTACGGACGCCCGTCACACATCGAATGCCACAAACCTAAATGAGCTAAATTGAATTGACCATTAAAATGGCTCTTAATAACACATATCACAACGGAATAAACCTGCGCGCTAACTGTCGACTCAAATGAATGAACGACAAGAATGTGAAATAAACAGCAATTTTATGTTGCTATTTGATGTGTGTGTGTGTGTGTATTTTTCTCTCCTTCTTTTCGCAATATACTAGATAAATGACGAGCTAAATGTGCAGTTTTAGGTTTATTACAGGAAGATATCAAATCACAAAGATATGCAACTCAGACTATCTGAACTTCTGAAAGTGCAAAAAATAGCGATCAAGATGGCAATTGCAGAGCCGGCATACAGTTGCTTGATCTGGATTAAATTGATTATAATCTAAATGAATCAAAGTTATTATACTTTGATTTGTTTGAACGTTTCTTCATTTTCTTTTTTTTTTACTCTCTCTCTCTCTCTCTCTCTCTCTCTCTCTCTCTCTCTGTTTTTCTTCATTTATCTCTTCGGCAATTTTATTAAATGTTTTTTCTTCTCTAATGAACTTTAAATGGTAGCTTTAAGTTCAATAATAATTCTTGTCAATTGTAATTGAAGTGATTGAATTTTAATTAAAAATTACCCGATTGCCCATTCAATGGCTAAAAGATAAATCGATTTGAGCGTGCCGGAAAGATTGGAGGAAAAAACACATGAAATAAAATCAAACATTCAAACTACATTTGTACAAAGAAATATATTAAACTTCGTTCTACTTCGTTTATTAAAATAAAAAGAGTTTTTTTTTTTTCCAAAAGGAAAAATGCTTAAAGGAAGAGAGTAGTTTAATTGAATGAAAATAACTCATCACGATGCGACAGTTCATTTAAAAAAAAAGAATACAGAATGAATAATGAGTGGAATTTGTGCATTTCAAGTGATAAAAATTAGAATTGAAGAAATGACATGAGCAAAGGTTTGTAGAAAAATGCAAGAGAAAAAAGAAAAACGGTAAATTTTGTAGCTTGATGCCTCTGATTAAGAAAAATCAAGCGCAATCCATTGAAAGTATTCATTTTAAATCAGCAACCGAATGAATTCCTAAAGTGGTCCTAATTGACACTGCCCGTATGTGTCACGAGTAAAAGTGTGATTTGTGCGCAATGAATTTCAATGAAATCCGAAACACATGAGGATGATGCTGCTAGTGATGCTGATTATGAAAAAAAAAAGAAAAAGAAACAGTGATGAGTGTAGTGAATCTCGGTGCGAACGATCACTGACTAAACAATAATAACGCACACGATTCGAACAGTATTCGATGTAATTAAAATCAATCAAATGTATGGACGTTGAGATGTCAAAAAAAAAAAAAAAAGCGTAAAGGAGACACACTATGTGATCATGTTGTATGGGCTCGTGTACCGAAAAACAAACAGAAATACAGAAAATTAAACAAAGTAAAAGCAAATGAAATGAAAAAAAGAAGAAGAAGAAGAAGAAGAAGAAGAAGAAGACAACGACGACAACGACAAAGAGGAAAAAAAAATCACTAACATTTCGAATGTAACAAGACATGGCATCAAGAGGGAGAGAGCAAGAGTACAATCGAATAAATATTAATGTAATGATGTAGCCTCACAGTACGAGCGAAAAATCGACAAGAGATAAAGAAGCAATGGTTTTAAAACGACGATATTCAAACGTGAAATGTGTACATAAACATACAGCACAAGCAACGCGGCAGCACAATTTAACCATCGAAAGGAAAAGAAGAGAAAATTAAATGAAGATAGAGACAGACCGAGAGAGAGAGAGAGAGAGAGAGAGAAGAACAGAATGGTTGGAATGAGTGAGCAAGCGAACAAAAAGTAAAGCGACGAACGAATCGAAAAAAAAAGGCGACTTGAGAAATAAAAGCGTGCACGGCAGAGAGAAAGACGTAAGTGCGCTCGCGCCCAGAATATGTATATCTTTATACAAAGTCTCCAGACTGACACACGTACATATGTCTGCGTGGCTGGTTGAGACCGTGGGAACCGAAAAATCGTCAGCATGTGGTTTATATATTATTATTATAGTTGAGTTGAGTTGAGTTGTGCTGATCGCTCTGTTTGTGCCTCATTGGTCTCTCTTTCTTTCGTTCATTCATTTTTCAATGCTTCATTTTGGTTTGATGCTATTCACTTGGGCTTTTGTTCAAATCGATTCGCTGTTTTTTTTTTTTTTTTTTTTTTTTTTGTTATTTTGTGATTCGTTACCTTATTCGTGATCGCGCACGCTCTTTCTCCTCTTTTTCTACCTCTCACACACTTGTGAGATCACCATCAATATTCCTGTATGTATGGTTAGGCATTTAAAATGATCGGCATACTGAAATCGAATAAATAAACGAATCAGTGGAGAAATAATTCCTGACAGAAACCATTACCAAATTCCTTTGCACCTTGAACATACAACCAAAAAGAGTTGCCTTTTTGTTTTTGCCTTTTCTTTTTTTTTTTTTTCTTTTCTTTTCTTTTCTTTTCTTTTCTTTTCTTTGTTACTCTTGCTCTGCTCTCGTGTTTGACTCTCGTTAAACTGAATAAAAAAAAAAACAAAAAAAAAAAAAAACGAAATATCACTAGTTACATTTTCGTATGATCGCTTCTGAATTGTTTCTCTCTTGTTGTTAGTTTTGTCGATTTTGTTGACTGTTGGGTGCGCGATGCGATTAGATGATTGTTATACAGTGAGAACGTGCTTTTCATTGCTCTTTACTTGTGAACGAATTTGGCTCGTTCCGGCTACACAACACGCACACATACACACACACACACACACATATTTATATATATAGATCTATGTACAACGTGAGAGCCGGCATTCAGCAATCATCTTGATAAATCTCATGCACGATACACCATGTTGTACATTCTAATAAGAGAATGATTATACATATCATCTTATCACTACGGTGTTGATCTATTCTATTGAGATTGAGCGCGCACATAGCATTGTCATTCACAACAACACCATCGTGATCGTTTACAAATTGAATGAACAATATTTTTACCAACAAAAATGCATTTTGTTGTGTGTGTGTGTGTGTGTGTGTGTGTGTGTAATGTCCAATTTCATATGTGTACAATTGGTGACCAATTTGACAACGATGACCACCAAAAAATTTAGAAAATATTTACAAATAAAATGATATTGTGGTGATTAAACATCTCCACTCCACGCATATTTGAAGTTCTAATTTGGTAATTTGCACTTTGAAGAATACTCCGGCATGAAACAGGACTAAAGCAAGGAAGTTTTTTTTTTCCGCTTCAAAATCCCGTACAATTTTTATTGAAAATTTAGCGACGATTAATCATCGAAAATTACTTCTCTTGACTTCTATAAATCTTTTTTATACTTGTAATTTGCCTACAACTTTGACAAACAAAATACACTTTTGTTTTAAAAGTATAATTTAGATTAAAAATCGAATTTATTTCAATTTCTAGGTTCAAACAAATATTTATTTCTGAGGCCGATTCAGCGAATCGAGTTGAAAAAAAAAAAATTTAATAATTCGATGGAAATGTCAATGTTTTTTGGATAGAAATGGCAAACATTGAATTTCGTTTCGTTATGGCAGTATAATTTTGCATTAATTTTTGATATTTCTATGATCCTTCGATGAGTGATCGCTTCTGAATTGTGATGAATTTAATGTCCAAATAAATTTTATTTTAATTAAAATCAACGAGATTCATTTATCCATTGAAATGCCAAACATGTGATTGAATGAAATCATTGGCATTGATGATATTTGTAAAAATTGTAACTAAACAATTTGGATCGCATTCTGTGCGAATTTGTATTAGCATTTGTTGAGTAAATTTCCTAATATTTGAATTATGATTTTGTCATATGCCAAGTTGTTGGTTTAAAATTAAAAAAAAAAAAAAAAAAAAAAAACAAAAAAACGCATTGATTATCTGAACACTTGAAAAAAAAAAAACACAATTTATCAATATTTTCGAGAAATTGAACGAAACATATTTTTTTTAAGAAATCATTGAGTGATTCGGCGAAACGTGTGTTCAATGTCCATTGAAACGAATCACTTAATTGCATCATTCAAAAATTCATATCGATTTATACACAACAGATCAACGTAATCTATTTACGCTTATGTTTTATTTTTATTTTTATTTTTAGTAGCATATTGTCTAAATTTAGCCAATTCGATTATTAAATGACGAGATTTATGCCATCATTATGGTTATAAAGGAATGTTGTTTGTAATTGGCGTTGATTACGTCAAATGTGTGTTGTTTTTTTTTTTTGTGTTTCATTTTTGGTTTTGTTTGAAAAAGGTGTTGAATTTTTAGTAGATTGATATGACGTGCGATCAGAAATTTTCTCTTTGATGTTATTTATAAATAGCGAATTCCCGAAATTTACACACAAAATAACAGAAGGAGAAGAATTAAAAAAAAAACCGAATCAAAAAATAGAATTGTTGTGAGGTATCAATAATGAGGTTTTTTTTTCTTTCTTTTGTTGTTGAATTGACGATTGTTTTTTTTTTTTTTTTTTTTTTTGCTGTTTTAATATAATGCCAAATTCGACATCAAGTGGTCATTCAAATAACTTACATTTCATTCTTCAATCTTTACTCTTCAATATTCTTCGTTTCATGATTTGCATACAAAACACCAAAATCGAAATTCGGTTCTTTGATATGCGTTTTTTTTTTTGGTCAATTTTTTAGTGTTTCCTTTTGTCGTTGATATCAAAATGCGATAACAAACAAAAATGGGATTGATATTTACGATATGAGTGAACGACGCACATTATTTCAACAAAAAGACATTGATCAAAGGGTGAAGTTTGAACTGACGTCAAACCGAATGAAAAAAAAAAGGAAAAAAAAAACTTGACCGCTTCACAAATGTCTAAATATAGCAATGCAAATGGCCTTTTTAAATAGATTCAATTTGTTTCAACGTATGCAAATCAATCTTGAAAATAATCTTGTTTTCATGTGTTCAGTTATCTGTAAATCATGTAAAATTAAGAAATAAAGAAATAATAAAATAATAAAACAATCTACATTGACGCAAAAATCCCAATCAAAAAGGCCTAGTTTTATTTCAAAATGACAAATGCTACGCATGGCGTTTCGAATGTACTGGAAATCGGTTTTGGATTTGGACACGCTTCAGTCACAAATCATCGATATCTCGATATTTTGAAATGTAAAATGTTTTATAGTAAATGTCTCACGTTAAAACACGTTTGATTGTTTGATGGCCGATTCTGCTCAAGCATAATCATTTCATTCAGCATTTTTTTTTTTTTTCATTCGATTTTTCGATCTATTTTTCTCTTTTGGATTGTCGTTCTCTTTTTGTCTTTTTTATTTTTTCTTTTTAATCGCTCTCTCCCTTTCTCTCTCGCTCTTTTGCTTTCCTCTCTCTCTCTCTCTCTCTCGTCTCACTCTCTTTCTCTCTCTTTCTGTCTCTTTCTTTCACTGTCTCTGTCTCTAGTACTTTCTATACTTCTAGATGTTTTCCTCTATCTGTTTCTCATTCTATCTCAGAGTTCTATTTCTCTCTCTTTCTCTCCCTCTCTCTGTCTCTCTCTCTCTCTCTCTCTCCCCCCTTTTTTTTCGTCCGAAAAGATAATTCTGATTTTGAAAATGTCAAAATTCAACGATTTCTTTTGATAAGTTCATCAATTTTGTTTTTCGGTTTCATCTGTTGGAAATATTGATGAATCATTGGTTTTTACTGATTGAACAGTATAGAAAACGTGTTGTATTTTTAGCAATTGAAAAACCACGAGAAGCAACACATTTAAATTCTGTGACAATAATGAATGCAAATTTGATTTGATATGACCAGCCAGAGGAAAAAAAAAATCATCAAACTTCGTTTCAGAAATGACGTGCATTCATTTGAAAAAACCATAATTTTCGCCCAAAACATGAATAATTTGTTGTTGTTTTTGTTTTTTTTTTTTTTTTGTAGCAAACAAAAAATATCTGATGAGAAAATCCTTCATTAGTATGAGTTCATGGTATGCTGTTTTCCACTAAAATTCAACGTTTTTGCCATTGAAATGAATGTGCAGATGCGCCAACATAATTATCACCCTTGCTCAAGTTAATTGAACAGTGTCGATTGTGAATGTGACACAAACAAAAGTAATTGCAGTGCATAGAGCAGCGAAAAATCAAAACGATCATGAGCAACGATGGCAAATTCAAATCAAACTAAACGACGAGAGAAGAAAACAAAAAATTGATTTGCAATTGTGATCAAATGGCCAAGGGCCATCTAATAATTTGTTGTTGAGACGGTCTTTTCGCGTTTTTTTTTTGTTTTGATTTTTCTCGGATTTTTTTTTTGTTCCTTTGACTTTTTTAGTTTTTTTTTTTCTTGTCGAACGTTCATTCCACTCAATTCTATATGGTATCATTTCGTTCAGGCCTTTGGCATTTTAGCTTTGATTTCAATGAGCTGTTACATTTGACGTTGTTGTTATAAAGTGCGTATTATATTGATATTTTCGCGTGTGCATCTCTTTCTCTCTCTCTCTCTCTCTCTCTCTCTCTCTCTCTCCCTCTGTCTCTCTCTGTCTTTCTCTCTCTGTCTGTCTCTCTCTGTCTGTCTCTTTCTGTATGTATGTGTCTCTCTCGCTGTTCACTTTGGCTGTGCAACAGTGATGATGACGATGTGGAAAATGACAGAAGGCAACGCACCCAAAACAATCTACAAAATTTCCAAATGCGAAACGACGAATTACCGAGAAAATGTCCGAAAAACTTGAATCATCCGAAACGAAAAAATAAAAACCAAAGAACGACGAATTGAGGCGAAAAAAAAAACGCGACCGAATACTTGTGATTAAATCATAAAGAAAGAAAGAAAAAAAAAAGAAGCGAAGAAAGAAAGAATTGCTTAAGCGTAAAAGAATTGAAGCGAGAGACGATAAATAAAATACGAGCCAAGAATCAAAGAGCACACTTATATATATTTTATGGCAGAAAGGTAAATATACCATCGCAGTAGCAAATGGAATTAACTGAAAAAAAATCGTATATGAGAAATAAAAGAGCGACAAAGAGCAAATCAAATCACAAAATGTACATCGTGGCGCATTACATACAACGACAACAACAACAACGAAAATAATAATAAAAAAATAAAATACAATCGTAAAAGCGTGCAGAATGAAGAATAAAGTGAGACAGAGAGAGTGAGAGAGATTGAGAGAGCGAAAAAAAAAACGGTGTTATGACAAACGTTCCCACGGTTGGAAAAAATGATAGTATCGTCGCCTCGGCAAATGTATAACTTTACTTACACATTATACGTTTTTAATTGTAATATTGGCTCAAGTCATTCTCGTGCTATTCTTCTTTTATACTTTTCAACAGTCATGAACTTGGACTGGTTTTATACCACGCTCATAATTCCTTTGAAGGGCTTGGTTTATTGTTGCTTCTCTCTTTCTTTTTTTCTTGTTTTATTTTTCTTTTCTTTTCTTTTCTTGAAATACATGAACGAGAGAAAAGCTAAGAAAAGAAGATGATGAAGAAAAAAAAAAAAAAAAAAAAAACAAAAACAACAACAGCACACAAAACAAATATACCGCTCGTGTTTACGGTGCTGATGATTAGCACATCAACGCGCCTCACAATTGCGCCGATTAGTCAATCGATTCCGAACACTTTTCGAAAGGAAACAAACGCTTTGTGAACAAGAGTTATAAATTGATTTCAAGACACATCCAAGTGGTTTTTTTTTTCTTTTTTCTTCTTCTTCTTCTTCTTCTTGCATTCAATAGATCTCTCATTACGTTTTTGAATTTGAAATTTTGTTTGATTTGAATGAAACAATTTTAAACAAATGGAATAATCAAAATCATAACCAAAATGCAAACTGAAAAAAAAAAAAAAACTAAATGCAAACACCAAAAAGAGTCCAAATTCAATGGAACGAACGATTTGAAAAATTCAAAGACGAAACAGCCTCGAAGCCTCAATTTAAAAAAAAGAAAACAAACGACAAAGAAATTACGACCAACATTGAATCAAATGATCATTGAATGAGTCGAAAGGAAATCTTCAATGTGAATGGGGATTGATTGGTATTTGTTGGAAACACTCCTAAACCATAAATATATATTTTTTTTTTCTTTTTTTCTTTTTATTACACATTGGGTGGAAACAACAACAAAAAAGGTCCCTATGACATAAAACCCAACGCAGTTGAGGCACACTTTCCACACATACAAATCTGATTCCAATTAGAATCCAATTAAAGTTATCAAATTCGAATGCATTGGTCGTTTCGGATTTTGTATTGTGGCTATATCGGGCATAATTGGACGATTTCCTGTGGTTTTGTCCAATTTTTTTTTTTTCTTTTTTTTCAGTTTAAACATGAAATGTTTTTATTTTCTTCCATTTTTCTGTTCAGCCTGAAGATATGATGAAAGAAAGAGAAACAAATGAAAAAACAAAAAAAAAAAAAAACAAAAACAACATTAAATAGACGACCAAAGTAAACAATCACGAGACAACCAAAAGCGATTAGTTATTAGAAAAAGGTCAAATATCAACATTGCGTCTGTTTTCGCTTTCTTCAAGCCAAAAACACAAAATATCCCGTCAACAAACAATTCAAAAATCTGGATTTCGATGATCGGTGCAGGAAATTCAACATGTTTTATTGCTAAAAAAATAATAAACACCATCCTTACGGAGTCAAAACAAAAAAGGTATGTGATGTTTTCTTTTTTTTTTTTCGTGTGTGTTCTCTCAAAGGCTCACTACGTCTCTCCCCCCCCCCTCTCTCTCTCTCTCTCTCTCTCTCTCTCTCTCTCTCTCTCTTGCATTCTTAATCGAGTTTAGAAAACAAATTCTAATCGTTGTAAACAAACATTTTATCGTCTATACTCTAATAATGAATATGATTAAAATAAAGTCAATGCAACGAAATGCAAATATTTTGTATTAGTTTTTTTATTATTTTTTTTTTTTTGTATTGTTGTCTATGTTGTGATGTATTTGTCTCGTTAAAATATGTTTGGTTTTTGCGAGTTTACGATTGAGTGCAATCACATGACTAATACAAAACGTCTCACTATGTCAAAATTCTGTGTTTCTGTCTCAATTTCTTAGTCTTGTTCGCCTTCAATCTTTCGCTAATCTATTTTCATGAAGTTTTTTTCTATTTTTTCTAATTCTTCTTCTTCTTTTTTATTTTATTTTCATTTATCTCACACCAAAATCAGCCTTAATAAAATGGTTTGCGACGCGGGCAATGTAAACGTGCGCGCGCGCAAATAAAAACAGACTCAACTTAAAAAATTCACGTAGCATTATGATAATTTTTGTTGAATTTGTTGGTCGCACGCGTCGCTTGAGTCAAATGGATTAACAGCAACAACAACAATAAAGAAACAAGCTATAAGCAAGCTTGGCTATAAGATTACCTTCTCGATACTAAAACATCATTACATCATGATCCCCTCGTGCTCTTCATCTTTCCTTTTTGGAGTCTCTTTTGCTGTTTCATTATATATACTCTTTTTTTTTTGCGCATATATTTCATCGTTCGCGTTAGTGGTTTTTTTGGCTTTTTTTTTTTTTTTTGCTTCATTTTTGTCTCTCTGTTTTTGCTTATTGGTCTTTTCTTTTTAGCTGAAAAATTATATTATTGTGCCATTGATCGCGGGGCGCGCGCACTCGTTCATAAAATCCCACTCATAATTCGATTCGTTTGGATTTGTCGCGCGATTGATGTGATTGAGTCTCTCGCTCTCTCTCTCTCCCCCCTTTCCTCTTTCCCTCTCTCTCTCTCCCTTTCCCCCTTTCGCCCCCTGTGTCACTCTCATTCACTCAATCTCGGTCTCTTTTTTTCTCAATTTGTGTTGGGGCCATAGTATGGAAAAAAGAGCACCGCGCTTTGTTTGTATGTAACAATAATTTTTTTTTTTTTTTTTGGGTGAATTTTTGTGCGTCACGAATGACCGATTTGTTCAATCTAAATGACGCATTTGGACATTTACTATGGCTATATTTTCGATCATAATTTTGTTGGCCGAATCGAAATCGCTTTTATTTTCTGCTTCTTCTTTTCTTTATTTCTTATCTGTTTTTATTATAATTTTTTCGTTTCTTTTTTTTTTTTTTTCTTTTTTTCTTTTCGCTGTCTTTTTTTGAATCAAATTTATCATTTCTTTTTTGATTTCGCTCAACATAAGGAAATTCTAATTTATGCCGGTTGAGTGATTGGTGTTTCGGTGATTTTTGTTTATTTCTCTAAATTTTTGGCAAATCATCGCATTTTCAAAAGCGATATTTTATATTTGCTTCTGTCGTTTGAAAGACGATATTGTGTTTGTGTGTGTGTGAATGTGTTTCTTCTGCTATCTTGTGTCGCCGTTTTGCTTCATTTCCTCTCACTTTATTGAATCAATCGATCTCATAAATTTTTGTTGTTATACCAATCGCATGGAATTTCAACTAGAATTCAATGTTTGTCTTCTTTTATGTGATTTCGTTCTGCTTTGTAGTAGCCATCTTTCTAACGTATTGACGTAATTCTTTTGTTTTTCATGTTTTTTTTTGCCATCCAATACAATTCAATGTTGTGATTGCTATAAACACAGAGAAGAAGAAGAAAAAAAGACAGAAAATAAAGAGAACACAACGTGTATGACGCATCATTCAAACCACTTGTGCTCGATGTTTTATTTGACATTTTCAAAATTGACACACCGAAATCACACAATTTTCATATCAAAGACTACAAAGCCGATAACGATTCGATTAGTGTCATTCAATTAAGACAATATAAATTAACCAATTAGAAATCAATTTTCGGTCTAACGCCAAACACAATATTTTTTTTCTTCTTCTTTAACTCAATATAAATATGATTGAGATTTCTTAGACGAGAGAGAAAGAGAGAGAGAGAGAGAGAGAGAGAGAGAAAAGAGAGAGAGAGAGAAAGAGAGAGAGAGAGAGAGCAAGCGAACGAAAGCGAGAAAGAAAAAAAAAAACATCAAAAGTAAAAATAGATTCAATATTAAAGCAGAAAATTCAATTTAACAGCGGTGTCTAAGCTACCGACTTAGTTACAGAGTCGCCAAATGGATGCATTCCAGCAAAGTGATCATTTGGTTTTTTTGTACCGGCTTTAAATTGATTGCTGATCACACTGAAATTTAATCCAACCATATTCAGTGGATTTTTGTCACAACTAAACACAAATAATCACAGTTTTATTAAAATAAACACAAACATGTATGGAACATGGTATAAACTATAAAATCATGTAAAATACGCAACAAAAACAATTTGCAATGTGAATTCTCATTGAAAAAAAAAAAAAAATTTTTTTTACGACTTTCTCAAATTGCATATTCCAATACAATATCCTGTGCCATTTCAATTTATTACCATTTTATTTACATTTTCAATTTAAAAAAGGAAGAAGAATTACTTCAACGAAGTAAATAAAAACGGTTTATAAATACGAAATGGTATAAAACCGAATCAATTGACAAAGTTGGACAACTTGTAGGCTTCATCTGAGTTAATGCAGCAATAAAAAATCCAATCGAAATTAATTGGAATTTCCAATAACTGAAACTATTTCAAAATATAAAAGAAAAAAAAATTCAACTCAAATCATTTGTTTTTTTTTTCTTTTTTGTTTTTTTTTTTTTTTTTTTTCATCGAATAGAAAACGATTAATGGCAAACATTTTTTATCCATTTTATGATTTTACGTTTTTGTCAACTGATTTTGATGGCAAATAAAAATCAAAAAGAAAAAAAAAAAATAATAATGATATTGTGCATAAAATAGCTACAATCGATTTGCAAAATGCAAAAATATACACTTACAAAATCAATGCATACCGCCAATCTAACTCTAATCTGAATATATGCGTCGCCGTTTTATTCAACAAATATCGTCTGGTGTAACAATGGAAACCATGACATTTTAATTGATCAATAATCTAAACATCAGTAGCATTTACAAAACATTTAGCATAAATTAGAATTTTTACGTTTCATTTTCTTTTGAAATGAATCATTTGATCATGATCACAATAATGATCTACGAAAGTGGTTCACATTTCAAAATTAACACGAAAAAAAAAAAACAAAAAAAAAAAAAAAACAAATTTAATGTGCACAGAAAATGACCAAGAATCGACCCTGATCATTAAATGTAATTCGATTATCACTTGTGATAAAATGCATTTTATAATAATCCGATTAAAAATTGATTTCCTTTTTTCGAACAGACCAACAACAAAATGTCCTTAAGCAATATGCCACACACCGAGACCAGGACAGTCTGTGTGTGTTTGGCGAGAAAACAAAAAAAAAAGAAGAAAAATTGTGCCTCAACCACATCGATGATTACTGGATATGAAGCATGGCAAATCAGGCCGGATATTTAACCGTAATTGTTCGCTCGATGCAGACACCAAGATTATTTCGGCGAAAATGTGGGCTACATTTGGCGTAGACAAAGGGATCGTGTTTTTTTTTTCAACTTCTTCGTCGTCGTTGTTGTTGTGGTCATCGTCATCGTAGTCATCATAATCGTTTTTGTCCTCTATTCTGTCTTTCATGCACAATCCTTTGCATCATATAAACGATTGAATTATAGGGAGATTTTTTGCCAAATATTACAAGAAATCACAAATTCCAATGCAATTATAAAATTGTGAGCCAAACATTTTTGTCTTTAGGAAATGTAGATCTCGACAAGGGTCACAAAATGATGGTAAATTGTTTAAATTAAATGATGGTATCTTTTGCTATGACGCAAAATTTTGCGATTTGTTGTTCTGTCTCGTTTTTTTTGCTAACGTTTTGCTTTGTTAAATTCTTAAAATGCTAAATTAAAGGCACTTCTGTTGGATGGTAACGTTTAAGATAACCGGGTTAAATTTAAGAAAAAAAAAAAATCCGAGTTGGTAGAATGAAGTAAAAAAAAAAAACAAACCATTGTGAACATAGAAATGTGTATATCACGATTGTATCATTTAATCGTTGTGTTGCCGGGGGATATTCCTTCCACACAAGTTTGTCTAATAAGCAATCTAATCAATGATTATGCATTTGCCAATAGAGCAAATTTTAATGCGCATCGATTTTCTCTGTTGTTCTTATTTTTTTCTTTATTCATTTTACCAATGAAGGAATACATGTCAAGAGCAATATTTATAATAGAAATAGATGAATGAAAATGAGAACGAATGGAAAAAAAATGAAATGAAATAAAATCATGCCAATCAAACAATTATCTTACGTTAAAATGGTCGTTCGATCACCAATAATAATGTGTTCAGATTGACTAAACGACAACAAACCAATATGAGGGTGTTTATTTCGACCAGCATAGAAAAATACCATTTCTATATAATTATAGGTTTTCACAGCCGCAAACCAAAAAGATTAATAGATCAATAAAGTGATTAAAAATGATGAACATTTCCTTTCGCGCGAGCATCATGCATATCAGCATATATATATATATGCGTAAATGCTGCCGGCCACAAAATGCCGATCATTCAACATTTTGGAAATTTACATCATTTTTCATGCATTTGTTTAAAGTTAAAAGAAAATATATATATAAAAAAAAAGACGAAGTCCAAAACAAAAGAGTCTTTTTTTTCGTGTATTTTTTTCATCTCCCGTCTGTATCATTTCTCACATTCGCCCATATTTTAAGTGTCAGCACTGAGCGCACATTATGTTGGGAAGGAAAGAGACAGAGAGTAGGGCCAGAGAGGGAGAGAGAGAAAGAGAGAGAGAGAGATAGAGAGAGAGAGAGAGAGAGAGAAAGAGAGAAAGAGAGAGGAGCAGACAATGTGACAAGTGAAAAGGATATGGCAAAAAGTAATTTTCATAATAAAAGACAACCAACAATACAAATTTAAATTCCACTTAGAAGAAGAAGTGATGGATAAAAAAAAATGCAAGAAATCACGACATATGAATATCAATTTTGATTATTTTAATCGTTTAATTTTGGTATTTTTCGTCATCAATCTCTATTTTTTCACCAAAAATTAGTCATTTTTTTTTCCCTGACTATTTGGATGATGCCGAACACATCCCAAAAAAACGATATGGATTGGTGCCCAGCAATAAATACAATTTTACATATTTTGTTGCACAACAAATGTGTGTGTCGGTTCAACAAATTTTTTGTGTTGTTTCAATGTTGTGTTTATTTTTTGGTATTTTTCTGAGCCAATTTTTCGCTTTCATTCACACTGCATGCAGTTTCCTTTTTCATATCTTCACATGCTGAGCAAATCGTTGTTACATTCTTTGTTATCTTATTTCAAATATTTAAAAATGCGAACATAAATTTGACCAAGTCGATTTTGAATGGAAATTTCATCCGATCACCAACAACTAATAATGGAAAAAAAACCAAAAAAAAAAAAAAAAAAAAAAATAACGACAAAACCCTGAAAAGAACCGTGTCGTTTTAAGTTTTGAAAAACATGTTGAAAGCGAACCAAATCGCCGAATGCGGGATCTATGTCGAATCGATGCACAATGTCGAAATCAATGCGCATATATTTTGCGAATGTATATATATCAAGAGTGAAAAAAGACCATAATTTATGCAAACTGCAACGTTCAAACTCTATAATGAAATCCAGAACAAATTTTTTTTTTTTATTCCTTCTTCGTTCTCTTCCTTTTATAGCTTCCTCATTAACACTTATCCTGTGCAAATTTTCGACTAAATTCGGTGCCAAACTGATGGCATAAATATGAAGCGAACGTGAATGGATAAATATGAAGCGAACGTAAATGGGTATGTAAGAAGAAAATCGTACGTTGAATAGCATTTTAAATTCAAGTCAACAAAGTTTTTCAGGCCAGAGACGGCATTCGAAATTTGAGACAGAAGACAGAAAAAATTGCGATTTTTTTTTTTTTGCGAACGGTACAACATTAAGCTGTTTCAAGCTGATCCAACTAATTCAATCCGACAATTTAACACAAACTGAACCAAAAAAAAAAGAAAAAAATCGGTTTTCTTTTCACATTTTTTTCAACCAGAACACAAATTATGGCAAACGTTCATGTTTTGCTTGATATGAAATGAAAAATGGTTGCGGTGATGAGCAAGGATTATCTCTGCATCAAATGAACTCAAAGCATTTCAAACGAAGGAAATTAACTTGCCATAATCTCTCTGCTTCTTTCTTCTACTTTTTTTTTTTTTTTTTTTTGTTTTTTGCTTCAAATAGCAGGTTCAGATCGTTCAAAAACGTAAGTGTTAAAATGAACTTAATGCGATGAAAATTTTAGGTGAAAATTATGTGCATCGGCTAATTGATGCTGATGCATCGCAAATCATCGAGTTTCGTTTCATGTTTGTGTCGATTCACATATGTTCGAAAATAGTTTTCTTCGATTTTGTACAATGATGAATAAAAAATAATTTCACAGTTTGCCCCTTTATCATCATGTAGTTGAAGCGGATTTTTTTTTTTTTCATTTCGTTGGGAAAGTTGGTTTTCTTGGCTCTTTTTTTTTCAAATTTTTTTTTTGCTTTATTTAAATTTTCACGATAATTTTTTTTTTTCTCTTTTCTG
The DNA here is from genome assembly GCA_029041755.1 of Resseliella maxima. NCBI lineage: Eukaryota > Metazoa > Arthropoda > Insecta > Diptera > Cecidomyiidae > Resseliella > Resseliella maxima. Next base: position 1,020,815 of record JAQOWM010000154.1, read on the forward strand.
TTCGTATCCTTTCCACAGATAACATTCAAATGAATTGAAAAGGGATAAGATAGTCAAATCGGAAATAATTTGTACAATTTACACTTTCAACGGAAATCAGTTTAAAATCAGTGATAATTTCAACACCGTCTGTTGTCGTAAAGGATTTGGTTCGTTCGATACGATTTAGACCATATTATTATCATAAGTAGTTAATTGATTGAATGGCAGTTAATTATTCCAAAGCCTCATTTATTTTTTCGGCAAAAAAAAAGAGAGAGAGAGAGAGAGAGAGAGAAAGAAAACGATTTTGTGTTACGCAAAAGCGAAAAGAAAAAAAAAAATGGAAACGCAATCGAATGCACAACATTGCTGCATGAACGAAACAAACAACTTATCTTAAATTACAGCATTGAAACTAAAAAAAAAAAAGTGAATTTATTTTTATGCTAAAATCATTTCGAACGACATGAAAATTAGCAAAACCAAATACTTAAAAGTGCTTTTTTGTCGTTGTTGAAGATTTTGTTGGTCAATTTTCGTGTGTAGATACTTGTCAATTTAAAGTAGAATGAAATGTTGTTGTTGTTTTTTTTTTCTTCATTCCCCCCAATCAAGTCAATTTATTTTTTCTGTAAAATACTTTCTAGTAAACTTAACAATAAAGTATCATACATGATTGTATCGTGTTTTATTTTTAATGCATGCAAATTTGTATGCAAATGTTATGGTGTTTGTGTTAAATTTTTGTCGATGAATTTAAGGTAAAATGATTTTTATCAGTTATGATCAAACATCAAAGTATTGAAGAACTAATATTCATGTGAATGAAACAAGTGAGTGAGAACGATGAAATCCACAGAAAAAAAAAGAAAAAAAAAAAAAAAAAAAAAAATCAAAAACCTGTGAAAATTGACGGGAAACGCGTGTACAACGATGAAACGGGTTTATTGGTGCAAATGTGAAAATGAAGTGAGACAACTGACATTGACTTGCCACCAGCAACCATGAAATTACCAAAGTGAGAAAAGAAATATAAAAATAAAAACAACAACACACCAGTTTCAGTTAACTTGGTTTATGCAATTTTTGTATGCTTATCACGTAACTCTTTCATTAATAATCACGGAAAATCAAACAACATTTCGGCAATTTCCATGCTAATTTTATTCCTTCACTTTTTCTTTTGCTCTCTCTCTCTCTGTCTCTCTCTTGTTCTCTCTTGCTCTCTCTTGCTCTCTCTCTCTCTCTTCTTCTTCTTAGCTTTGCAGCAATGTTGCACTTTGTGTCAGAATGTGTACATGATAATGATCACTAACATTTGACGTGCGAATTTTAAGACATTTTTCATTACCTTCGGCTTTAATATGTCTTACAACGCGCGCGCACACACACAATTTAAACGAATATGCAAGATGAATAATTTTCAAACGAACGAAATATTTCGCAGAAGATGAATGTTTTCACGAGATTGAAACAACATTTTAAAATAAGGAATCGTTTTGTATCAAAAGATCTGAAGAAATAAAAGAAGGTTTTCGACATTCAAGAAGCAAAAATAATCGGCGATAAGAGAGAGAAAAAAAAACATCAATTTTCTATCGACTCATTCCAAAAGGTAGAAATCAACCGAGAAAACATACATCGTCTTTGATAAAAATTCAAACAGAACGAAAAAAGAAAGAAAAAAAAAAAAAACAAATTCAGTTCATCCGGAATACAAGTAATACTAATTAGGTGGCAGAACCTTTTACTTATCCATTGTGGTGCCGTTCATCTAAACTGATAAAAAAACGGCTTTTTTTACATGTAGTTTTCGGTGAAAATTCATTTTATTTCGCCCGATTGTAGATTACAAATTTTCTACTTTTTTCATTCTTTTTTTTGCCTTTTTTTTTTAAGTGAGCAAAATTGTAAAACTGATTCATTTGGCCATTGATAAAAATCGGTAAATTGTCTTGACTTTAGCCAGACATGTAAAATCCCGACGAAAGGTGACTGATTATCTAAACGAAAGCATGTTCGTTCGGATAAATTCATTGATAAACACAAAAAAAAAAAAAACAAGATCCCTAAAAAAACAACAACATGCAGTAGTTTTGTAGCTAACCAGGTAATCAACCATGACACATTAAATTTTCGCCTTTTCAAAGTTTTGTGTTATCAGTTCCTTGGCTTTGTTGTTGTATGCACTTGAAATGCAAGGCGAATTTTTTGAAGCGGAAAATAAAAATGCATTTTCAACTGAACAGAATATTTTAGTGTTGGCGAATGTTTTGACTTTCGAAAAAAATAAAGTGCTTCAAAAGTAGAATGAATTGTGAAAGCAATTAGTGTGTGCAGAAATCCAAGAAGAGACTTCGAATGTTAAGAAAAAATCGCTGGAAGCCCAACAATTTCGAATGAAAAAAAAAAAAAAACGACGAAGAATTCTATAGAATTGGCTGCCGATGACAAACCACTCACCAGAAGATAAATGTGAAATATATCGATAATAATATGCTTTATCTGTTATCATGCCGATTTTTCGATTACAATACATGAGATCAATTCCAATTAACTCGAAATTTATGACCAAAATTATGTGACGCAATTTTATGCATTCATAGTTTGCAAGTTAAATAATGCGTTTTGACTGCATTTCAAAATCATTTCGTTAGACTGCGAGACAATTCATTTATTTAAAATTTTAAACATTCTTTTCGAATATAATTCATCAGATGACGAAATTTTGAATATAATAATCTGTTGAAATAAAATATTTCTTCCGCTGGATTTCTGTTTTGTTATTTTAAATTTTAAACTTCAAGTCAAATCGTTTAAATCTCCTTTGATTCATGTCAAAAAAAAAAAAAAGAAAAAAAAAGAACATTCGATTTAAAGACCAAATATTGAGTAAAAATGACATAATTCCTTGGAAAAAGGGAGAAAAAAAAAGAAGAAACACTTGTTAAATTCCAGCCAGAAAGGGTTTAAAACCCATTTAAAGCCGCATGCATCGTTGACACAGTCGGAAATCAACATTTATTCTGGACATTTTAATGAAGCAGCTGTGTGGTTATTTAAATATCGTAACGATGCCCAGCAACGAGCAACAAAAGGAAAAAAAAAAACCATGACGACGACGACGACTACGTAAAAGAAGAAAAATAACAACCACCACCGTTCCCGCGTGATGGTTCTAATAGTTTTTTTTATATTTCGATTGATTATCATTGTTCGTGTACCGCTTCATTCTAATTAGAGAGTCCAAAGTGTATGGTGTGGCGGCAATAAAATCCAATGCATTTCGATAAAACGAGAATGCATTGAATCAATTTTATTGGTTGATTACGTCTTCGCATTATTGATGATTTTCCTTTGTCTTTGTTTCCAACACTATCTTCTTATTAGCTTGATTAGAGTGAAAAAAATGAAGTAACAAGAAAAGGATTCCAACATTATCTAACACGTCACTTGTTGAATGTGAAACGAATAAATAATTCTTTGGCCTTGTTTGTGCGCGAGACGTGCACATTGTAATTATTGATGATTCTAATCAAACTAGACAGTGTTCTTTTCTCACTTGCTATCTCTCTCACTCTATCTCTTTCTCTCTCTCTCTCTCTCTCTCTCTCTTGCCGATCTCTCATTCTCTCTCTTTGCCGATCTCTCTTTCTCTTTCTCTCTATCTCTCTATCTCTCTCTCTCTCTCTTTGCCGATCTCTCTTTCTCTCTCTCTCTCTTCCTCTCTCTCTCTCTCTCTTTCTCTCTGACTCACTCACTCACTCATTCACTCACTCACTCTTTTGCTCCTTTTCTGCTTCTTCCACTTGTTCGCCTCTCAGATCTTATTGCTCTCCCTTCGTCTATACCGTCAACAAGAGACCACAACGGAGCAAACAAGTGGGAATTATATTGAAGAAAAAAACACACACACACACACACATTGAACGACCGTATCAAAATGAGCATTATAAGAATCAAATTTGATTTGACGATTTGACTTGCATTTCGATTCAAAAAACCTTCGATGGTTAGTTTTTTTTTCTTTTTCTTCTTTTTCTCTTTTACATCCTCAAATTATTCGATACGAAAAAAAAAACCCATCAAATTGATGAAAGGAACGCAATGAAGAAGAAAAACAAAATACATATATGCGTCGAAACTCAATTTTATTGTCCTAATGGAATGTTAGTCCCTTTTTACCAGCATTGAGTATGGTGTTTAAAACAAAGTTTCGAATGAAATTTCGTTTCACTTGTATTCATTTCTTCGTGTTTTTTGTGTTCTTTCTCTTCTTCGCATCGTCGTCATCATCATCATCATCCTTCTTCTCATCTCTTGATGCTGTAATCATTTTTTTCCTCTCGATTCTCTTTTTCTTTTTTTTTTTTTTTGCCCCGAAAATTTTTCGTTATCTTCGCTTTTGTGTTCGTTTTTAAGTTAATTTTTTCCTCGTTGTTGTTGTTATACACATATTCCTTTTTATTTTCTTGTGTTCATGTCGTTTTCGGTTGAATTTTTAATGGCTATACCCTTTGAGGATTCCAGTTTTCTTGTTGCACACGTGTTCAAATTACTTTTTCGACCCGAAAAATCTCGATTGCATCGAAAATGAAGAGAGAAAAAAAAAATTAACGAATGATAAAATGCACGCACAAAAATTGAGAGAAATAGAGAGAGAATGAGAAAAGAAAAGTTGAAGCATTCAAGAGGAATTGGATATTGACTGCGACAAAACTTTTTTTTTTTCGAATGGTATCCAAATGAGCAGAGAATGAAAGAATGAAAAAATACAATGAAACAAGCAAGAAGGAATCAAATCGCCTTTGAATCTACACCGCGAAATAAAAAGAAAAAAAAAAAATCAAATCAAGAGAGAAAATACCATTTTCATTTATTAAGTGAATTTAGATAATACATAAATAATAAGATTTGTTTCCATTGATAGAAATAACATTAAATGATGCGATTGTCTGTGGGCAGCGACAAAACTAATCGCGTATGTTTTGAGAGCCCTTTGAGATGTTCCTCTCTTAATTTCTTGCACTCTTTTTCTCTAAAATTTTTTCTTCACTTTAAATCCACCCTATCTCTTTATGGTCTCTCGTTCTCTCTCTTTCTCTCCCTTTCTGTCCCTTTCTGTCCCTTTCTCTCCCTTTCTCTCTCTCTCTCTCTCTCTCTCTCTCTTCTCTCTTTATCTCACTCATTATGCCCTCACACTCCTGCGGCTCCATCCTTTGCTCGGCTTTATCTCTCGTTTCGTTCATTTATTGTTTTGTAACAAGGACTTTGATAAGAGAATGAAGGTGCGATTGATTGATGTTCATCCATCGAAATTGGGCACAAAGATCACGCACATTAAATGAATTTTAACATGTTCAACGATAACATAAAGCCGACATTCACCATTTTTATCAATAGATGCAATGGAAATTCATGGCTCTTTGAATTGATTCAAATTAATACCGAAATATTTCAAATGTTTTTTTTTCATTTCAAACTTGATCTGTCTGTCGTCTCGGTTTTCACATCGAACGTGCCTTTCAACAATGCAAATTTAAAGATGGAAAATAAGAACGTTACTTTAACAATGAAAAGATGCAATAACATTAAAGCGACTACAAAATTAAAGCACAAATAACGAGAAGTCAAAGTAAAAATAACGAGAATTTCATGCAAAATATCATCGAGAAAAAAGAAATTACCGGCCAAATTGCAAAAAAGAAAAAAAAACACACAAACACAATTGCATCTGAATGCATTGGTACAGGAAATTGCATGAGAAGGACATGATGTTGCATGAAAAATGTAGAAAATTGCAAGCAAGTTGCAATACACGAATGAAACAATAGATTTGAATGCTTTTTTGTTTTTGCGACAATTGTCGCATGTGCTAACATTACATGGTCAGTGACGACACGAGCCGCACTCGATGAACGTGTCTACACATGCATTTTCTTGCCATTTAATCAGATCATATGTGACTTTTTCTCTTTCTCTCCCTCTCTTTCTTCCTTTATTCTTTTTAACTATTTATCTCTTATTGTATTCCTTTTTTATCTCTCAGTCTCTGGTTGTTAATAACAAAAATAATTACAATTTTGTCCGTTGAATATGTTCAATCGATTCAAATGACATTGTACAAGTCACGGAATCCCTAAACACTTACAATGCAAAAAAAGGACATTGTATCAGGTTGGTTGTTCACTTTTCAAATGGGAAAAATTGCATTTTGTCGCCTTTCTCACGAACCACTCTTGGATTTTATTTTTTTTTTTTTTTTTTGTTTTTCTTTTTCATTATTCTCATCGAATATTTTGAAAGAAAAACAAGAAAAGAAAAAAAAAATCAGACTTTGTATTTTATGCAATGAATAAAAACATGTTGTACAATGGGATAAGAATGAGTTGACATTTCGAGACAGTATTAAAATGACTTGACTCTTTATTAAAAGAGTCTTTAAGAATTGAATGAATAAAACGAAAGAATGAATCTCGAACGAATCAACGCATTTCTGCAGGATTTATTATTGTCATTTTGTTCCTCGATATAATGAAACGGAAATGGTCATCCGCTATGGTTGCGAACAATGTTACAATCTATTTGTTATTTGTGTGACAATTTATTAGGCGATTGCTTCCATTTCTTTTTTTTTTTTTTTTTTTGTTCTTTTGGTTTTCTGAAATCAAATCAACTCATTCAATGGACATTTTATTCTTTTTTCGTTTGAGCGTACATTGTTCAAGTTCAAATTTTCTTCGATCTTACGAATTTGTAAGAATCTAGAAATTCCATTTCGCAAAAGCAAAATGTTTCTCATAAGATACTGTTGCCAAAATGGGTGCATTTCATTGAAAACATTACGACATTTTTATTGCATTGAATTACCAAATACACTAAGCAAATCAATGAAGAATCAACAGAAACATTTCATGCCATTTTATCACATTCTTTTAATGGCAACACATTTTTTTCTAAATTGCGATTATGAAAGAGAAAAATCTTCTTCGAGTGAAGAACAAAAAAAAAAAAAAATTGGAAAAATTCACAGTTGTGAGAAAGAAACAAAATCGAAAAAAAATAAAAGAGACGAAAAACAAAAAAAAAAAAAAAAGAATAAAAAATAAAAATTGAAATAGAAAATAATTCTCATTTCATTCATTTTGAATAATCATCTAAGAATCGGTACATTTTATGCACTCTTATATCATTTTCCAAAAATTCTACCTAAATTCCATTACAAAATTACACAACAATGTGATTTTCTATCTCTTTTTCCATTTTTTCTTTCTTGCTTTTTCGTATTTCTTTTTTATGTAATCTACATTATCTTCTGTTATTTGTTGTTATGACAAAAAATTTTTTTTTCAATTTAGTACTTTCATCCACCTGAAAAATGAAATGATAAAAGCGAAAAATAGAATCCAAATAGACAATGCACAAATTCTGGGTTAGATATTTTTCATGGTTGAATAGATTGGTGCAATGAATTAAACAAATGAAATCTACCTGGAATTGAATCAAAATTAAATAAAAATGTTCAGTAAACACTTTTTTTTTTCCTCGCTCCTTCTCTTTCTCTCTCTCTCTCTCTCTCTCTCAGTCTCTCTCTCTCTCTCTCTCTCACAGTCTCTCTCTATTATTATTCGGTTATGTTTATGCCATTGTTTGTTTGAAATATTTTCTGTTTCATATCTTATCTCGTCAACGTTCATTCTCAAGACCCGTTCATTCGGGGTGACGTGTTGTTTGCGCAGTTTTGTATATTTTATTTTCCTGTTATTATTATTAATTCAAATAGCCAGAAAAGCGAAAATGAAGAGAAAAGCACAAAATCAAGCATAATTCTTGGGATAGGACGTAATATGAAAGCAAAATTGATGATTAACACAATAGCAATAGAGTTAGGTCAGAAAAAGGGACAGTTTTATTCTTCAACATTTATTTTGTTTTTTTTTTTTTTCGGAAAAAGTAGTAATCAGAAATAAAATAATATGGAAAGAGAAATAGAGAGCGAGAGAGAGTGAAAAAAAAGGAGAATCTTTTGTCAATCATCAAATATCGGGATGAAAAGGAATCAAACAAACAAAACAAAAAAAAAAAAAAAGAAAAAAGAAAAAAGAAAAAGAAGCAAATATCTATATGGATCGTTTGAAATTCAAAACTATTCTATTTTTGGTGTATTCATCCTTAATTTTCGTCCACAGTGGTATTACTTTCTTTTCAGAAATGAGGTTCTAATTCGACAAAAGAATTAGGCTTGAAAAATGCCTGTTCTCTTTCACTCAACTCATCCGTAGATATTTATCTATACATTTTCATAAAGATTTGAATCGAAACCCATTGAAATACCGATCGATTCGTTTCATTGAAATGGAAAAAAATGATTTTTTTTTTTTTTTCTTTTTATCTCTCTGGTTCGCATTCCTTGCTCGCCTACCTTCTCTCTTGCATGCAATAACAAGAGAAAAAAAAAAAGACCTATACTTAATTCGGATGGAAGCGTAGAGAGAAAGAGAGAAAAATGTTGGTCATTATTCTTTGCGCTGTTATTCGGCTGCACGTGCACGATTTGTACATTTTGATCGAATAATTTCTTTCTGGTTTGTTTTTTATTTTTACGTTTTTGGGCAAAAAAAAAAAAAAATTCCGAATTTTTCTCTCGTCTTTCTCCTTTTTTTCCGTTTTGATTGCTGAGATTTTTTTTTTGGTATTTCGTTGCAAATAAATGCATCGCTTAACTTTGTAAAATGGAATAACTGAACAATTTGAGAAACAGGAAAAAAAAAAAATAAAAAACCCGAAGAATTGACGAAATGAAATACCCAAGAATCAAGAGAAAAAGAACTTAAATAGACGTGTACCGAATAAAAAAAAAAAATGTTCAACTAAAATCTCAACTGTTTCTTTTCCCTTCGAAAATGGATACTCTTTTATGGATTTTAATGCAATTTGATTGATGCAAATAAAGTACTTTTCTAGCAGCATAGTAAATAGTTTTGCAGAGCTACAGAGCTGCAGAGAAAATAACCTGAAAACCAATGAGTGAATCATAATGTAACGTTTTATGATGCAAAAAACTTGTTGACATTTGTTGATATGACAGGTTGCTATACGAATGAAGATAAAATGAAGAAGCTAAAAGAGATAAAAGACCCTAAAATTGGCAGCAAAGATAAGCAAAAGCAAAGAAGCTAGAATAAAGAAAGCTAAAAAAGTAAAATTGTTGAAATAAAAAGATTTGTAAAAATTTCTTTTCCTCCGTAGAGTTTTGTTTTATTTTAAAATATTTTTTAGTGAATTTTTTTTTTTGTTTTCTTTTTTTTTACAATAATTCTCTTAAAATAATTTCATTTTCTTTAAACAAAAAAAAAAATATATTGATTAAAAAATATCGCTAATAAAATGGAAGACATTGGAAGTCCTTACAATGTTCGATGACAAAAAGTGATGTTAAAATAAAAAAAAAAGATTGGAAATCGTACAATTGAAAGATTCTTATTTTGATCACAAGTTGCAAAAAACGTTCAAATTCCCTAACAGCCTAATATCACAAGTATGCCACAGTTTAAAAAAAAAATTGTTTTAATAAAAAACTTGAAGCAATTGGAGATCAATGTTGATGTTGGCACTTGATTTTTTTTTTCAAAAAAAAAATAAAAACAATTATTGTTTGTGTTTTGTGATTTAGGCTTGGACCCATCGATCACCGCAATGTGACCAGCAGTGTGTGGATTCTTCGTCATTGATTGGTTTTTGCATTGTTGTCCAGAAGAATGTACCGGCTTCGGTGCGTGCAAAATGTACTGGAATGAATGTTGTTTCACGTTGTACAGCTTGTAATTCACATTCATCATCGTTGTACACATAAATGGCAGCATCATCATCACAATCGGCAATTTCGTTGATAATACGCGATTCCAATTCTTCATTTGCGAAATTCTCATCGATTTCTGATGACCAAAAATCATTTTGTTGTTGGCACTCATCGTGATAATAGCATTGATTGCTATCCAATGAATAATCACCGTTGATATTTGTGAATTTGTTGTTGTTGTTGTTGATGCTGCTGCTTTTGTTTGTTGATTTTTGCAATTTTTTCGTTGCTGATGTTTTTTGACGTAAAATACGCAAAATTGGCTTTAAAATCTTCTTGATTCGGTATGATGGTGATTTGGCCAATTTTTCAGCATTGTATTTATTTTCGTTAATGCTGTTATTGCTTGAAATAATGTAATCGTTGTAGCACATCGACATCTTGGTAATTTTTGTTTATTTTTTTTTTTCTCTCGCAGTTAGAAAAAATTTTCGAAATAAAATTTCGTTGAAACTGTTTTGTAAAACTGTGTTTTTTTAAAAAAAAAAAAAATCACTGTGTGTTTTTTTTCTTCAACTTTTCAAACTTCTCTTGAAATAATTCGATAATAAAAACTGAACAAGTTTTTGCTTTGCTAAGAGAGCTGTTTGCTTGTCGATTGTTGGATCGAGTATGACTCCTACAACGCACTTGTACCTCCTTTTATACTCGTCCGAGGGTGAATTTTCAATGCATTTTCAATACACAGCACAGTGTTCACACACTAACTCTCACGCACACATGTCGCATTTCACAAAAAAAAAAAAATAAAAATGAAAAAAGAAAAAAGAAGAGAAGAAGACAATCACTAAACAATGAACAGACAGAGAGAATGAAAAATGCATTGAAATTGGCCTGTGCATACGCACACGCATTGAATCAACACACAGAGAACGAAAAACATGTCTTGTACAGGCATTAACACAGCACCAAGCAATACACATAAATACACACATGCGCAATACAATCATATTACACAGACCCGAACAAGGCACAGAGAAAATGCGTTTGCCCTATCAGCATCGAGAATAAGGGCAGGTGTTCGATTCGTATGTGAGAAGTGAATCGAACAAAAAAAAAGGGAATATAGAAAAACTAGACAATTTCATGTTCGATATATGAAAAGAAACAGGCACAAACATGTCTGTAACGGGAATGTAAAATGCGTTAAACAGAGAAAGAGAATAGATTTATTCCATTGAATATATATTTGGTTTTTTTTTTTATTTTGTTTTTTTCCTTCTCTTTTCTGTATATTATTTCAATGTGTTGTTTGCACTTTTTCATCGAATAAAAAGCATTTGAGCAAGTGAGATGCACTCATTTCACCCGATTTCATTTGCACTGTGCATTGTTGATATAGGTTGCAAAGTATTTGTAAGTGTGTGCATATGTGGAACATATATATTCGGCATTGAAAAGAAGAGGCGAAAAAAAAAATGAGAAAAAATCAACATTGAATGCATGTGTGCGTGTTTATGAATGCGATAAATAAAAAGAGACATGATGATAAAAATGTATAAAAAAAAAAAAAAAAACAAAATATAACGAAACGTACGTATGAACGAATGAATAAATACATGTGTATACCGGTAAGCTGTTATTAAAGAAATCGTGGGAACATGAATCTCTACCGAGTTCCCACAAAATTCGAATAATAATTTAGGGCAGATGGTAAGCGAGGGTGATTTTCATCGATGTGCACAACAGCAATAACAACAACAACAAGCACACAGCCAATGCATAATAGCAATAAGAATGTCGATGAGCGAGACTCAAGAGCATGAATTGGCTGTGCATTAAGCAAAAGATCACTTTTCCAGTGGTTACTTTTTTGCCTTGTATTTGTTGTTGTTATTGTGTATTTTTTACCCACTCGTTCGATGCTTATGCGTAATTTTGTTTGCGTTGTTACCGAATTGCGATACAGTGACCGCTGCATCGAAACGACAAAAAAAACGAACGATAATAAACATGAATTCTCCTGCGCATTGCTGGTATTTGATTTTGGATGAAACATGATTTCGCCTGTTGTATGCGGTGCCCGGCTGCAGGAATCGTTGCTTCAGGAGCAACAGCAGCAGCAGCAACACCACCTCCTGCACACATTGCACATTGAAAAATCCATGAGAAAATTTTTCAACTCGTTGCAGCACTTATTATTTGGTATTTATTTTGGGTGTTTTGTCTTCTTTATTTTTTTTTTTTAATGCTTTTTTTTTATTGTTGTCGTTCAAGTTCCAACCAGATCATTCTAGTTTCCAATGTTGTTGTTTTTTTTTTCGCACTCAGCACACGTGGTACCATTCAATCAATTATTACCGTGTACACCGATCTGAATACATACAATACATAGTATGTATGCATTTGTGTTCGATGTTTTTTATGTGGAAAATGTTTGGGCATCACGATACGCGTGTGATATGACGTGTAGAATCCTGTTTGTTGCATGGGAATGTGTGCGCCAGTGTATATGATAAGGCTTAAATAGCGTTACATCCAATCATTTCTTCCGATATTTACACTGTTCGTCAATTAATTGTTGAGTTGAGATTGGACAGTCGGTTCGTTCGTTCGATCGTTCGTTCATTCGTTCGATTTGAGTTTAAGGAAGCTTCTGAAAATCGTGCTATTCAACTCATCATCATTGCAAACGCTGTGATATTGAAACGATGCATTTTGATCGATTATATCTGATAACATGTTTTCAACCTTTGAAATATCGTTAATTATTTGGCTTCGTAAATTGTCGCCGGTTTTAACGGTACACACATATCCTTTCCATTCAATTCAATTCATTCGCCTTTATCATTTATTTATTACATTTTACAATAATTTATCGCTGTCATTTGCTTTTTTTTTTTATTTTTTCTTTCGTTCTCGCTTATTGATGTTCATTTTTAGCGTTGGTTGTCTCGCTCAATTTGTTTGCCCTATTTGTTGTTTGCCAATTATCCTTTCGATAATAATATTTTCACATAATAACAATTTAGCGGTAGCACAATCACCTCTTTTGCATTGCATTCATTTTATTTTTAATTCATGTCATGATGAATACTTTTTTTATTTACAATTTATGATTTATTATTATTTGCAATAATAATTGGGTCAATTGGACGATATACGATTAAATAAGAAACCACAAATCATAAATGGTTAACATTGAAATTGTGAATCTTTATTTTTCTTATCGAAAATGTTAAAAGAAATTTTTGTATCCATTGACCGGCTGCATGCATCATTTACTTGACCGCAAAATCACAGTCAATAACTAAATTACACAGACTGAGTTTCGATGCATTTCCTTTTCTTTGAAATTGTGAATTTTTCGAAGTGAACGTAAAAAAACCCATCAACAATTTTTGCACACAATTTACATTATTGTTTTCAATTGATTTCATCTGTGTGTCAGCGCATAAACTATTCGCCACAATTGATCAACGACAATCGATATACCATATGACCATTTTTATATAACCAAAATAAGGCATTTGAATTCATGTTTTGTATTATTGCATTTTTCGGTGTAAAATTGCAATTTTTTTTTTTTTTTTTTGCTTCTCTTTGTTGATTTGCGTTTTTTTGTCCAATCTTCTGTTTTCTGTCTTCTGGGCATCTTGGGTGTATGTAAATCTGGTTGTCTTCTGTATAATCTTATAAATTGTGCGGTAACAACGTGCGTGTGTGTGTGTATTACGTTATTGTCATTCGAAATTATGCTAAAACTCTATGTTCAATACCTTGGCAGCCATATGGGTACATAGGCACACCTAAGAGTGATAAAGACAAAAAAAAAAACTATAGAGAAAAAATGGAAAAAATGAGATAAACCATACATTTAGACGTTGAAAAAAAACCACATCATCAAAATCACTATAATTATTCACATGGAATTTTATTCTGCAATTCTATGAATGACTTTGTGCAAAGAAGTAATAATGCAATTTATTCTCTCTCTCTCCCCCGCTCTCTCGCTCTTTTGCTTTCTCTCTCTCTCTCTCTCTCTCTCTCTCTCTCTCTATCTCTCGCTCTCTCTCTCTTTCTCTCTCAATCTAAGTGTGTATGTATATTTGTGTCTTTCATGGATGCTGGAAACCATAACGGCAGTGGCAAATCGAAATGCAAAACAAAGACAATCCGTTCATTGTTATTCATTTTGTATTTTTTTTTTCCTTTTTTGGTGTGTTTTGTCTTTGGATGTTTTTTTTTTCTCTTATATTTTATGCGTAAATTAAAAACGAATGTCCATATCAAACCACACGCACATATAGTGTAGATGAGAGAAAAGTGAGAGATAGAGAGAGAGAGAGTGAGAGAAAGAGAGAGAGTAAGAGAGAGAGATACAGAGAGAGGGTTATGCATATGACTTTTGGTCGATAATTAGTGTGCAGTTGAAAAAGAGACGCAACATTTATGTTTTTTTTTTTTTTTTTGCACATGACTGTGATTTTCATAGCATCACCATTCACCCGGTTAACCACTTGCTTCCACCAAATAGACACAAGAAAACAAGTGAGGAAATTTGCGATTTGTCTTGTGAAAAATACACATTTACCATATGCAAAATAATAAATGTTCTCTCTCTGTCTCTCTCTCTCTCTCTCTCCCCATGTGTCATTATAGAAAATATTGGTTAAAATTTAATGCAAATTGAATGAATATTCTCGATACACATAGAATTAATGAATGCATTATAATTTGGCTTTCGATTGGCTCATAATATTATTGATGGAATGTGAGAAGCAGAAAGAATGAAAAACCAATCACTTTTAATCATGGATCAACGTATAGCAAATGTCGCTTAAAAACACATACGGTATGTCATGCATAATTTATCCATTGCAAATGGATTTAGAATCAACAAGTGCAAAAAGAATCAGAAACATTTAGTATTTGTAAGCAACATTTACTCACTCTATATTCATTGTTCTCTCTGTATGAAAAATGAAAGAAAAAGAAATGAACAAATCGATTCTGTTAAAGGACAAAAAAGAATAAAAAGAGGACCCAAGTGCAAAGCGGTTAATTGAGTGAAGAGTCGATGATACAAGGGTTAATTGACAACAGATTATTAAATAAAATAGAGCTGTTAGGAATGGTTAGAGAGAATGGAAAAAAAGAAACATGATTGGGAACTCAAAACGGTTTTTTGACAAAAAAAAAAAAAAAAAAAAAATTATCCTTTATTGATTTGTAATCGATGTTCATATTTGTGAAATCTGTGCTGATTTAAAGAGTTTAAAAAAAAAAAACAAAGGAGGCAACGAAATCAAGTGAAAGGAAAAGGATTAAATTGCGTTCAAATTGATTTTTTAGCAAACAATACTATATAATAGAGATTATTGAACGATGTGTTGAAAATACGACTATGAAACAGGTACACGGTTTTAATATGAAGGGAGGGAGAGAGAAATTGAATGTACAATGCCGTTTGTCGAAAAAGTCATTGAAATCAATTGTTGAAGCATTTAGATGAATTGAAAAAAAAAAAAAAACAAAAATAAATAAATGGGGACCGCATTCAACTGTTTATTGCACTGACTCTCATATACTCTCACAGACTCAATCAAAATCAAACGGCCAAAAACACATAGAATTTTACACTTATGTGCCCTGGGATTGTGCATTACACATGATCTCTCTGTACGGGAGAGCACATGAACAGAAGAATAAACGAAACAAAAACAAACAAATAAACAAAACAGATGAAAATTTGTGCGAGGGTCGTCACATAAAACATTCAGACAGTGTATGTAATGTTAAGATGCATGGGAACGAAACGCGTTGGCCTTTCAATTAATCACCTCTATTGATGCCAGAGGGTGAGAAAATTTTCTCACAAAGTTGTTCGTTTTCAATCACAGTATCGATCATCATTTCATTTCAGTTAGGTTAACCGTACACATTTAGGTCAACCAAATGTACGAACAAAACCGTTTGCACCCTCTTTTCATTTCTTTTTTTTTTTTTTTTTTTTTTTTTTCAAATCCATTTCTCTCACTCTACCATTCAATCTCAATTTTATTCTGTCTCTCTGTTTGTCTGTGCCTATTGAAATGCACATTATTTGTTTTACTATTACAACCATCCCAGATAATATTTGAATCCATTTGAAAAGAGAAGCGATAACACTCACACAAATGCACAAATGAAATGAAGAAAAATTGAAAATCAAAAAAAAAAAAAAAAAAAAAAAAAAAAGGAATCGATCGTGCAATGTGCACAATCTGTTCAGTTATTTTCAAATCATGGGAAAATAAAAATTTTCTAGTTTCCATTTCTCTATTTTTAAACAACAAACACAATAAAAAAAGGTTTTTTTCTTTTTTCTTCTCTGCCTCTCTTTTTCTTCTCTTTTTATTTTTATTATTATCGATATATTTTTCTAATTCTTTCTTTTACGGGTTCATGCATAGAAAATCCGATACAATCATTAGTAATGGACCGTTTCGTTGAAAATGGAGACGAATAGTGGAATAAATAAAATGGTAAAGAATGAACATGGAGGAGGAGAATGATGATGTGGAAAAGAAGAAGAAAAAAAATAAAAAAAAAATAAAAGAAAAACACTATTCGCCATCAACGCTTCACGCATTTAATAAGGTCCTTTTCTCAGCTCGAGTAAAATTTTGTGCACATGTGCATCACATCGCATCGCATCGCAACGCATCGCACTCTCTCTCTCTATCTCTCTCTATCTCTACTCTGTCAACATACGGATCATCAGCACATTCCATCTCTTCTTTCCACATAATAATATAATCAGAGCATTCATTAACAATTTAACAGGGCCATAAGGGTAGCGAATATACCAATTCATACCCGATTTTGGTTCCGTGTGAAAAAATTTTCTCATGCATCTCGTTTACAATGTTCAATTATATTTGTGTTGATTCATCTGTTATTCTCTTTTGCGTTTTCATTTTATTTTCACTTTTGTCTACCATCTCATCCCAATTTGACAAATTCAATTCGAATATTTTCCATTCAGGAATAGAAAAAAAGAAAAAGAAAAATGAAGCCTACACACACCCAATCTCTGTCACATTGTTCATCATAACCAAATCAGCATACACAGTTTTGAATGCGCGTGTCTGGGCAAACGATGAAAGTGCTTCGTGTTCATTTTTTTTTTTTTCATTCTCTCTAATTTTCGGTGCTGTTGTTGTAACATAAAAAAGGATCAGCTTTCAAATAGCACTCATATCATATTTCACATAGAGATAGACCCAAGTCGTCTCTACGTTTTTTTTTTTTTTTTTTTTTTCGTTTTTTTGTTTTTGTTGCTTTGCATTGCTTTTCAAGTGTATTCTTTTTAACTTTGTATGGCCCAAATGAAATTGTAACCGACATTTTCGGATTTAGAAAATTCTTTTTACTATTTTAATTTCTCTGTTTGTAGCCAATGATTCACTTACATGGCTGATGATTCATTAAAACGATTTGTTTCGAAATATTAGACGCATAGAGAAGTAGCATTAATGCATTGCGACACACGTTAATTTAATGTCGCAGTTAACATGGCTGTTGTCATTGTTTTTTGTTTTCAATTTTGCCGTCATTACGTCACCTAGTTTTACTTTTATCGCTTATTGCGACGTTTTTTTGTTTTTTTCTCGATAATTGCGAGAATTATTTTGCCATTTTTACCATTTTCACAATAATCTCGACTATCAAGATGTTGTTTTTTTCTGCCGTTTTGCACAATACTTTATTTTTCGTTTATTTTGCCTCTGTTATCGCCTTGTTGTTGACTTCATTCAGTCGTGTTTTTGCGTCGTTCGCGTTTTTCCAATAATTTTACCAACTTTTTGCACAATTATTCACATGTAATTTTATTCCTTTTTGCACATTTTATTGAATCTATAGATTTCCTTTTTGTTTCATATCCCTGGCACCCTATTCGTTCCTATATTTTGTTGTATTGCAACCATTGACATCACAAATGCTTATGCTTTGCCTAATTGAAGTCTCTAGTCAAGTGCTTGATTTTCTTGTGCGTATAAAATTTTCTTTTTTTGCCACAAAAACATGCATAAATTGAATAAAATTGAATTAGGAGTATATGCGATGTAAGACACGTGTTTGAAATACGGTACACTAATCGAAAAACGTGTACTGCATGCGCAAATTACACTTGCATCTATTCATATGAATATATTCACTTGATTGTTTGTTTATTTCAAGTTTTGTGGGCAATTTACATTGAGCTAACATCAACAACAGCAACCACAAAATGACAAAATAAAAATCTACAAAATGCACGAACATCAAATGAGCACTTTGGAAATTTTTATTGTAAAATAGCATCGCGCGAATGAAACGCGGGTCGGTCACGTGCTTTTTTATTTAAGTCTTTGTTTGTGGTTGAATTAAATGTACCACCCCATAGATAGCCACGAGCTATCAATTGACACGGAGTTGCGCAGTTTAGAAATGAAGGCGTTGCAAATTGAATTGCTGTCGTGTATATTTCGACTTGGTTAGCGTACAAATGAAGACGATTTTTTTTTTTTTTTTTTTTTTACTTTTTCCTGATATGAATAGAGAAGAATGTGAATAATGGTGTGGCAATGCACTTGTTTGTTTATTTGTCTGGCATACGTTCGGCGAACGAACGACGGTCATTCAGACGTAATCAATTTTAACGGCCGGGATTAAACAGTAACCAACAACAGCGATCTCATTAAAACTGTACAAACATATGAATAACAATGAAAATGGTTGAATAAACGAAAGGAAAATTTGAATAAAAAATGAAATGAAAAATTTAAACAAAAATAACGACAAAAAAAAAAAAAAAAAAAAAAATAAAAATGCTGCTTATAAGTGTGAGACAATGCCGTTGAATCGGTAAAAAAAACTATATTCAAATGGAAAAAATCGATTTTTTTTTTTATGAATATGATCAAAACTGTGTTCTAATTGATGGTAAACCCATATACATATTTGAGGTTGTTCAATGGTAAATTTTAAAATGAAACCTTCTTAGCACCAATCAATTCGATTGAATTTTTCCACATTGGCCTCTTTTGGTTTAGACAATTTCACTTCTTTTTTATTGTGAATCAAAGACGAAGAGAAAATGAAAAAAAAAAAAACTTCAAAATGAATTGATATCGAATAAAAAATAAAAAAAAAAAAAAGTGTAAAAAATAACAAACAAAACCAGATTCTGTTTCAATTTGAAGTTCTAAATCGAAGGAGTAAAGTTGAACAATTCAAATAGAGTATAAAAGAAATGAAAATTTATTATAAATTATTGTTATTGTGGCACTATTATTATATTCTACAATTTTTATTTTTTCCATTTTCTTTGTATTTTTTCATTCTCTTGAATCAGTTTAAAACAACCATACAGAGAATGATGATAAAGAAATGGACGATCCGCAAAAATAATGGTCCAAAAACCGTCACAAAATCTCTAAGGATTCGAATATAGAATTGAAAATGAGAAAGAAAGAAAAAAATTTATTGTGCATTTAGTCGTTCGTTGAATTTGTTTTCTCTCTCTGTCTCTCTATCCTTTTGTTGATGGCAAACTGAAGAAGAAGAAGAAGAACTTCTTCTTCTTCTTCACAAGAAGAAGAAAAAGATCGAAATAAACAATAGCCATTGGATTTTTGTTCTCATCGATCGAGACAAGCACGTACTCAGCTACTTGGTTTTATCAATTCATTTCTGAGTTGTTTTCATCTTTCTTTGGTCCGATTTCCTTTTTTTTTTCTCTTCCACCAAGTAGTTTTTGGGCGAAAAATGTCCATTGTTTTGCTGCGTCAGCCCGACTAATCAAATGTATTCAATGCGAACAAAAATAACAACAATAATGAAAAATCTATAGCAAAATGACAATTGCTAGAAAAAGATAGATAGAGATGAAGATGAAGGAGCAAAAAAAAAAAAAATAGATTTTATTCTTTTGACACACAAAAAGATAGATTCGTCTCAGTTGATTTGATGCTTTATATTGGGCCAAACCAAAAAGGATAAGTCAACGGAATTACTGGTTGAAAGCGAAAAAAAAAGAATGCAATACAATGGATAGGCGAGAGGGAGAGATAGAAGAGAGAGAGAGAGATAGAGAGAAAAGGCGAGAAAAAAATAAAATAAAATATAGCACAAAAGCCAGGGCTAGGCCAGACAATTAATGCTTGCTCAAAACGAAATCCACGGACAATACAATCGATGAAAGTACAAAAAAGATTCGAATTGAGAACGGAAGATAGTGATTGCTGACGGCAATGCATTTTTTATGCTCAAAAAATGAAGAAGTAGAGAAAACAAATTGAAAAAAAAAAAATAAAATAAAATAAAATTATCAGAAGAAGAAGAAGAAGAAGTAGATTGGAAAAATTGGAAAATTGCCTAAAATGACCGGACCATGGCAATTCGTTATATTTTGAGTTATTATTAAGGGATTATGTAAGATACATTGATATATTTCGTTTCGTACCTTTTTTTTACGACTTTTGATTTCCTTTTTTTGTTCCCATTCCATTCACTTCATTGCAAGTATTAATTTCGTGATACATCGATCAATGCCCGTGAGCACTGCCAGAAGCCTAATAAATCCTTTAAATTACTCACAGTTTCATTTTTATTTTTTCTTCATTCGATCTCATTTCATTCTTGCTTCACCTTTTTTGATTCATTCAAAGGTGCAAATTGAGAGCTAAATTATTAAAAACGGAAAACCGTTTCATTCAACATTTGAGATATTCATTTCAACTTTTCACTCAATGCCACTTTTTTGTTTTCGTTTTGTTTGGGAATTGAAATCGAAAATTTTTTTTTTGTCCGCAATGACAATTCAAAAAAAAAAAAAGAAAAAAAAAAACTGAATTGAAGGCGAAAAGTAAACATGAAATTGAAGATGAAAATGAAAATATATTCTCGAATCGATAAGCATTAAAATCAATTCTTAAATCAAATAAAAGCAATAAATTGCTCCCATGGGCCGTTCATTTTATTTATTTTCATATTATTTTGACTGCGTTGAAAGGGTTGAAAATCACTTCACAAAACAATTGCCACTGAATGAACATGCATATTTTCTAATGATTTCGATGGAAGTGTTTTACAATTTTGAATAAAAAAAAAAAGAAAAAAAAAAATGGGAGAGGCTGGAGAAAAAAAAAACGATTTTCTTCGATGAACTAAATTATAATTTAAGAAATGAGCAAAATCATTCAGGTGACGATACAATAAAACGAAAAAGGATTTCAACATAATTTTTCACCTTTTAATCCATTGTTTTGGTCTTCTTTTCCATCATATTTTTTCTTTCTCATCATATTTCTTTCCATTGAAACGATGACCAAAACAGTTGCTGAAAAAAATACACTGGACATCGGATCGTGAGAAAGTTCGTTTTTTCTTTGTTTCCATCTTCTTTCGATGAAATATTTATAAAATTGTTTTCCATGGATTTTGAATCCTTAACGTAATGCGCATCTGTTGCAACCTATAAAGAAACAATCAATTTGAATGTAAATTTCTTGAGAAGAAAATCACCTGAAAAAGGACTTATTTATTTGCAAAGACATAAATCGCTTAAAAACGAACTCATTTGTGTATGTTACCATGGTTGGCAGCATGGTGAGATGCTTTGACGAATGGTAAGATGCACTGTAGCAAGGTGAGATTCATGTACCAAGTATGCATTTATGCATCAAGTGAATGGTTTTTTGTTTTGTTTGTTTTAAGAAAAGTGCAATGTGCAATTGGCAGGTTGTATACTTGTTTCCCACGCACAAATGTTCATGCTAAACATGTATGAAGAAAATTGCCACCTTAACATCATGTGAATATTTTTACAACAAGTTATTTACATGCAGGTTGTGTATTGGGTTTTTGGGAAATTTTCACCAATTTTCTCTCCATTTTCATTCCTTTCGATTGTGTTTTTCATCTTAGACTATTTTTTTTTTTATCTTTATACTGCACAGGCTGTACAGCACAGCAACGTGCAGTGCCATAAGTAATATAAGTAATGTGTAAAATAAACATTAAATGAGCCGCTTACCTTGCTTCAAATTTATTCATTTCATTTGCAGCACTTGCCATGTTTGTGCAAGGTAAATTTGGCATGTTAACTTATCAACATGTTTATGAATTTTTCAAGTAAATATCTTGAATATTGGCCCAAACTGAGAAGGTAAATCTGCCATGAAAAAAAAAAAAAAACATGTGAAAATGTGCCGATGTGATTGTGCATAAATTATCACACAGTCGACCAAACATGATAAAACAATCGGTACGTAAACAATTATTTGTACACAAAAAATTCATCCGATAATTTGTTTCGGAAAGAAATAACCAGAAAAAGAGAACAAAATTAACTGAATAAACATCCATTTGGACCTTAACATTCGGGCACGTATTTCTGTACGATTTTTTTTTTTTTTTTTTTTTTTTTTTTTGGTGCAATTGACTAAAAATATTTCATAAACTACCTGCAATGAAGTTATCTATTGCATTCGGAGCCTTTGCCATTATCTATATTTGAAACCTGTGCTAACAGAGGCTGCACTGTGCACTGCAGGTAGTTTCAGTGATCAAAATATATTTGAAAAAAAAAAAAATGATCGAAAAGACAAGTTTTTCTCACACAACATGAGATAATGGAAGTTCCATAGAACATTATAAAAATTGCACGTTCATTTTGTCATCATTTATTGAAACTTTAAAATCGAAGATTAAAATCTATGTCTTCTCAAGTTATGCTTGTTATTAACACTCACTTATATCATGAACGTAAACAAAGAAAATATCAGCAAATTCGACTGAAACTCAGTTTTTTTCAAGTTTAACATAATACAAATGAAGAAACGAGAGTAAATAATTCGTTAAAAACTCAAATCAAAACTCAAATCAAAACAAAAAAAATATTTTGAAAAATGTGAGAATTCAAATGTTTTTTCTTTCGTTTTTTTTTTTTTTTTTAGTTTCTTCGATGTAAAAGAACATGCTTTTCAACTCAAAAGAATAAATGAATAGTCAAGCTTTGAATTTCAAAACGGAATTATTGATGCACGTGCGCACTGCGTACTGCGCATCATTCATTCGTTTATCACTCATCGTTCATCGCATATCGAGGATAAATATAACCAAATGATTACCGAATTAAAATTGATGGAACGTAAAATATTGGAATGTGTGAACGAAACGAAAATCGGTTAAGTCGGCAAACAAGGATTGTTTGTTTCCCATCAAAAATTGTTCATGTCTTCATCAACAACGGAATTAAAAAAGCCAAAGGAAAAAAAAAACCAAAACAAAAAAAAAAAAAACATTCAAAAATCACACACCAGCAAAAAAAAAGCGTCATATTTGTGCTTCCCACATTTACTATTCAATTGTCGTTCTTATCAAATGGGCTAGCTGACTGCCTTTGAATCGTATTGAATCGAAAATTATAATTCATTTTAATCAGACGCAATTCTATGCGCTTCATTTCAATTGAGTCAACCACTAAAATATGCATCGCTTGATTTCAACATTTAAAATTCCATTTGAGTGTATGATTCCAAGAAATGAAAGCACAAACAAAAAATAGCGAACGAAAAGAAAAAAAGAAGCAGCCAATGCCAACAATATTGAAAAAGAAGAATCATTCGAAATGAAAAACAACAGATACAGCACAGCACAGCACATCGAAGCACAACACATCGAAGCACAGCACAGAAAGTGTTATTACGCAAAGTGGCATGAAATTCGGTTTGGCAAACGGGTGCGAATATTAAGGAAAGTTTGCGAAACAACTTGTTTTTTTTTTTTTTTTTTTTGCGCAAAAACATTCCTCATTCCTTTGATATTTGTCGATAAAATTATTCAGATCTGGTGAGTAAATTGTTTTGTGTCATTGAACCGGGGCGAAAACCGACCGAATATTTGTTATCGAACAATTCAAAACAGTTTGTCACATATGGGCTATGATCGGCATTTTCCATTTCACTGTGGAAAAACATGAAATGAATGTGTTTTTGTGTTTTTGGTGGGTCTACTACTCTGTAACACACAAACAATAGAAATTATGTTATCGTAATTGTTACGCGCGTTTATTTACAACGTTTCGTTTGCTTTAACCATAATTCACATGAACGTGCCATGAATACCAGATTTTCGATCGATGTGATCGCCGTTCTTGTGTCTGTGGGCTTTTTTTTTTTTTTTTCTTTTTTTTTTTCTTTTGATGTGTGGATTCGTTTCTCACCAATTTGTTTGCAATCGACTTGAGCTGTGCGACACCGAAAATTCACCGAATTCAATGCGACATTTAAATTCTTCAAATGAATAGATCGAGAAAACAAGAAGAGAGAATGAGTGTGAAAACTCTTAAACATCAAGCTGATGCTTATCTGCATGCATTTCTTTGAAATTGACACTCGATTGGCGTGAAACCATACGCGACATGCATCGATTCAATTTAACAATCGAATAATCTTCCATTTATCATATTCACGTTGTTTCTCTCTCTCTCTCTCGCTTTCTCTCTCTCTATTCAACATCATGAACACGTTGCACATTATTTGTGTAAATATTTTGAAAACTTGAGGATAAATTTGAAATGAAATTCCAAAAAAAAACCACATTAAATTCCAAAATATAAATAAGCAAATCAATGGTATTGAAAGTGTCACGTAGACATTCTTAAAAGAATTGAAAAACAAATAAGAGAACCATTTCGCTTTGTCAAGTCGCTTTTCATCGATTTTTTTTTTAATTTTATATGCAGGCTCATGATCATCTCGCTTGCCTGCTTTCATTCTCTTTCTATCTTGATCTCACTCACGATTCACTCTCACTCTCACTCTATCTCTTTCTCCCTTTCTCACTATCTCTCTTTTTCACTCTTTCAATCACTCTCTGTTCCTCACCCCATCTCTCTCTCCCTCTCTCTCCCTCTTTCTCCCTCTCTCTCCCTCTCTCTCTCTCACTCTCTCTCTTACTCTCTCTCTTACCTCTCTCTCTCTCTCTCTCTCTCTGCTCATAATCAGCTTCTAAAAACGGAATATTTACACGAAAAATAAAATACTAATCGGTAACCATTTCAATGTCATTAGAATTATTTCAAATTCGATGTCAATGGAATAATTTGTTATTGGTTTCGGAGCGTGCTCAAGTGATGCATACATGAATTTTCAGATTATATGCAGAAAAAAGAATGTTTAAATATTACCTTGTATGCATTCGTTTTAGAATGTTATTTTGATTGAATGAAATGCACAATCAATTGAAGATAAGAAGTCACTCAAAGAGATTCATTCAAATGTTCAATTTTGTAATTTTATTGAACGGCATGTCGTCAAAGTGCACTTTGAGACTAATTATAAAAAAGGATTTTTTTTTTTTTTTTGAAATTTCAACATAAAATCATTCACAATACTAAAAACAAAATGAAAGAAAAAGCATTGTGGATCGATACTTTCAAATTTATTGCATAAAAATATTGAGAAAATATTACTAGGCAAAATCAAATTCCCAACGAATTTTCATGCACTTGATATAACTTAATGATAGACTATCATTGATAGTCAATAAAAACTAAAGAGAGTGTTGAAAATCCTCTTCACTTTAATGAACTTGACTTTTTTTTCCATTTGAAAACGAAATTTTCTTTTCGTTATTGAAAATATGAACATTGAATTACTAATGAAATATCAATGCAATTGGAAGAAAACTCATTGAAAATTGATGAAATCTACTTAGTTTGCAATCAGAATGCACTTTTACATATTTCAAAATTATTTCAATTCACAAAAAGTGAGTGCCAAGTGACATTTGAAAATCGATCGATTTAAAAAAAAAAAAAAATTCAAAACGAAACGTTTTCAAAAAAATTGCACTTGAAATTGTAGACAAGAATTTAAGCAATTCAATGTTTAAGCAATTTTGAATTATTTTCGAATGAATATCGAATCAATTTCAACGACGATTTTATTATTATTTTTAATTGATTAATTGCAGACAGCAATTCGATGACAATTCACCGGACTCAATAATCGTTTGGCCTTTTTTTATCGAATTAAATGTTCACTTTTGTGGCAACAAAATTTAATGATTTAATTCATGAATTATTTTCATATGGATAAAACCAACCAAGAGAATGCAAATTTTCTGTCATTTTTGATTGGTTTATTGCAGAAATTATATTTCGTGGAAATGAGGAAAATAAAACTTCATCCGAGTCATTTTAATGAGTTGCAATAGCAGTAGCAGCAGCAGCAGTATCAATAGCAGCAAAATCAGTTGAAAATGGCAATTTTCTGCAAAAAAAAAATCAAAAAAAACCCACAAAAAAGTAATAATAATCGAAAATTCAATTGTAGTATGTAGATGAAAATTGTCATTTGGTATAATTATCATTGATTCGTCCTGAAATCTGCTTTCGTTTTCATAAACTTCTTCACGTTTCGCATTGCCAAAGATTGGAATTTAAAAGGAAAATTGGATTTACAAAAGGAATTTCAGTGCATATCATTTGTTATATAATCCAATTAAATTTTTATTTGTTGTTGATCTCTGTTGTCTGATTGATTAAGTTGACGGTCGCGCTTCTGTGTTCACCTGGCAAATAATTTCATTGAATTGATTGTTGATTGTTGATTGTGAATTTTCATAACAACTGTAATAAGAACACATATTGATTACAATCAATTTTGTAAATTCAATGCGTTGACGATTATTGTTGATCAAAAATGTGTGCATTTTTTGCATTGCAAGAGATGGAAAAATCAAAAAATCACCATAATTGTCCAAATGTTCAAGTGTTCAAGTGATTGCAATATAAAATTGTTGTGCATGCGGAATGAACAAATGGAGAATAATAATGTTGAATAAAATGATCAGTTATCATCGGTCGGCAAAACTTAGTGATTCATCGGGATTTTTTTATTTTTTTTTAACGCTTCATCGCTTCATCGCTTCAACATTTCATTACATTCATTGATTTCTGTTCGGGTCATTTATTCTCACTGTGTGTGTGTGTGTGTGTGTGTGTGTGTGTGTGTGTGTGTGTGTGTGTGTGTGTGTGTGTGTGTGTGTGTGTCTTTTATTTTCAAGGGAATAATTTCGTTTTGCGATGCGGCAATTAAATAATTATTCTGATTTTATTATATAACATTTTGATGATTCGGGTGCGCTCATTTTTAACTTACGGAAATACAGTTGAAATTATGCGGGTCATGCATATAATCGCATTAGAATTGGCCAGTAAAATTGGGTATAGTGTCGGTCTTTGAGATTACAGAAACCGAGAAGATGATAAAGAAGAAGAAGATTCGAAAATTATATTTCGATAAAAAAAAAATTTGCCACACAACAGAATACAAAAGAATAACGAGCATCGAAATGAAAAGAGATGGAAGGAGAGAGTGAGAGAGAGAGAGAGAGAGAGAGAGAGAGAGAGAGAAAGAAAGAAAGAAAGAAAGAATGAAACACGAGCAGAAAATGATTCGATCAATTTTCAAATTTGTTACGCTTTTGGCTGGCAAATCGAAATCACCACGCGCATCGATAGATCTTTTGATTTTGTAATGGACTATGTGGTAAAATATTTAATAAGCGTATGAAAATGTTGCGTTTTCATGTTGAAAAACGAAAGGAAGGCGAAAAAAAAAAAATTCAAAAAATACATCAAATCGAAATGTATCGATTTCAGATACTTTATTTTATTTTTTCTTCTTTTTTTTACGTCATTCCCATCTACCTGTTAAACAATAGAACGTTGAACACGCTATAATTATGTGTGACAATTTTTTTGTATTGTTTCGAATGCATCCCACATCCGAGATAACATTTGACCAAAAAAAACTCATTTTTCTTGTGGCCAGAACATGATTTTTTGTTCGATCTTTTTTGGTTTTATCATTTGGCAAAAAAAAAGTCTTAAAATTCGATAAACTGACAAATGTGGCATACAAAAAAAAAAGGCAATCGATTTTAAATGGTCAGGAACGAGGAAGATTAAGTTAAAAATGTATTTTTGTCATGGTTGTTTATGATATCGAACCGAGAGAAGGAAAAAAAAAAATAATCATAAATTACATCATTTTCAACCTGTAATCTATGACATGAAAATCAATGGAAAATGTTTTCAATTCTCCGAACATATAATCTCAGCTTAGGAATCGTTATTTGTATTTAACGATATTTTAAATTGATTTTTTTTTTTTATTTTTTACTACAATTAGATTCAATAAAAAGTTCATGTCTTTCGAATCAAAATGTCTATCAATTTTAATCTGTAAAATTGTGTCTTTGATTCGAAAATGAAAAAAGGGCACAAACATATTGATCCTTAATTGTCTGACCTTACCATATCGCTGTGACATTTTTATGTACTTGCTGTTCCATTGAATTGAATTTTATCATTTTTTTCGGTTTTAAGCGCGATAATACAATGTTCCCTTTTGATTAGTGGAAGGCGATTGGGGGAAAAAAAATGGTCATTCGTTTTCATACAAGAGAACAACGAATGAAAATATTGCATTTTTATTACCTCCGAAGATAAAGAGAAAATTTGAATTAAATTTAATTCCCAAATACAAAGACAGTTTCCTTGGTTTTCTTTTTTTTTAAACACATATTCGGTTTTAAGATCGAGAATAAATATTCTATTGGGGTGTAAAATAGCCACTTGTTGTGCCGTACCATGATTTTGATTTTTCCTTCTGCCTGTGCATCAAAGATAAACACATAAAAGGAAAGATTGTTGTTGATAAATGACTGCGTTACAGGTTTTGTTATTCTTCATTATACAAAATATCGATTGTTTGATGTGGATTTTCTAAAAAGAAGAAAAAAAATAAAGGGAATATTCTTTTCATTTCTCTGCTCCTTTTTTCGCCTTGAAACCTTGCATTTACAATAGTGATCTTACCATATTTATTCAAGATCGTAAGTTATATTATCGTCAATAGACGATTGTAATGCAACATTTCAATAGCATCTAAAAATTCTTTAGATCCAAATGATTTTCATTGTGAAATTTTACACAAACAAAATGCAAAACGATTTTGGCTTATTTCTTTCTTTTTTTTTCAAATCTCAGCAATTGCACATACAATCCTCAATAGATTCGGTTACTTGATTCCTATTAAAATGAATAAATGGTTAAATAATGAAATGAAAATTGGGCAAAAACTGTGAATCGAACAAAAATCAAATAAACATAAACAAAAAAGAAAAAAAAAAACGAAAAAAACAAGGAAAATATCAATGTATAAATCAAATGCATGGGGCCCATGTTTGAATATGTACGATGTTTTGTGTATTGTTCCACTTAGCCATTGCATTATTATGGCCCAAGGAATATGGAAAAATGAGAAGAGATTGTGAAATATTATACTGATCATTTTGAAACAAAACGGGTGGCTTTGTACACACCAACGAAGTATTTTCTGTTTATTTGTTATTTTATGATATTATTATTTTTTTTCTTTCTATTTTTCCTCTTTAAAATCGTTGATCTATCATTTCGGCGAGTTTTCACCACATACAGTGCCGTGTCAAGTTGTTATACGTACAAGAGAAAGGGAGAGAGAGAGAGAGAGAGAGAGAGAGAGAGAGAGAGAAAGCGAGAGTGAGAGAGAGAGAGAGAGAGTTGTATAAAATTAGAGGTATCTCTCCAGCGGTGAATATACTACTGTGATCAAAAACTAAGGTGACTTTTCAATTTAAATTTCGTGCGCTGACCGATTCGGGCTAAATCTTTTTTTTTTATGTTGGTACAATTGTTACTGACATTTGTGCCAAATTTCATGATAATATCTTCATTTTTCAATTAGTTTGGCTTGTGTTTTGTGAGCAACGAAAAGTGAATTTGGCGATTTTGCACATTTTTTCCATTTTTTTCTCAAAAGAAGTTATAATAAATTTTGTTTGCAATATCAAATTTCGACAAACAGATCTTTTGAGATCATATATTGAACCTTCCTCTATCGAACTGTAATAAGATCCAGGTTTTTCAAACGACAGAATATTTTCCTAGAAGTTGAAGAACACCTAAACCTCTGAAAATCGGCTTGAACGACCATCAACATCAAAAAAATGGGAAAATTTTCAGTGAAAAATCGTCGATGAACTTTAAGAGTGATGGTTAGATCTCTTGGTTCACCACATAAACTATGAACACCGTTTCAAAAGCTTTTTTTTAAGTTAAAAGTTCCAATTCACGTTTGATTCCAAAACCATGAAATTTCTTTGATTGGTTTTTTTAGATTTTTCCACCAAAAATTCAACTCATATCGTTCCACAACCACCGTATTCGCCTGATTTGGTGCCGTGTGATTTCTGGCTATTCAATAAACTCAAAAGACCACTCCGGGGATATCGTTTCGAGTTGATAGAAGAGATTAAACGTGAATCGCTGCGTGAATTGAAGGCCATACCGGAAAGCGACTTTTTGGACTGAAAATTGGAAAAAGCGTTGGCATAAGTGAATTGCATCGGACGGGGACTATTTTGAAGGGGATGAAATGGATTTAGAAGAATAAATAAAGATTTTTTAATTTATAACAAAAGTCACCATAGTTTTTGATCACAGTAGTATATATGGAATAGTAGGCATTGCCTATCAAAAATATATAATAAAAGAATGTCAATTCACAAATAATGTTTAATCATATAGTAACCTTAATAATGTAAATACCACATTTGGGAGCTCAACTAGGAAATATATCCTTAAAAGCTAATGATTCAAAAGATTTAAAGATTTAAACCAAAGATTCAAAGACCAACCAAAGACCAAAAGATTTAAAGACCAAACAAAAAATTGAAGATTAAAGGAGAAGCGATTCTCACAAAGTTTTAAAGAAATTAAAGGAAAAACAACCACGGAGTACAAAGTCAATTTACCACGATCAAAAAATAAGAAGTAAAACTATTCCTCAATCAAAGTTACAACAAAGGAAATTGGAAATTAAAATGGCATTATTTTCAAGTTATATGGAATACTTCTGCAAATGCAAAAAATTTTTGTTTCACTCATCAGACATTGTTTTTAGTAGTTACTTATTTTCAACAAGTTATATTTTCATAAATTATCAAAAAGAACAACAACGAATCGAATTACATCATAGAAATATTGCAAGATGCTCAACATGCAATGGAAATTTGGGAGCGATTGTTTTCAAAAATTCAACGAACGATCTTATTCGTATTTCACGACATCTCATTCTACGAAGAAAAGTAAAACTATACTTATTCAAAGTGATCAAAACATTGGAAAATAAAAAAACAAAGAAATACGAAATTCGCGAAGAAAAAGGAAAATTGGAAAACATCCCAAGAAAAGAGGAATAGAGAACAGACAAAATGAATCACCAAATTTAAAAAAAAATGAAAAACACCGAGGAAGAAAGAACCAATATTCAAACTCCAAAACCAATTCAAGTATGCAAAGAAAGTATATTAAGAACATACAATATTAAAAAAAAAAACGGGTGAATATGGAATAGTAGGCATTGCCTATCAAGAATATCATATAAAAGAATGTCAATTCACAAATAATGTTTAATCATATAGTAACCTTAATAAAGTAAATACCACATATAATATGTTTTCATTTGTGATTTGTTTTTATTTCATCATATATTCCTTCATCTTATTTTCTATTTGTGTGCAATCATTCGACGCATAATGATTCAAGTAGGAAATCGGTCGACCGACTTCAAATAGAACGTTTTATTGTTGCCTCTTCTTCAGAAAGTGCTCTCCTTTGCCCCGTTCATATTTTTTATGTCTCTCTCTTTCTCTCTCTCTCTCCTTCTCTCTCTCTCCTTCTCTCTCTCTCTCTCTTTTTCTCTCTCTCACTCTCTGTCATTCTCTCTCTCTCATCCTCATCATTTCAAATATTTTATTCCTAATACACACGCTCAGCCCAACGGAATCTATTCGATTTGATTTTCTTTCAAATGATCCTTCGGTTCGCTCATTTGTTTGATTTGTTATTTGTGTGTGACGGTTTTTATGTGCCGTACGAAAGATTAAATGTTGAAAATGGAAAGGCAACGAGATAAAATAGAAAGAATAAGAATAAGAAGAAGAGAATAAAATAAAATAACAACATACACACTTATTTGGTTATATAGAGAGATTTGTGAAGCGCATCACAGACAACAAAAGCCTCTATAGAAAAATGCATAGACAGAAGAGACGATGAAAAAGGAAAATGAAAACGAAAAAAAAAAGAAAAAAAAAAATTATAAGGATTGGGATTTCACTCCCACGGTTCTAAAATTGTAATATTGGAACACGTGCATCATTCCGAAATAACCGAAAAATGGACAAAAAGGAATAACAATTTTTTTTTTTTCTTTTTGTTCCTTTTTCATTTCATTCCCTTTTTATTTCTTGATATTTTGTATTCACGCTCGTACCATATTATATTTGTATACATTTAACATGATTTTTGTATACTCTTTATCTCGTTTTCTTTTTCTTCTCTTTTTTTTTTTATAAATGTTTTGCCAGTTAGAGGCATTTTTCGGCATTGATCGCCGATAAGTGGCTACGTGTTGGCCGTATTCGTAATGGATTCTGATTGCAAGACTGTAATAATTTACAGAATTATTAAATGGTAAATGGTTCACAGATAGACAATCTTAGATTGTTCAAATTGAGAAACGATTACAACGACGACGACACAAATGAAGGTGAAAATGAAAAAAATAAAAAAAGAAGTTAAAAATCATGTGGAAACAACAAAAATAGAGACCAGCATTTTGTGGCAGCGACAAACGATGATGATAATAAAAATTATATCAGCATTGTTCGCTTAACACGTACGCTAGAAAATCATCTCATCATGAGCATTTTTATTTGGCTATCGGCAATTTTTGTCGCCTGACACATTCAACATTTTTTATGCAATTGCATTTGCACATACCACATTTTGCAAATTAAAATGATCAATCGAAAACAATATGAGATACAAATAAATTGCGCCGCACAAAAAAGGATGAAGAAAACAGAAAATGCATTTAATTAAATGAAATAATACGGTTATTTTCATGTTTAAATCAATACAATTTTAAATTGGCTTGTAACGATGATGAGCAATCTTATCAAGCAATGCACTGGACGCAAAACTGGTTTGTCCTCGGTTGATACAATTTGCCTCGGTATTATTGAATTGCCTTTGCAATCTCTGTGACAACAGCTTAATAGTCATGATTGAATATCATGTATGTGACAAATAATTTGCGACAATCGAATGCCATATGTTAGCTTCTGATGTTGATGCTGTGTTTTTTTTGCTCGCGAACTAACATTCGCAAATAGACTTCACTTGGTCAGATAAATATTCATATCAAATCTCTCTCTCTCTCGATCTCTTCTTTCTTCTCTCTTCACTTCTCTCTCTTCTCTCTCCATCTTTCTATCTCTCTTATCTTCTCTCTCTCTCTCTCTCTCTCTTTTCGATTCTTTTTGTTTTTTGTCTTTTTGTCTTTTTGTCTCCGTGTTCTATACGTGACTATTCAATCAAAATTGGCCACCATTATCATTTATTATCGTTTCACCTGAACCATTTTACCGGTATTTATATAGTGTTATTGAATTAATACGTTTTTTTCGAGCCCCTTAAGCTAATTTTCAGTTTCAACTGATTAATTGACCAGTTAGTGCCCCGTTTCACTTTTCAATTCGCAAAACATGAAAAATGGTTAAGTGATCGCGTTTAACAGTGGCAAGACACACACACACACACACACACATACATGCCACAAAACAAAAATGACACGATCGATAAATTTTAATGATCAATAATCAATAAAAAGACAATTTTCAATGCAAAACGAAACGTTTCCATTTCAAAATGATTACAATACAAACCATTGGCCAATGGCGGTGATATTAATAAGCAATGAGCTAATGACAGACGAACGGCCGCGTCAACATAAAGATAATACATAATTTGCTGCAGTTATTGCAGATTCCATTTCTCTCTCTCTCTCTCTCTCTCTCTCTCTCCCTGTCTTTTTTAAATTCATCTTCATTATTCGCATATTCTGCATGACAATGCGACAATCCACAGGGTCAATTGTCTCATACAATTTTATAACAAATGACATTTAGGTGCGGATTATTGTGCTCACAAATACACCGACAATTGACCAATTAAAATCTTCAGGGATTTTTTATAAATTCGATCTCCAAGTCACATTCATTTACAAGATTCACTTAACATTTATTTCATTACAAGTTGTCATTGGTTTAAAAACAAATCTTCTTCTTTTTTTATTTTTTGTTTTTAAATGCTCATATTCTTATTTTTATTGTCATTCTGATTTTCATTAGCATTCATTTGCATTTTTTCACATTTTCGTTTCAATTGCAATCGTTTTTCTTCAATTTTCAATGTAAAAAGAAATTTCATCATTTTCAAGTGGTTTTTAAAACAAGTAAATTACATAAAAAATATGGAAAACTGTGCAATTTCTTCGAATTTACAATGAAGACATGTGTCGCTTGATCATTTTACACAACGAGTGAGAGAAGAAGAAGATAAAAAAATGCATTTTATGTTCATGAACATGAGATTATAAATTATAATGATGAACTTTTCAAGTGTGTGACGAATTTAAGGCGACACTGCAATCTCATCATTATGTGTTGCATTTTTACTTCTTTTTTTCGTCGTGTGTATGTGTTTTCATATTCGATTGGCTACTAGGCAAAAGGATCGGTTGAATGATCGTCACCCAAAAGCGTTAAAAATTCGAAGAAATAGTGCAAAACACGAGCGCATAGTGTGCACACTGCAGGCAGGCGTCAGATTGGTGATTAGCAACACAAAAGGATGTCTGTCGTGTGTGTGTACCTGTGTGCATGTGTGTGTGTGTGTGTGGATTTGGCTTGTGAGCCACCACCAAAGCCTCACACAACAGGATACCCGACGATGATGATGATGATACTGACGCCACTCTGCTGATCTACGTTCTTTTGTTTTGACATTTTGCTCTGACACGGATTTTGACGCCAAACGAGAAAAATCACAACTGATAAGGATTGAATTTGCAAAAAGAAAAACAAAAACAATTTATTGACGCCAAATGTCTATTGTTATTTTCTTTTTTCGTCCTTTTTGTTCATTTTTTTTATTTGGCACAAGTGGTGATCGACAAAAAGCTAGAAAAGGGATAATTTTAAGCATTAAAAGAAAACAATAATAAGTCACGCGTCTGGAATTGAAGAAAGTAAACAAAAACATCAACAACAAGAAAAAATGGACAATTCATCATGTTTAAGCGCATTGGGTATTGTTTTTCCTATTTCTGCTCAAAATTGACTGTGACGGCGACGTCTCTGTAAACAATAGATGATTGATTTTATTTTCTTTTTCTTTTTTCTTTCAAAAACAATGCAACAATGCCCGATACCTGACTGTCTTTAAACTAAAATGCAAATATCAACAACAAGATTATTCAGATTTCAGGATCAAATTAACACTAATAAACAACTAAAGTTTTTGATTTAGTTCTTATTTGAGATTCAATTGGAGTCTCCAATTTGGAAATGTGAATATTTATTGTCCCCGAAGCCAATTGGCTAAAATATGATGAAATGATGAAAAATATTGAAACGATTTAATGACAAAATATCAAAGCAATTTTCATTAAACTGTTGTCATTGGAACGTAATAATCGTTGCAGGCAACAGCAACAACAACAACAACAACAATAACAAAAAAAAAGTCCTCGTAAATACCGAAAGAAAAACTTGCAAAATAAAAGATAAAATCATGACAAAAAGTGGAATTCGGTCAATTTTCAGCCCAAACAAAGAACGAGAAAAATGAGGAAAAAAAAAAAAATATCGATCCAACTGAGAAACAACGACAGAAATTGTAATTTTGATGTAATTTTCTTTGAAAATTGCCAATGGCAAATCCGTATTTATTTGCACTGTCTCGAGGGTATATTCAGTTTGGAATCTGTTAAAAGGTTCAATATTCTCCCATTTCAATTCCTTACGCATAAACATTCTTCTTTTTTTTTTCGTCTTTCAATTTTTCTGTCTCATCGATCCATATTAATTTTTTTCTTTTTCGTATTATATAAATATATATGTGGGCTGAGAGTAAAAACGGTTAAAGTGAGCTTACCTCCTGCTCACGCTTATGGATATATCTGGAGAGTGAGCAGGAGGTAAGATCACTATAACCGTTTTACTCTCAGCCCGACATATATGAGATACCAGATCAATGCATGCACATCGATCAACAAAAGAAACCAAAAGATTGCAACAGAGAGACAGCGAAACAGAGAGAAAAAAAAAAAATTCATATTTACGTTCTATCTTCGACACGCTCTTAGCGTACTTACAGCACACAGCACTCTCATTGCTCCATTCTACCTGACAAATTTAATGACTGCACGTGTTCAAATTACCTTATTTTGAGTTGAGTTGTTTTTGGTGCGCTTTTTTATCCTCTTTCCCTCGCTCTCTCTCTCTCTCTCTCTCTCCCTATGTCTGTTGTATTCATTCGTTGGTTCGTTTGTCTTACATATTTTTTTTATTTTTCACGTACACTTTTTATTTTTATAAATGCATTATCACCGTTTCATCATTGTTTCGGTTAAAATTTTCTTAATCATTTTCATTGTATTTCTTTTCTTATTTTTTTATTTTTCATTTTATTTCTTTTACTCAGTGTGTTTCTCGCCCTATCGATCATTTGATTGTTTGTTCAAAACCTTTTTTTGATGGTTGCTTAAGATTAAAGGATGAAGCACACAGGTAGACATTTAGATTGCTGTTAATGTTATCAAATATTGAATATTGAAGAGTAAAGCCAAAGAAAGAGAGAGCGAGAGATAGAGAGAGAGAGAAAGTGAGAGAAATAAAAACGAAGAAATATTTAAAATGAAACACGAAACCAACATGAACCCAACTCTTCATATCATACTTTACCCGAATTCTAGGGTAGATTATGTGGTGTACCGTATTAATACTTGTTGTCGATCGTTTAAATATCCACTTCGTTCACCTACTGTGCGCATGAACCACCACACCGTTCCATATTTCTTTTCTTTTATTTTTTTTTTTTTTTCCTTTTTTTTTCACCAATTTATCTACATTATAAATCCCGAATTACTTCTTGTCTATCATGGCCATTTTTATTTTTATCCATTTTCCTTTTCTGTGTTGTCTTTTCTGTCAAGCGATATTTGTGTGTATGGATTTGTTATTTCAGCCGATCAAATTTCGACCGTCGCATTCAATTTACTCTTTTTGAATCGCTCATTTTTAATAATGAAACAGGTAGCTAACATAAAATCTCTTTGACAATGACACGCACTGTTTGAATTTTTCAAAATATCGATAATCCATCATCAGCAAGTAGTTGCAATGGCGACTCAATATTTTTTTTTTTTCCTCTCCGCTCCAGACGATCCGCTTGAGCCTTTCAATTTGGATTTAGTTTTTAGCCCATTTTTTCTTCTTCATTTTTACAATTTTCCAATATCTTCAATTCTTTAGCTGATTATGTTCACATTTTTAGCTCAATTTTCAACATTCAGACTTATCAATTTTCCATTTCTTTTTATTTTTTAAATTTTCGATATTTAAATTTGTTGAATTTATCAATTTATTTAATTTTCATACATTTGTTCTCGAATTTATTTTAGGATATTCCTTTAATGCATATTGAATGCACTGTTTTGTTTTTTTTGATTTGTTGTTTTAGTTTCATGTAAGAAAATGTTTCTCCAAAATTGAAACGATCGATTTGTTTAATGGAGAAATTGCACATAAAATTCTTCATTTTCGCTCATCGTTTTCCAATCATCGATCGTCACGTATTAAAAGCTTACCAAATTTGGTTTCTTCCATTTTATTCTTGTTTACCGTTTGATTTGATCGTGTTTGCTAAAATGATGGTAATTTATTTTACTCATGAAAATAAATCGAGCGACAATTATTGTTTACATATTTTATTTGGTATTTTTAAATTAAGTTAAAAAACGGTTTACTTGGTATGTACTTGTACCAAGGGCCTTTGCAGGTTGAGTTTGTACATATCAATTTGATTGAATATCCTTTGAAGTTCATGCCTCTCGGTTATACAAAGAGAAAGAGAGGAGAGAGAGAGAAGAGAGAGAAAGAGAGAGAGAAGAGAGAGAGAGAAGAGAGAGGGATATAGAGAGAGAGAGAGAAGAGAGAGAGAGAGAGAGAGAGAAGAGAGAGAAGAGAGAGAGAGAGAGAGGGATATAGAGAGAGAGAGAGAGAGAGAGAGAGAGAGAGAGAGAGAGAGAGAGAAGAGAGAGAAAGAGAGAGAGAGAGAGAAAGAAGAGTGAGAGAGAGAAGAGAGAGAGAAGAGAGAGAGAGAGAGAGAGAGAGAGAGAGAGAGAGAGAGAAGAGAGAGAAAGAAGAGAGAGAAGAGAGAGAAAGAAGAGTGAGAGAGAGAAGAGAGAGAGAAGAGAGAGAGAGAAGAGAGAGACTGAAAGAGAAAGAGTGAAACTGAGAGAAACCGCGTCATTAGAGAACTCTGTCATTAGAGGAAGAGTCTAAATGTGTTAAAAATGCGTTGAATGGCTGAGAATGCATTGTTTTTCCATCGATAATAAAGTCAGTAAATAATGACCTGTTGATCATTATTGAGACTTGTATTTATCATTATATCACGATAAAACCTTGCGGCTCACATGAAAATATTCATCTGCGGATGAAATTCAAACATTGTTTCGAAAATATGCTCATGAAAAATAATCAAAAATGAAGAAAAAAAAAAAAAAAAAATGAAGAAAAAAATGAATCTGAAGCAATTTAAGGCGTTTTATTGCCTGCGTGTGTATGTGTTTGTGTGTAAATCAATTGAGCTTTACATTTCACATGTTTGATTTTGTGGCCATCATTGGAATTGATTATTTAAATATCGTTGGGCATGGCCATTTTGTTCATTATTTGCAAGAATTGATTTGCCGACAGCGATTGCACCAACGTGCTGATAATGATAGGAGACGATGATGAGTCAAAAATGAAATCAAATGTTTGACGTTGTTTGGGGCAAAAGTGTTTTTCAATTGACTTGCGGCAGTTTTTTACATACTTCCGTCTCCGTAAAACAACCAAAAAACGCTTTTGCTTCATATTTATTTTGTGAGTTTTTCTGTTGGTTTTTTTTTTCTTCATTGAATATTGCAATTCCATTCAATGTTCAGAAGCAAAATTTCGCTTCATGAAAATGAGAATAACAGCAACGAAAAATGAAAAATATCGATGCAATTTAAAAGGTAATAATCTGGATTGTTGCAATTTACTATGTTTCATTATTTTGGTGCAAAAAATTGAATAAACTTGGTGTTTTCGGTTTAATCACTTTTTGCGTTTTTAAATGGACATTATTTTGTGTGTTTGTGCAATCATACGTAGAAAGAATGAGAAATGAGTCAATACATGATGCTGTTGGGGTTGATTACAATGCCAATGTTAATGGTTTTGAATCAAGTGAACAATAAAATGCAAAGAGTATTCGAGGAAATATTGATTATATTGATGAACAAAAGAGCGGAAAAATTCAAGGATCGTCCGATTTCATATGTTTTTCTTATTATTTTCAATTTTTTTCATAAAATACATAAATAGCAACATACCAACTATTGTCGATCGGATGTTTAGTACATGAAAAACGGACATTCAATCGATTCTTGGTGCTTTTCAAAGCATATTGCTTTGTCTATTTGTTGTCCAATGAATTTTTGTTCTTTTTTATTTTTTTTTTTTTTGTTTTGTTTCTTGGTTGATGTTCCTTTCCTAGTTCCTTTGCATCAATTCAACAATTATTTCAATGGTTGTACACACTTTTGATTAAATGTACTTAAAAATTGCATAGCATGTGTCTTTATGGTCACTTGAATGAGACAGTCTATTATTTTGATTCCATTGTAACACTCTATTATTACTATCTTCCAGCACATCAATTTAAGACAGGAAATACGGGTTTTTTCTTCTTATCCTGAAGAGAAATTGAAAGAAAGAACTTGAAAATGGCAAACATTGAATGAATAAGCACTTTTAAGTGAATTGATCATGATAATACATTCGAAGTGTCTTTTACTGCCATACTTATTTCTATCTTTAGATAATGGATAAAAGTCGGTCACGGCAAGGATATTGTTAAGTGGGAAAGAAATTGTTGAAAACATTACGATAAATGAAAATGATTGAAGAAATTTGAGCAAATGCAAGAGATAAACAGCGAGAAAAAAAATGGGAAAAAGGGAAACAACGATTGGAAGATTACAAATGAACGCAATAAAGAGAGAAAACCAAGTTGGAAAGAGAGTGCGAGAGAGAGTTAGAGAGAGAGAGAGAGAAAGAGAGAGAGAGAGAGATAGAGAGAGAGAGAGAGAGAGATAGAGAGAGAGAGAGAGTGAGAGAAAGAGAGAGAGAGAGAGAGAGAGAGAGAAAGAGAGAAAGAAAAAGAGAAAGAGAGCGAGAGAGTAAGATTGAAAGAGAGAGCATTGAGTTGCATGAAGAGCTAAAGAGCATGAAAAAGGAGCACCTATAGAAGCGAGCGAAGATAGGAAGAATTTATCGCGAATGTTTAGTAACCAATTAACACAACGCAAGAAGATTAAATCCCTAACCGAAGGATCTAATGGAATTGCCGGTTTGTTTTTTATCATTTTCTGTCGATTCTCATTTCCAATTCGATTTCGTTGCATTCAATTGCATTTCATTCTTCCTTTTTTTCAATCGAATTTTGTTTGCTTTGGAAATGACAAACAAAGAAAAAGTATTTAATCAAATGGAATGGTGTGACGACGCTCGTGTGTACATTATAAAATTCAAGTAAATTTATGGCTTTGATAGTGAATGTCATTTGTTACGTTCACATTGGTTTTTATCATTTAACATAAAACGCGCCATTTTTCTCGTCACTTATCACATCGACTACCTTTGCATTACGCCAATTCGTCGAATTTTGAAAAGTAAACTAAGTAAAAAGCATGTGCTTAAATCTAGATCTTTATAAAGAAAATAAAATATTGTTGTGTGCGGCTGTTATCGTCATTTAATAAATTTGTTTACATTTCAATTTTCAATGTTGGTTTTTGTTGTATTTTAACGCCGATAATGAAATTTTTTTTTTTTCAGCAAAAAATATGATTATTTTGAATGATTATCACCCCTTTTTTCTTTTTATCTCTCTCAATTTTACTCTCGGTATTCGCCTTTATTTTCCTTTTTTTTCCTCTCTTACTCGCCGCTCTTCACACTCTTTTAATCAAAAAAGTAGAATGATGCCTTTTTAAAATGAAAAGCAAAACAAAAAAACCGCTTTTTAAACGGCATTTCGTTATCGTTGCCTTTGAAATGAAAGATGAACATAGTTATTAAATTCTGTTGCGAAAAAAAAGGAGAGAAAGCGAGAGATTCAGTGCCATTTACAAAATAGCCAACAGGCAACACATGCAACAATTTAACAAAGTTATCAGACAATGTCAAAAAGCACAAACTCAAATCATATGGCAAATGATTTTTGGCGTGTGTTTGAACAGTAGATCTAAGCAAATTCGTTGTATTACCGACTAACAAACCAATTCGAGTGAAATGATTTGGTCGATTTTTTTTTTTCAGTCACTTCAATCTTCATTTGTACGATACTTTTCCAAATAAATAAACACCCATTTTGAGAGGCACAAAAAATGGTTTTCTTCTCGATTTTTTTTTTTTTTTTTTTTTTTTTGCTAATTCAAATCATGACACTTGAGGAATACACATGCGGCATCGATATTTGCCGAAAAGACACAGACAATATGAAAAAGAGATTCAAATCGATGGAAAATGACTTCTAAGAAAATAGCGAAAAAATGTTTCGAACAAATATGGGATGAAAAGAGATTTGCCGCCAGTTTTCGACATGCATCGATTAGCATGCCAATTTGAGCGCCATTGCCCAGAAAATTTTGTTGACAACACACTCGAGTTTTTCGTTCTCTCTATCTCTCTCTCTCTTTCTCTCATTTTCATTCCCTTTGGCTCTAACACTTTCTCTCTCTCTCTCTCTCTCTCTATCGCTCTATTGCAACTGAAAACATGTGTGTCGATTTGTGTTTGTATATTTTTTTGTTTTTTTTTTGTTTTTTTTTTTTTTTTGCTTTCAATCTGCACACCCCACCATAGTATTTAAATGGTTTTGATGAAAAACACATGGTTGAATAGAACCGCACAACCAAAACGGCTCGAGCTAAATCAAATATTTGTTGGGCATTTTCTGCTTGAAATCCAGAAGCAAAACATGTTTTCGAGCAATTTTTATGCAAACAAACTGTATTGTTGTGCAGTTAGTTTGTTCTTGTTTCTTTTGCGCTTTCGTCTTTTTCTTTTCTCTCTTTCATTGTTGCTTTTTATTCTGTGTTGTTGCTGTTGTTGTTTTTTTTCATATCAGCATCAAGTGAAGAGAATTCATCAATTTTCATTTCAAAGGCAATTTTAGCCGAAGAAGATCAGACTGTTGTTGATCGCCCGAAGTGCACTTAGGATAAAAGAGACTTAACAGGCGTAAAAAAAGAACCGACCGACCAAATTAGTCGCATTAAGTTGAAATGGCAAAATGTGTTCAACCATTATTCATATTTCTCAATATTGTTCTTTCATTTTTAATTTCGTTTCGTTTCGTTTCATTTTCAACTCTTGAAGTGATATCATATGATACCAGACATGAAATTGTATTTTGTTTTTCAAAATTGAAAAACGTTGAGCTTCAACAAATACTCAACATAAACTGAATCAAAGTGATTGTTGCGATGAATTGGAATGATTTTGTTGGTTTCACATGTGCACACCATTTGACATTCTCGTTGAATGTTTGATATTTGTCAACTTGTCCTGCCAACACACTTGACTATGATGATGATGATGACGATGATGATGCTGACGACTATAATGTTGATGTGCGTGCGGTATTCGAACATTTGATGTTATCTCTGTTGACATGGTACCGCGAGCGGTACATTAATGAAACAACAAAG
Source organism: Resseliella maxima (assembly GCA_029041755.1). Taxonomy (NCBI): domain Eukaryota; kingdom Metazoa; phylum Arthropoda; class Insecta; order Diptera; family Cecidomyiidae; genus Resseliella; species Resseliella maxima. The sequence continues at coordinate 1,063,622 of JAQOWM010000154.1, forward strand.
CCATTGATTCAGAAAATGTGAGAAGAGATAGTGCGAGAAAGAGAGAGAGAAAGATTGAAAGAGGGCGAGAGAGAGAGAGAGAGAAAAAGATTGAAATAGGGCGAGAGAGAGAGAGATAGAGAGAGAGACAGAGAGAAAGAAAAAGAAATACCACAGAAAGGACCTAAAGATGCTCACCAGCATGGGAAATACAAACAATTCAATCTTTTGCTAATGTAAAAGAAAAAAAAAAACCATCGAGACGCAAATTGAAAAATCATTATACAGCAAATGTGAGATTGAATAGAAAAAATGCACAACGAATAATAGATTTGGTGATGCACATGTGTCGCATGCGATGCCATTCGTTGTGACAAATCGAAAGTGAGACTAAACAATAAAACAAAACCAAAAAAAAAACCGATCCATTAAACGAACCGCTTGCGTTTGGTCAAAATTATTCTAATCAGAAACGTCTGCGCGTTTAATATGCAGACGAAAGAAGGTGAAACGTTTTAAAACCTGTTTTAAAGCATTCAAAATGAATGAAAAAGAAGGAAAAAAATGAATTTAAACGCGCAGACATTGATCCAAATGACTATTTGAAGGATATTTAAAGAGGCACAATGTGTGCGTGTGTGTTTGTGTCGGTGCAATTAAAGTGGATAAAAGAAGAAGATTGGATCGCGCATGCCAGACACCAACTCCTTGTTGGAATCTTAATGCCCGTAACAAATGTTTGTTCTGTTGTTTACCATTTTCCTTCAATTAAAATTCCAAGAATGTGTGAGTGGGGTACATTTTTCATTTCGGTTGATTGCGACAGCGATCGTGCAATTCATATCGATCGATTCACTCTTTCTCCTTCTCTTTCTCTTTCTTTTTCTTTTTCTCTTTCTCTTTCTCTCACTCTCTCTCTCTTCTTCCATCTCTTCATTCTTCTATCTATGAGAATAGATTGGTGGCTGTTGAATTTAATTATGCATCGATTTCAATTCGAAATCGGTGCGACTAATAAGATTGAATTGGATTCTTTTTTATATTCGTTATCTGATTCGTTCTTTTAAATCATTCGAATTTCGATTTCGTTTTCAATGTGAAATGAAAATGTGGTTCAACATTAAGGATAATGAATGAGATCGATTTGGATAGAAGGAATGCATTCCATTGATTGGAAATGTGTACTAATTAAATGAGAATGAAAGATAACGATCTCTTAGATTGCCCATAACATTTTCTCCTTTTTTTAATGTTCTCAATCTCTCTCTCTCTTTTCGTGCATTTTTTATTATTGCTTTTTTCCCTTCATTTCGATGAATGAAAACCAACCATAAATACTCCAAGTGTGTCGATTTTTCTCCCGCATCAATGTAAAACATGCGCTGATTGATGACTTTCACGATGGTTTCCTTTTCTGGTTAAAAACCAAACCATATCACATGTTGTTTATGTGCAATGTCTCTGTTTCAACTTCTACATATTCGGCAATTTTGTTTATCGTTTCATTTTTCGCCATTCAAGAATCTGATTTCTTTTTTATGCATTTTTGGTGGTCAATATTCCGAATGGAGCGGAATAGGATTAGTTGCATGTGTGTTACATGTGAATCGGCTCATATTACGAAATATCTCTCATAACTGAGCTCTCTCGCACCCTATCTCTCCTTTTCTCTCTTTCGCTCTTTCTCTCTCTCTCTCTCTTTCTCTTTCTCTCTCTCTCTCTCTCTCTCTCTCTCTCTCTCTATCTCTCTCAATGTCTCTTCATTGATTCGGTTCCATCCATTGCAATAATGTGACTTTTTTCTTCATTTTCTCTCGTTTTTGTTATTTATTATGTTTGTTTTTTTCTCGAGAAATTCCAACATGGTTTTTCGGTAAACACGAGTTTGATTTTAAATTTGCTTGCTGTGCATATATACAAAGTGAGGAATGTGAAGAGAGAGAGAGAGAGAGAGAGAGAAATAGAGCGAAGAAAAACGGAGGAGATTGAGAGCTAAAGAGTGAAAAAAAAAATAGGAAATCGTATCGTACACATCCCAATTTCAGTGTCCAAATTTTTTACGCGCAAAATGATAAAAAAAAACACTCACACAAAGGAATCCATTGCTTAACATGCGAAGAGTTGACACTCCATTCATTGGTATGGAATATCGTAATAAATATGCTTGCCACATGTCTAACCATACCGTATAACCCGGTAGGGGTTGAAATTTGATATTTTTCATTCCCTACATTTTTCCATGTACTTGTTGTCATTTGTTTATTTGATAGTCTTGCACGTCGAAAATGTTGTTTATACGCTTATTTTCTTCTCTGTTCTTGTTATTTTTTTTTTTTTTTTTTTTGCTTTATTTGACAACACAGCATCACAGGAATGTTGACAGAAAAAAGCATACATGCGAAGAAGAAGAAGAAGACGAAATATTTTGTTCAGCTCGCTTCAACCAAAAATCCGCTCTCGATGGGATACAAAAATGCTTATTTGACCGTTAGCAATTCGTTCCACCGAAGCAAAAAATGAAGACGGAAAAATATTAAATTTCATGTTATGTAAAACACCAAACTAAACCCTAAAATTTCGATACACTTGAAAGGGAGAAAAAAAAAAGTTTTGGTTTTTTTTTTTTTTTTTCAAAGAAAGAAAGAACTAAATCGTCGAATCAATTGCTTTAATTTTTGTTTAGTTTTCCATTTCACTCCCTCCGTCCGTCATCACAGTCGTCATTCTCAAGTGTAACCACTTTATCAGCACCCGCGCTCGTATGCGCCCACCACTTTTCGTTTTCAATGTTTAATAAATCCATTAGTTATGCATTTTCGATCGATGAATTAACATTTTTAATGCACTAATTTTCCTCTATCTCTCTCTCTCCCTCTCTCTCTCTCTCTCTCCCTCTTTCTCTCTCTTTCTCTCTCTCTCTCTCTCTCTCTCTCTCTCTCTCTCTTTCTCTCTCTCTCTTCTTCTCTCTCTCTCTCTTTCTCTCTCTCTCACACATACACCACACACAAAAATCAGACAGTGAAACCGGCATGTCGGCAAACACGTTGTTTGGCAATCAATTCAAACATTGAATTTTCGTTAAAGCATGTTAAATGCTTCCATCAAGTGACTTTATCGATATATATATTTTTTCCAATTTTTTGAGCATGTCTCAAGTGTTAGCATCTGTAAAATATGATGTTATCATGCACACGAGATAACACATAATGATCCGTAATCCACTGGAGAAGCCATAAGTCAACAATAGATAACCACACACAATACAAAGTACAAAACTTATTGGAAAAAAAAAATACAATTTGAAGAACAAAATTCAATTCAAACAAATTGTATGGAAAAAGTAAATAGAAAATTAAAATAAAATATTGAAAAATGAGAGTAGTAATGAGAAGATTGAAAGAAAGAAAGAAAGAAAGAAAGAAAGAAAGAAAATAAAATTGAAAGTAGTCAAAGAAGAGTGAGATCAAATGAAAGCGAGAAAAAAAACATTCAACTGAAAGTGAAATGCAAACGAGAGAAGAAAAAAATGCCATAAAAACCAACTCAAAATAAACACATAAAACAGAAACATGCACAATAAATACCGAAAAATGCATGCGTATGAAATGAGCGTAAGAGGCCGCGTAATCGCTGCTTACATGCATTTTCATGGCTAAATTGACACTATCTGCGCATATGATAAGGGACAGTTTATTTGGTGTGATCGTAAATTTCCAGTGTAAAATGATCGATATTTATTTTTCAACAACGAAGAAAAAAAAAAAATAAAATAAAAAAGAAAAAGGGATTTTGGTAATTTTATGTCGATAACAAGAAGCAGCAAATATGGTAGAGCAACGATATTTTAAGTTAGATTTAATGCTTGTTTGTTCAATGCCAGAAGCAAATCAATAAAAGACTTCCAATCGTCATCAAAAGTCTCAAATCATAATTCATTTAAACCCTGAAAATTGGAGAAAATATGCCATTTATTCATTTTCAAATTACTGATAAAGTCACATTTTATTGATTTTAAAATGGGCTCTATCATAAATCTCGATCATATCAAGATTTATATCGATGAAAAAAAAAGAAAAAAAGAAACATCGATAATAAAAAATTATAACAACATTTCAAACTTGCACTATTTGTTTACATCCAAACATTGACTACCTTCAGTATCATAATTCTTCGAAATGCTCGTGTCAAATTGAAAATGTTTGGCAAACAATTCAAAACCGAATGAAAGAAATCAATAGAAAATGATTTTAAGCGATAAATATGGTTGTTTTCTTTTGATAAATTTATCGAACAAAGAAATGAAACGCGAAAGAAAGCAACAGAGAATTGAGCAAAAATTCAGGCACAAAAATATAAGGGGGCACGAATTGAAAGAATTATCTTAGAGAATTAGTTAAAACGAATTAATTTCAATCAAAACTCGTTAAAAACAACGACAAACAATGCATTGACAGATATTGTCGACTCTCTCAAGTTGAAATGGTACAATCGCATGCACGTAATTGTGATTTGTAATAGAGCAATTAGTGTTGAATATGTTTTCTTTTTCTTTTTTCTTTTTTTTGGTTGAAAAATATCAGGTGACACAATGCCAATATTCGTTGACAGTTTTCTAAACAATCAATCATTTTATTATTGCAACGAAATCAAGCAGCTTTATATGAAATGTGGAAATTAAATCCTTTTATCGTTGAAAATCTGTGTACATATTGTTTTAACGTGCGCAAAATAGCGGCAATAGCGTTAACTAAATTACATGCGACCAGCAGCACAAAAAGGGCTAAATTCAATTGAAAGAAACAAGAAAACAAAAAGGAGTGCTATTGTGATGGGTTCATTCATTTTCTTCATTTTTTTTTTTTTTTGTATTCTTCTTGTGCAATGTGGCCATTGTTTGTTCATTTGCTGAAATGTTGATTGCTTTTGATTTGTTTTCATGGCCTGTGTTTGTTGCAATACAAAAAACACTCTCGATCTGTGGCAATAATTATGTTTTGATCTCGTCACATCAAACACTTAACCCGTATTTAAAAAAAAAAAAAAATAAAAAATCATCACAATGATGATGGCTTGGCAAATAAAAACAAACAATAGCGAAGAATGTCTATACGATCGGGTTGAATTGGAATTGCACACTTTGTCTCAAGAACACACACGCACACAACATTCTTATTACCCTTTTTGATACCTATCACAATTTTGAAATTCATCTTTTCAAATCAACATCATTTTGTTTTGCTTATTCTTTTTTGATTTTGAATCAAAAAAAATGTGCGCATCTTCATTTTCAACATGTTTACATTTTCGGTTTACCATTTTCGTTTTTTTTTTTTTTTTTTTTTTGTTTTTTTTCCGAAGAAATGGTTAAACATAAAAAAAAATTGCATATGTTTTCATATGTGCTTGTGTAGATAAACATCCGAATAGATAGATAGTTATCAATAGAATAACATGCCGGTTTTTTATTTAGAATTGGAGTGTTTAGTTCCAATTAATAGAGCAAAATAATGCTTCATGTTTGGTAACAACATATGAATTATGATGTGCAGCATTTTAACGCGCACTTGTAACAAATACACCAGTTATGGTAATAAATCTTTCGAAGAAAAGGGAAAAAGAAAAAGAAAAACGGAAAAAATGTTTAAAACATATTTTATCCGATTTAAACAAATACCACACATAATTGATGCTTATTCAATAGTATTTTAAAAATAATATTTTTGCTAATGTTCAACCATAACATGTGTTTCAACTTGAAAATGCGTCTTAACTCAACATTTTTCGTGTTCCCTTTTTTTGTTTATCGCTTTTGGACACATTTGTTTATCACAATTTTAATGCTAAATGCAACAAGAATTTTTAACTTTTATGAAAATAATATTTTCAAATAATCTATCAAATGGGAAATTAGAAACAATCTACTTTGAAACAATCTGCTTTATTGAAGTGATTTTGTTCGTTCATTTTGATGATGATGAGCACCATATAAAAAGGAATTAAAATGAAAAGTGAAAAATGAGGGCATGAAAAATGGAGAATGAAAAATGAAATGAAAAATTGCTTAAAACTCGAAGAAAAAATACTTTTTTTTTTTTTTGAATAATTTCAACCAATTGTCACTTTTAATAAATAATTTCCCAAAACGATCGAATTTGCATAGATATTTCCTTATCAAAATTAATGTTTCGAAGCTAAAGGTTTCGGCTTGCATTTGATGTTTTTTGATCATAGATGCTTAATTGGTCGATAAGGTGAATTGGAATGTAAAACAAGACAAAACTATTGATCTTGTTCAATGTCTAAGATCTTGATGATGATATTTATATATTTATACATGTGCATCGTTTTTTGTTTCAAAAAAAAAAAAAAAAAAATAAAGAAAACATAAACACGGTCTTTGTTTCCTCGGAAAATTACCATATTTCATCAATAATGAAATGGAAATTCATTGATCGATGCATCTGTTATGTGTGTCGCACACGACACCGCCACACAATCAATTGGTGCAACACTTTCTCTCTTTCGTTGAACCTTTTTTTTTTTTCTTTTTTTCGTCGTCGATGGAATTTCAAAGCGAAACACTTTAATCATTCCGAATTTGGCCTCTGGCATTTTGACGGAAGAGTTAGAAAAAGAGCGGATGAGATAAGATACGGATGAAAAATGAATGCAATGAAAATTATAAAAAGGCGACAAGAAGATAACCGACAAGATCGTGCATTAAACAACGAAAGAACAAAAAAAAAAAAAAAAAAGATGCTACGCGAAAGTGAAATGGGGCAAGTTGTGATCGAAAAGTAAGTCGAATGATACTGTGTTAAGTGCCGAACATTTTTAGGCAATTAATTATGTATTAGTAATTTTGGAATTGTTTTTTTCTTCTTCTTCTTTTTCTTTTTCTTCTTTTTCTCTTGACTTTTCGGTATTGGGATTCTTTTTTTGGTTCCATGCACAAATGCCATTTTCTTTATTTGTTTCATGATTGCCGAAAAATGAAATGGAAAACACGTTTTAATCAATTTAGGAAACAACCACTTCAACATACACAAACACAAACATACATCCTTTGCCCATAACAAAATCGATAATCAAACACAAATTAATAGGTTGAAATGTAATGAATATTTTTGTCATCAACCAAATGTTACCAAAAAAAAAAGAAAGAAAAAAAAACAAAACAACAAATCCAGACAAATAATGCTCATCAATCGAGTGGTTGAAAAAGTGAAATTCTAATTGAAATGATTTCACATGATAAATGAATGAAAAATGGTGGTGCGAATTTCGGATTCACCGTATGGCATTGGATTTGATTTCATTTTAATCATAAATCTTATGTGCTACAAAATTACAATGAGAAACTAGGTTAAAAAAAAAAAAAAAAAACGAAATTTTGAACACTTTCGATCCAACATCAAAAAGGAAAACAAAGAAAAAAATTGAACAAAAAGTAGCCAGTGCAAACTGTGATATTTCGACGGTTGTTTGGCGGCAATGGCTGCTGTTCGGTCATCAAATAATAATTCATATGGTTGATTGATGAGATGAATTCAATCCCTTTCGATAGGTGTTTACAATATCCGGTCGGTAAACGTGATTTTTCTACAAATTTTCAGCTTCAATATCGGCCTAAAATCGGTATTTTTCATTAGCAAACACAATTCAATTTTGATAATGAATAGAACAAAAAAAAAAAGAAAAAAAATGGTTCTTGATCCTCCTTTTGAAAATCGGTTGATTGCGAATGAGATTAAAATGAGAGCGAGAGAGAGAGAGAGAGAGAAAGGGAAAGGAAAATGAAAATAAAATAAAAAAGAAAAATAATCGATAAGTGAACCAAACAAACGACCGATCATTCCAAGGCTTATAATTGAAAGTGTGTTATTTCTGTTTGGTTTAACACAAGTCGACCAAAACGATACTAACTATTATTCAGTTGACTTTTTGTGTATTTTATTTTATTTTCTAAGGCTTTCGTTTGCATTTTTCGTTATTTTATTTTCGTTTTTTTTTTTTATTTTATTGAAATAATATTTTCGTTATCCTGTTGATTTGTTTTGAAAAGATTTTTCGCCCATACAATACCGTGAGTTTGTTTGAAAAAAATCTTTCTTTTACTTTTTTACTTTTTTATATGTTCATGTTTGCATTGTCAACAGTTCAACAAAGACGAAAAGGACGATATTTTCAAACCTTATTAGTAAATTCGTGGCAAAATCTGTGTTTTGTTTGTAAGCCCACGACAACATAGTATTGGGACAAGGCAAATGAGGCAAATGCCATAGATTGAGAGGTAAAGAGATACTGAGAGAAAGAGAGAGATGAGGAGAGAAAGTGAGAGAGCGAGAGAGAGCGAGAGAGAGCGAGAGAGAGCGAGAGAGAGCGAGAAAGAGCGAGAAAGAGCGAGAAAGAGAGAGAGAGAGAGAGAGAGAGAGAGCGAGAGAGAGAGCGAGAAAGAGATGGCAACGATGAAGGCAATTGAAGTGTCTCAATCGTTATTTGTATGCTGAATAGTAACATTGTTTAATTTTATTTTCAATCGTTGCAGTACAATTGATGCAAAGGAAAGAAGAAGTAAAGAAAAAAAAAAAAAAATTCGGTCAATACTGATGAATTCGTCTATGCTTAAGTCGAAGACATTTTGAATAAAGAGCTAAGACTGTTTATTGGTCGATACGATTGAAACAGGAAGAGATAAATGCATTAATAAAGGAAATTTTTTTTTTTTTCGTACGAAAGAGATGAGATATACGAACGATGAATCTCAGCATGCAACAAATTATGTCATATTCAAAGAGCTCGTTAAGTTACTACCCACACCTCGGCCAAAAAAGCGACCAATCTCCTTGTTGTTGCAATACAATAGATTGATTTTTCTTCTTCTCTCCATCATCATTTTCATTTTTATTTTCGTTTTTATTTATTTTTCTGTTTATTGTTTGATGCACACGTGTGCAATGGAATATATCGAATCCATTCCATGGAAATTATACAAAACTTGAAGCGTATACAAAATATTTATATTTGTTTTGCTATCTTTTTGGTCATTGTTTACAATTTTCATCTCTTTCATGTCCATTACATGCATACCAATTCCAATTGTTTGCCACGTACAATGTTTTTGTTGTTGATGGCCTTTATGTTTTCATTTTGGTTTGCTATTGTTATTCCTTTGACAAGCCAGAAAGAAGAAACGAGAATACAAAAAATTATTTATTTCTTCATTTTTGGCCCCGGAGTTTTGGTTATTGTTGCGTGTCTTTATTCAATTTCTTGGCAATGCCAATTCTTTCGTTTTTTTTTTTTTTTTATTATTTTCATTTTTCAACAACAACAAAACGAAGAAAAAGAAAAAAAAAAAAAGAAGAAAAACGAATCCTCAATCAATTCACTGGAATGTATACAAATAAATGCATCACACGCACACATAAACACAAACACACAACTCATTTGAATAACTATAAATTTGAGGATCATTCTCTGTCATTGCTGGTGATGACTTTGTTGTGTTTCATACACGGCCATGGTATTGTTATGGCCATGGCCAAAGAAATCATCTAAATGAAGAAGAAAGACAAAAAAAAAAAAAAAAAAACCCGAAGAAATAAAATGCTTTCGATTCAATTGGTATTGGAAAAATGTCGCATTTTATGTCATGGGGTGAGGATATTATTAGCATTGTTGAAAATGTGAATAAGCCGTTGATTTTTTCATCTTATTTTGTTTTTTTTTTTTCTTCTTTCCTTCATTGAAACATTGAAATCTATTTATTGTTACTTAACGCATTACAAAGATACGATTTTGATTCTTTCTTTCAGAGAATAGAAAATGTCTTGCATCGTTAAATCACCCTCGCACCCGATATGGCTTGTCTTCTTTTCACATCTCTCTCTCTCTCTCTCTCTCTCTCTCTTTCTCTCTTTCTCTCTTTCTCTCTCTCTCTCTCTCTCTCTCTCTCTCTCTCTCTCTCTGCCATTTCTGGTCACTCTATCTCTTTTGCTCTGTCACAGTTTTCATTTCAATGTTTTCATTTTTATTGTTCACAATCGCAATAATTGGTCGAAATTTGGTTTAGTATGTAACCAATGTTCGGGCACAAACAAGCACATCGATTCGAACAATTAACAATTTTTGTGTCATCTCTATTGAACGGCGCATGTTGAACAGGCCGAAAACATGGATATTGTTGCAACCGAACAAATCCACAGGATTTTTATTTTGTATCATCTACTCATAACAATGTCACCGTTTCATCCTGGCAAAAAAAAAAAAAAAAAAATAAATAAATAGAAGAAAATAATTCAATTGACACAAATAAATAGTTAAAAACGCCGCTTTTCACAAAAACTACTACTTTCAATGTTCTTTTCTCCCGATCACAAATCGATTACGATTACTGAACTGCTTTATGCTTCCAGATACAGCTGCTTAATGCTTCTGTAGTATATTCTGTACATGTTCTATTGACTCAAACGATTATTCGTGATCCCTGCAATGTTAATTTTTTTTTTTTTGTTTTTTTTAACACGAATCAAAAACCCGTAATGCCCGGATGAAATGATCGAAAAATCTGTGGCAATTAAGTAGCCATAATCGAATGATAATTTTAAGGCAAAGCTGGTTTATATCATTATTATTATTATGGGGATCGCCTAGTGTGATTGAAGCACATCACATTTCAACAAATTCAACTATCTATGATTCAAATGCATGTATACCCGCTGAGCAACAAAAAAAAGTGTCAATTCGATTTGATTCTTTTTTTTGTCTTGAAGATCCAATCATTTTGCTTGAAATTAAAACAACGATTTCATTTGATCAAAATGATACGATTTATTTTCAACATTTTGTTTTCATTAGCCAAATGTAGATGAATTTATTTCAATAAAAATCAGACATTTAAATTTTAAAAATCATCACTGAATTTAGACATATTTAATGATTTTACACTTAAATGATGCCATAAAATTTGTGATCCATTGGAAACAAATCACTTTCAAACGATTATAAAAAATAAAAAAAACTTTATCGAACGCAATTTTTGGCTCGAAAACGATAATTTTGAATTGGTTCTTTCTCACTTTACATATAACACACGATCGTAGACTTATTCTGTTTCCACCTCTCACCCTATCAGTGTGATCAATTTTATGTTCTCAATTTAATTTTGCTCATTCTCTCTCTCCCTCTCTCTCTCCCTCTTTTTCTCTCTCTACTCTCTCTCTCTATCTCTCTCTCTCTATCTCTCCCTCCTCTCTCTCTCTCTCTCTCTCTCTCTCTCTCTCTCTCTCTCTCTCTCTCTCTCTCTCTCTCTCTCTCTTTTTCTGTCCCAATTCTGATTCATTTGAGGTGATGGCTTCGTTTATAAACTGGTTCATATTTCCAATAATGCCAATGAAGGTGGATCGTAAAAATGAACCAGATTTTTTGACGAGTTTTTGATCATTAACTATTTTGCCAAGCTCAATCATCTTGTTAACGCAAGAAATAAAATCTCGTAAAACAAATAAAAGCAAAATGTCTCAATTTCCAAACACGCACGCACACACACTCACTGATACGATAACGGATCTTAAATTCTCGATTTTTTTTTTCTTATTTTTTTTTTATTTAATTTAATTTCTAGATTCAACATCATTCCAAACACACATTAAATTGGTTCGAATGAAACACTTAAAAATCGCCAATTTCAATGCAAATTACAATTAAAAAATTCGCCCCGGTTTTTGAATTTCATAATTGCTGTCCTCTATTTCATTTTATATCATTTTTATTACCATCCACAAGCCATGAACTCACTCTTGACCATTCTCGATTTAATCTTCAATTAGCCATCGTTAACACATATCTATTTGTCGCTGATTAATTATGTAAATTTTTTTTTTTTCTCTCTCAAAATACTTTCATTTCTACATATTTAAAAATCGGGTTTTTTACTACTCAAATCCTCAAATCTAATGATCATTCCCATCAGATGCTTTTTAATTGAATCATATTGGGCTCATTTTGTCATTTATATTTATTCTTTCTGTATTTGTGTATGTACAAATTATTTCATTAAAACTCAACTTGTAATTCCATTTCTCACGCAGATTCAACAATATAGAAATGTCATCGTTGAATAATAATAAAGAAGCAAAAAAGAAAAAAAAAAATAAAATCAAATGGAGAATGAGAGGGATTTATGAACAATAAAAATTTAGGCCAACCATTAACCAAACCAAACAACCATGGTCAAATTGATTTTCTACTTATTATCCTTGTTACGCTCTGTTGCGCTTTTCTATTTTCATCAATCGGCTCGTTCACTACTTATCGGCTCGTGTTTTCAATTGCAATCTTCTACCAGAAAAAAAAAAAAGTAACAAAAATTCCAATTTTACTTCTTCATTTTCACTTCAGAGCACACAAGCTTCTCTCTGTCTCTCTCTCTCTCTTTCTCTCTCTCTCTTTCTCTCTCTCTCTCTATCTCTCTCTCTCTCTCTATATCTCTCTCTCTCTATCTCTACTCTCAGTTCATATCTTTCATCTTCTTTCTCATTTTCTTTCTTATTCTTTTCGAAGATTAAATGCAAAGAAAATGTGATTTGGTTCCGTTTTACTCAAACTAGTTAGGTTTTAATCTTTTGCATCGACAAATCGCATTGGAACTTATTCAAACGGAAAATAAACTTGTTGATCAAAAATTAGCTTCAATACAAAAACATTTTAAGTGAAAATTAATTTGTAAAAATTGGTACAAGAGATGCTCATCTTAGATCTAGCACCGAGATTATAATATATACGCATTTATCGTATATACGATGCCCACTGATTGAGATATGCATCGTAATCTAGTTAACAAATAGATAAATTCGAACACGATTTATCAATTGTCATTGAAAAATAAACATAATTTGAAACCCAATTTGTTGTTTTGCTGAAAAGGGGTATGTTTTCATTATCTTAAATACGAACAAAGACTAGAAAAAATTTGAAAGATTTTTTACACTCATTGATTGAATGCAAAGTCAATTGGATGAATTTTTAATCAGATTTTTCAATTTTCTCTCAATTTTCATGATTTTTTTTTCGTTTTTCAGTTTTATCTTCATTTTCTCATTTTTCAATTTTTATCTCATTTCCAAATCGAATCTCCTTTCATTTATTTGAATAATTTCATCAAACTTATCATTTTTATTGTAGTTTTTGTCCAAATTATCGTTTTAATTGAAAAAAAAATTTGCTTGAAATTGCCTAGTTGGAAAACTGTTGTTTTTGGTTCTTTGCCCTTCGTGTAAAATGATATAAAATAATTCCAAAGATGGAAAATGTATCAAAATTATAAAATTCCAAAAATTGCTAAACCGATATATTAAGCTGCCAAACCGCGATGAATTGGTTTTTAGTTGGAAAAAATTATCTTTTATTCCAAACAAAGTGCCTTTCAGTAGAAAAACTGAAAAAAAAAAAAAAAAAAAAATCGAAAGATGTTTAAAACTGAAAATTCAAAGATGAAATAAATTTCGCAAACCATATGACAAATGTAAAAATTCGATCAAATTCCATGTGTGTCTATTGAACATAAGAGTTTTGCAACAGAAAACAACGCATATTCGACAATTGTGATTTTCTGATGAAAAAAAAAAATTATCCGAAAATCATGAAACAAGAACCAAAAATTCCATCAAAATGTTGTCATATGGACTGTGTCCAAACAATCAATATCCGAAAATTGTTGAAAACTATGGAATTAGTACAAAAGAAATGTTGCATTGATCATGTTTATCAGTTAAAATGATCAAGATTTTTGATCAAAAATCATTGATAAGATTGATGCAAAACAAATGAAATGTTGAGCATTGTTCAATTCGAAAATAATAGTTACACAAATGTAAAGTTTCAATACAACAAAATATTTAAACAAAAAAATTCTATTGTAATGGATTCGAAAATGGTTTTTTTTTATTGAAATTTTTCTTTTACAAGGATTAGTTAAGATTAGTAGCACAACATGTAATGCAACCATGTCTCATTCAAATAACAGCACACAAGTACGGTATTGGTTGCCCAAAATAGGCATCGTTGGAATTGAATAGAGGTTTGGAAAAATAACTGACATTAAAATGGCACGTATGTTTTTATTTTCACTTGACAGATCGGTTTATTGTTTGTCATTAAAATACATAATGGTAAAATGCATTCCATTCCGCGATACATACGAAACAACTAAAAATCTTCATCATACTAATCCATCGAGCTAAACAAATACGTAAAAAAAGTTAAACATATCGCTTATCAGCAACTTGAATCAATTATTCTTTTAGCTTTGCTCATCGTTTTCTTGTTGAAAATGAAAAACCAAAAATGTGGGTACCACAGTAGGTAGGTAGGTAGGTAGGTATTCAACAATCTCGTTTTCATTTGATTCCATTTTTTGAAAAACGATGATCATGAATAAATGTATGGTTTTTTGTTTGCAATCGCTTTTGTCATATAATCTGCTACGGTTATATCTATTTATTGGCTGCAAGGTTCATTTATGTTATTAAATTCCGTTCGTTTTTTTTTTTCTTCTCTATTCTTCTATACATTTCATAAACGGAAAAAATAGATGGCAAACGAAATGAATAATTTTTTAGTCTGTGTGTTTACGCATTTTTAGGTCTTTTGATTGTACTAGTTTTTCAATTCGCATTTATTAAAATCGAAAATAAACCGACTAAAAGAACAAACAACGGATTCGTTTTTCTTTCATTTTTTTGTGTTCAGCTCCTCGACGCATAATCTTTCAATTCAGCTACTGTGTTTTTTTGTGTGTCGTGCCTTTGGGCATTTTCATGGCATGCAACAATTTTTTTTTTTTGAATCACTCTTTTTTTCTATGCATACTTTCGATTTTCTACCTTTTTTTTCATTGTCGAACAATCTGAGGATTATCATATTTTACTTGTTGCTTTTGCCGTTGTTTTGTATTGAAATTTCATTCGGGAGCCGGTTGCTACTGTCACGCACACGTGCACTGCGTATCAATATTTCAATTATTATTTCAAACTGTCGACATTTTGTCCTTTCTCTCTTTTACTCTCCCTCACTTTTACTCTCTCCCTCTCTCTTTCTCTCTCTCTTTTACTCTCACTTTCTCTCTCTTCGTCTCTCTATCTCCCTCTCTCTCTCCCTTATTTTTTTTATTTTTATCTCTCGATTTCATTTAATCCATGTAAAACATTTGAAAACATGGTCATTTTTCAAAACGATCGTATCTTGATATCATGTCATAGATTTTGAATCACCATCTACAGATTGTGTGACGCATTTTATCACATTTCATCATTTATACAAGCATTTACCTTTTACCATTTATAATTTATAATTTACAATTTACACTAGCCAAACGTTTGAATTTGCTCTGTAAACATTTTATTTTAAATTCGTGCAATTTGGTGATCATGGAGAATCGATTGTAATGATCGATAATACTGACCAATCGCACTAACCAATCATACCAATCATTAGTTATATTTTATAATCATTGATGGTCAATTGATCAAATATTTGATAAAAATTTTACAAGATTTTATTTGATGATTAATCACGCGCGAAATGTGATATGATTCTAATCTAAGGAGTTTTTACACTTGATGTGTGATTGATTCTCTACACAAAAATACGCTGTGAGATCGCAAATATTTCTCAAATCGTAATTTATTAGGGAAATGCTTTATGATAAATTCTAGATTTGAATTGAATTTATTTGATTTCCAATCGTAAAAGATACATTTTTCTTACCTCAATTGACATGAGAAGAATTATGTATCCGATCAGAATTACTGATTCAGAAATGCTGAATTTTCGATGTATTGTGAACTGATCACTTGTGAACTATGAACTAATCTTCGAATAATTTCCTCAGAACATATCGAAAGAGCTGATTTTTATTGAGATGATTCCTCCATTTAGATTGTTCAATTTTACAAAATTCTTCCTTTTTGAATTCATTCCTTATTCTTTTTCACAAAAATATTTACAATGAAATCAAATATATTTTTGCAAAATAAAACACCCGATTTCTATACATGTTGAAATTTGTTGTTCGGTGTCCCATTTATCATGGCAAAAAAAAAAAAAAAAAAAAAAAAAAACACGACAAAATGAAAATTCGGTTTATATTTCATGCGTTCGGTGTATTTGATTTGAAAAATGAATCAACGCCTAGCAATGCATTTTTTTTTTTTTGCTCTTCATTCTCGGATACAAATGCACATATCATGTACGGAAAGAATGCGTTGAGTGTAAAAAAAAAAAAAAAATACTTGCACATCTAAGCAACCGAAATGAAAACAATAAAACCCGTTTTTAGCGATCGATTGCTTTTGGGATTTTGGGTTTTAGTTTTTGTTTTTTTCTTAAACTTTGTTTAAAAATAAAATGTGTAAACTTTGCCGCCTTTTGTATTGTTGTCAACAATTTCAGTAGTAATTATTATCAGAAAATACAGAAGGCATCGGCAAAGGCTGCAATAGAAATAAGATAAAAGGATGAAGAAAACAATTTTGATAGAACAATAAGAGGTAAATGTTGTTTCGATGCTAAATGACAGTAGCTGATCATTGTTAACTCTTAGAATTATTACGAGGCGGCAAATATTTTCTATTTGATTGTTCATCTGCAATTGAAAAAAATAAAAAAATTTTGTAGTTTTTTTTTTCCACTGTCTACTGACGATTCAAAGACCGATTACAATAAAAAGTGGTACAATTACAACAAATAAAAGAAACAAACCCGAAACATACCCCGAAACATTCTATAAAGTAAATATGAAAGCCTTCCGAAATGACTATTTTTTTTTTTTTTTCTTTTTGTCGATGACACTTTTTCGTGTTTTGCAAATTTTCCAGGAAATCTATAGAAATTTCTTGATTTAAGACAATTTTCTAGAAGTTGAATTCATCATCCAATTGAATCGAAATGATAGAAACGTTTGTTTTTCAAAATCGTTTTCGCAAATTCACACCAAAATTCAATTTTGCATTTATATTTATTCGGTCTATCAGCATATGAATCAGTTGACAATTGGAACGAAATATTTAGCGAAGAGAACAAGCTAAATTTTAAAAAATTGAAAGATTTAACGATTTTTTGGAAAAAAAATCTCTTTTTTTTTGTTTTCGTTTCTTTTTTGCTGTATTAAATTTTTCCATAAAACTGAATCCAATTTTAAAATTAATAAACAAAAAAAAAAAAAAAAAAACGATTTCCCAATCGACACGCATGAAAGTTCAGCATCAACATCGAATTGTCATCAAAATGTTTGTATGAGGATTTGTGAACAAACTTATAATCAGAAATGGATTTGTGTGAAATCCAATGACATTGGTATAAAAGCAAACCATAGCGAAATCGATTTTCTACTTGTTATCCTTTTTTTACGCTCTAATGCATTTTCCATGTTTATTTTACTTTAATTTTTATGTTTCATATGAACACATCATGTTATCTGGCTCGTGCTTCTATTTTTCTTCCAAGTAATTCCAATTAATTTTTCTGAACCGTTGCATTTTATGTGTAACACATAAAATGGCCTTTCAATCATCTTGCTTGTCGAATTTGCGGGATTTTTTTTTTTCTTCAGGCATGAACTGATGACTTGTTCATTTATTTGAATCGATTTGATTAACTGGAGTTTTCATCAATAAGAGTGTTTTTCTTTTTCGATTTAAAACTTATTTTGGATTTTAATGAGATAAAATAAAAAATAGTTTTAATAAAGAAAATGTTATTCATATGAATGAAAAATTCTATAAATAAATTTGCACAAAAAAAAATTTTTTTTTTTATAGAGAAAAATTCAGGCGATTTTTGCAAATTTTTCGCGAAAGAAATCGATTTGCTAGCTCAAGCTATGAATTCTTGATGATCCTTTCATAGAAAGTAGTTTGAGTTGAATTTTATTATTGCCTTCAAAGTCGATTCAAAATAAAGAATTAAACTCAAAACAATCAAAAATATTCAAATTAAGATTTCCAATTTATTTGAATTTTTCCTTAAATTTTTCAAATAATTTTTATCTTCTTTCTTTATTGATATTTTTTTTTCGAGAAAATACGATTTAAATTTGTCATTAGAGAAACAGCATTTTAATGATAAAAATCCTTTAGATTCAATGAATTATCTTTTGATTATATTCCTTTCAATGGATAATTTTTCCAAAAAAAAAAAAAAAAATGAAACTTTTATTGAATAATAATTAGATGTAAATGATTTTTGGTTTTCTTTCAAAAGAATTTGTTTCGGCCAAGTGTATCAAATGATTGTTGCATTTAAATTAAATATCAAATAAAAATTGCAAAGTATAATTTGCTGTGGCACCGTGTAAAATGTGAATATAAGTATCAATATAAATGTGAAACGATGATTCCACGGTGAATTACATGCACATCTCAATTTATGTGACAAGATTGTGTTTAGATGTTTTCAAACATAAGTATCATGTGTGTCGATATGTCTTTAATATAATTATATAGATGAAAGACCAGATCTGATTGCGATTAGAGTGTACGTTTGCATGCTCAATTTTCAATAAGTGAGCACATCTAATGCACTCAATTTGAAAGAAAAAGGAAAAAAACAATGTGTTAAAATCTGACTAAAACTCGTTCCATCGAATTATCGTATTCTTTTCTTTCTCTCTCTCTCTCTCTCTCTCTCTCTCTCTCTCTCTCTCTTTCACTCTTCTTCATTTTCAATGTTCAAATTTCAATTTTTTCAAGAATGTAAGAAAATTGGCGCGAAAAATTGGAATTTTGCAACGATCATTGAGATCGCATTGTATTGTGAAGGTGTCTTTTTTTATTCGTAAATTCATGCGTGCACCTGGAAAATAGGTTTAAATTGAAAATCAATTCCATCAACTAGACGGAACAAATTTAAATTCGTTCCGCTTATATTCCGGTGCTATGAAACGATTTGATTTGCTGGTCATTATTACAAAACAAAACAAAAAAAAAACACGTATGCATTATCTGTGCTGTGTGAATAAACCAGAAAAATTGTGCACAATAGGTATTTGTTGCATTTTTCTCTCTCTCTCTCTCTTTCTTTTCATTTTCATTTCGTCTATCTCACCAACAAAGCGCACGATCTATAGAAAAAAGGATAATGAAGTTCGAAAAAAAAGAAACGAAAAGCATGCCAATGAATAGACAAAAAACGGCACTCACAAAAAGTTAACTTATTTTTATTTCTCTCGTTCATCACTAAAAATGAAAATCAGCACAAAAGACGACCAGATCAATTATCCTTTTCGCTCCTTTTTTTTTCCTAACTTAATAACAAAGTAACAAGGCAGATGAAAAACATGCGAGAACAGAAATGATTGAAACTGTTAGACAAACAAAACAAAAACATATAACAAAAAATGAAAAAGTGAAATATGTGAAACAAACTAATGAATGCCAATATACTTTCTATGATTAACAATTGCAGCGTGCCGAATCGCGGAAAATAACCATCGAAATGCGTGTCGAATTATTGTTTGTTTATTCGAGCAATATGCAGTTTTTCGTCATATTTTTCATTCGAATTGTTCATTAAAGCTGATTTTTAGATTAAAGATTAATGGGCTAAAATCAACTGACAGTTTTGATGCACATTTTTTTTGTTTATGTGATTTTTCAATAGTTCCTTTTCGATCAGCACACATTTTTCCCTTTTTTTTTAAATAACTTTCGAATTTTTTTTTTCATCATATTTTCTCATTTTAATCGATTTTTTTCATTTCGATGATACTCTCAGTTTTCAACTTTTTTTTATCATTTCCTTATATTTTCTTCATATTTTCTCTCGAATTGCCATGAAAATCTCAATTTCTCCACATTATCTTTGATTATATTAAAATTAACCATAAAAAAGAAAAAAAAAATAATGAGTTCAGTATGCTAATTGGGTAACTTTCTATTTCAAATGACCTGAAACTGCTACTCTTGCTGTTCTAATCCATTTGTGGCTATGTTGTTAAGCCCATAAGGATGAAATTAGATTGAGTTACTCAAACGAATATGCTTGAAAAGGAAAAAAAAAGAGAAACAAACCAAAGAAAAAACCAACAAAATCCATACAAAAGGAATAGGATAAATGAGAGCAAATAGAAAGGAAAAGAGAAAAAGAAACAAAAAGAAACAAAAAAAAAACACATAAATGGATGAAAGAATGACAAGAAAATGTATTATTTGATCACAAATGTGCGTAACGAATCGCGGAAAATGCTGAAAATCATGAATAAATAGAAATCCATTTGAACGGTGTTTTTAGTCACGGTTAGCAAAATTCACATTTCACATGTCCATTTTCTCGATTAATGATTAGGAGCCAGAGCAGCTTATTCATTTATATCCACACAACTCAATGCATTTAGCTTGGAATTACTATAACAATGTGGTATGCATTCATGTCGCTTACAATTGCCAAAGATTTATACCAACCGTATCAAATTGTGCCCAATGAAAAACATACAATCAATATGCTGTTTGCAAAAAAATGAAATTCAATACAAAAATATGAAAAAAAAAACGAAAAAGAAAACAAGACAAAATGAAGAAGATGGAAAATAGAATTCCATTTGCATTCAATAAATAAAAAGTGATTTTCATTTCAAACTGTGTTTTTCAATGCGATAACAATCCAAATAAATTATTTTGATTTGTTAAAATGGCATCCTGTGATCAAAAAATCGCAGATGGCGTTCTTTTTGTGGAAAAAAAAAGAAAAACGAAGCGATTGTAAAGGACGCTGTTTTTCGCCGAATTCACATCAAGTTACAATACGATTTTACACGTATTTTCAATATCTTTGAAATGGAAAAATTTGCCAATTCCGAAAACTCCAAGTTTGAAGAAAACTCTTGCTGATTCCGAAAATTCTTGAATTTCCAAAAAAAAATTTCCATTTTAATTACATATTTAATTTAAATCCTTGTTATTAATCACCAAGTAATTCCTTTGCACTGACCTTAGCCAATTGCTAATTTCATGGTAGAATGAAACAATTATTTCATAAAAACATAACCATTTGAATTGCACAAAAAATTGATTTTTACGCTCAACAAAAAAACCTTTGTCACCGAATTAACCTTGACAAAAACTGTGCTCAACAAGAAAAATTGACCAAGTCCTTGAATTTGATATTGAAAATCAATCAGTGCAAAAAAAGAAAGAATAAAAAAAAAAAAGAACAGAATAAAAAAAAATCGTCAGATGAGACAAATCTGACACATGATAAGTTCAGCTGGTCAGTATTGTCAAGGCCAATTTGCAATATACAGACACTAAATGCATCATATTTCATACAAATACGCGACCGTTTCTTTTTTTTCCACATGATGTCCACTCATCGCATTGTCGATTAGACTTGTGCTTCATAACATTAAAGCACCATACAAAGCTTATGTTCTCAACGAATTACCTATATGATAATTTGATAAAGGATAAACAAAAAGGTGAACAAAACACTAATTTGTTGATTGAGTTTAGACAAGATGGATTTAAGTCAATGTCAATTGATTTGATGGCTTTAAGAAAATCATTTAGACATTCGCGAAATACGAACGTATATTTATATTAAAATTCAAAAGTATATCGTTTTATTTTAAAGCGAATCATTTCATTTCAAGCCTCTTATGTTTAGCAATGGAAAATCTCAAAAAAAAAAAAAAAAAAAATACTTTTTCATGTCAATCAGTTTTAAAAAATCCATTTTTGATTGTGAATACTCGTGAAATGGTCAAATTTAATTTAGATTTTTACACATTTTTCGAAAAAAAAAATTTTCTCAGTTTGGCGTGTCAGTATTAATTTACTATATTCAATTGAATTTCCAAATTTTAATCTTCCATAGAAATTGAAAAATATTTTTTGAGAGAAGTTCGAGATGACAAATCGAATAAATGATAAAAATTTGTGTCTTTTCCTTTTGATCATCCTTTTTCTTCTATTTTTCTCTTTTAATAAAAAAGATCATTTTCAGTTAAAAACATTTAAATGAACCAACAAAATATCAATGATATTCTCAAAGACGATCTTCGAAAAGGATTCGCTTATTTTCATCGATGATGGCAGACATAGACGTAGGAAAAGAAACATTGAGATGAGATGAAAAAAGAAAAAAAAAAAAAAACAAAAAACAAAAATGCTAGAAAATAAATGAAAATCCGAAATACCGATACTGTCATCCTAGTTCTGTAAAGATAAAGTCAAAAATTATTAAATAAAACTGTAAATTGTCTAAAAAAATGCAAGAAATTACCAAATAATTGTGATGACAGTCATTTGCTCTACAATTTATTTGTGTTAGTAAAATCCATTGCATCGTCAACTAAATAAAAATGAATATCATTATCATTCAACATTTATGCAACAGTCAATTTCAATTTGCATTTTTTTTTTTTCAATGAGAAGAAATTTCAATGAGAACTGAGCACATTTCAAATTTGCACATTTCAATATTTATTGACGTAACACATGCGTATCAAGTCATTACATTTAATTGCATCTTTTTCGCCACAACTCTGTGTAATGTTTTAAATCTTGTGAAATGAATTTTGAAGAATTAAATAATTACTGTGATTCGTATCAGTTGTGACGATAAATGTTGAATACAAAGCATGTTGAACCAAATAGGCGCAGGAAATGTAATTTTAATTCAGTTTGAATAGTTGATTTGATTATGTTTGCAGATCAAATGAAGGGAAAACTTAAAACTTCTTACCCGATCCAGCATCATGATCATTTTTCATCATTTTTTAACTCTCATGTCGGCTGACTGAGATTTAAATTTTTTTCAATGTGTATCAACATTACTCATTTGGATATGCAAATCAAAAACAACTTATAGTTTTTTTTTTTTGTCGAATGCACTACATTTCGAACAATTACGGGTTCATTGTTCGTACATTGTTATGCAAAACCGACTTTTTATGAAATTTCCGATCTATTTTTAACCAATTGACAAAACATATTCAGTGATATTTTAGTAAAATGTACATCTAGTAACAACAGGTTTTACATCAAAATTCGGGTTTTTTTTTTGTCATTTATTTCCAAGTTTAATATCATTTGTGACGTACATGAATTTCGGTACATTATGAAATCACCTCGAAAATCGTTTTTCGAAAAATGAAGAATGAAAGTGGAATTTCCAAAAAAAAAAAAAATGGAAAAAAAAATTACGAAACCTTTTTGCAATTTTTCTAGATCAATCGAAGCATCTCGAATTAATTTATTAAGTAATAGATTATTGCTCGGATTCATTTTGGTTTGATTGAAATTGAAGTAAACGATTTTCCATTTTAACAAAACACAATAGAAAAAAGATCATTTAAAATAAAAAAAAGTAGTTCAAGTGCTTACTCTATCGATTCGAACATTCTAAACAGTCTTTCGATTTGAAGAATAATCAGTTATTTGTTTTGTGCATCTCTTGAGTCTTATCCAATGATAAATGAGAATGTTGATTAAGATGAAAATATGCATTAAGTTTTATTTGAAAAAAATTTCGGTAAATATTTAAAGAAGTCGCCTCATCAAAATCAGGAGCCAACATTTGATCAGGAGCAAACATTTCTCTAACATCTTTCACTACTTGTAGGCTGATGTTTTTGAAAAACACTGCTTGGAGCGCTACTGGTGTCGAAAAAAAGGAACTAAGTAGGATTTTGGCAGCTCATCATTTAAAATACATTAAGAGAGTTCCTGGAAACCGTGTTTTTCTACTACTTTTGCTATTTGACAATGTAATGCATACATATTTTGCCATCGAATCCGTGGTGTTGCATCTTTTTCCTGTTACATTTGTATGATAAAATCCATTATTCTATTTGAAAAATCATAAAGCAAAATTAAAAAAACTGAAATTCGGTTAAATGGCGAAATTACATGAAAGTGAATGCCGTTACAAATGATGAATGCCATTCGGTATGATTAATTTTTGCATCTTTTCAACGAATAATTTCATCCAGTACACTAAATAAAATGTGACATTTTTTCGTTTGTTTATAAGCAGATGCAGTTCTCTAGTTTCTTGGGGCCGATTGTAACCGTGGTCGAATCGGATTTTTCAAATCGGAGGATTTTAGAAAGAAATATAAATAAACAAATCTTCGTCCGATCGTATGAAAAAATTTGCGACGATTGCATTCGGTCCCTAGATACTAAAGCCAAATTCCTACGGCCCGAATTCAACCTTAATGTTGTCAATTGGACAAATTTTCGGACAAAGTATTTTTCGGTCAAGGGCTATCCGTTATACCTATGACAAAGCACTGGTTAGAATATCATCAATTGAAATAATAGCGCCAACACAAATTAAAATAGAAACTCCTTCAAATGAGAATGTTGAACTTTTATTAATATTATGTATGGGTACATCATATCGATTGGCATCTTGACCATCAACCATATGCGATTGATTAAATAGAATTTTATTTATTGTCAATAGCAAAGTTGAATAAATTGCCATGAATATCAACACATGTTTTTGATTAAAATTTTTGTACAAATGGGAAATTTTAGTAATTTTAGCCCATATTTGCGGTTTCAATGATGTAATACACTCACATAAATATGGTATTGAATATGTTTAACAAACATTTATTTACATTAAAACAACAAACTAAACAAAATCAAAAACACTATATGAATGTATTATGATTTGTATTCGATCATAATTTAATCGGTTTACTAAGATTTTGTCGATGCAAATAAAAATGCCATTAATCGGCATAGATTAAAATGACTATATGATTGACCTCTTTTTCATTCACTCTTAAAAATATTATTTCAGATTTAACCACAATATCTTGGTCTTTGTGAATGGTCATCTCATTTGGGCATAAGCCAACCGCGTTGGTTAAGGTCACTGTCACTCTATAATTTTAATTTAATTTCTGCGCACGCCACATTTTTATTCTTTTCAGCCAAAGCACAGTTCAGTACAGCACAGCACAACATAGTGAACAGCATGGCACATATCACATAGATTGATGTAGCACACTAAACTTAATCGATTGATGTTGGTGGTTATAATAAAGAGAAAAAAAAACTTCACAATTTTAATATGGATGTTTGCAAGAATCAAAACTCACTGTATTTAAATGCTGAAGCATCAATTTAAATTTATGCATAACTGTAAGATCAATCTCAGTGTCATTTGTTGACGCGTGTTCAAACGAAATGAAAAGACCAAAAATACACACACACACACACACACTAAGACAGTCAATCGGAGTGCCCATTCCAAACGAATTACATGTCTCGTTAATGAATTCAGAGCTGCGTAATAAAAATAAAAAAAAAAAAAAAAAAATCTGCTTCTAAATGTAAATGAAACAATATAACATTAGGAAGTTAAAATGTTGAGCCAAAATAATGCGATAAAGCATATCGGTAAAACCAGTTTATGGCATGACTGGTTTCAGGCCAAAAACATATTTTCAATACGAATAAAAACTTCTTGACGTCTAAGATATATAGACACATTTCAATCTAATCGGCTCCCTCCAAACAGTTCAATATCAATATCACAAAATATTAAAATTATATTTTAGACCCATTGACTCTTGTGTACACTTGAAAGATTTTTTTTTTTTTTTTTTTTTTTTTTTTGTCATTTTTTGATTCATTTCGAGTTCACTATAATTCATTTTGCATTCTACGGCCATTGTGCGTGTGTGTGAGCGTTATTTTGTGTCCAAATTTTGTTTGATTTCGGCTTTTGTTTTTTCATTATTGTCATTCATGATGAGGTTAAGTTTAGAATAAAGACGCGAGTTTTTTTTTCTTCTTCTTCAGTTCAACGAATAATCAAGTGATTACTTAATGTGACAAATTGGATCAATTCAAAACGAATTAAAACATTAGAAAATACGACGAATAGTTTGGAAGAAAAAAGAAAAACGAAAAAAAAATATTATTAAAAAAGCAAAAAAATAGAAAAAATAAATCAATAGGGACAGGAAGTGAAGAACAGTGCAATAGTTAGAGAGACAAAGGAAGATAAAAAGGCAAAGTCAAAGGAAAAGGGAAAGGGAAAAGAACAAAGAATCGCCGTGCAAATAGTGCAATTTGTGAAAAATTCAAAATGAAATTTCAAACGAAATTAAGCGAATTATTTTTTTGCCAATTATTTAAAATAGTTTTTCATTTGATTGGTGCTATACAATTTTGGTATACTCTTTATTATGATGCAAAATATGTTTGGGTACCAAATTATCATCCGACATTTGGTGGAAAATTAGTTTATTTAACGCATATTGGGCTGGTTTGTATCATAAACATAAGATTTGTTTCAATTGATTCAAGTAACATTTTAATTGATTTTTTTTTTTTTTAATTTTGGATTAGGTGATCCAAGGTTCATACTACACATTGTCACTATTGAATGACATTTTTGGTACAAATGAACATTATCCAGAGCATCGATCAATTTTGCGATCCATTAAAGACTTTATGTTTGCAACATTCGCTTTTCCCATTGCTACAAATGTATCTACATCATTTTGGTCACTGTTTTTATATAATCGAGAACTTGTTTTACCGAAATTCACCGATCAATATATTCCATTGTAAGCCATATACTTTTGCTATTCTTCTGATCTTCAAGAAAAAAAAAAAAAAAAAAAAAAAAAAACATTTAAATTTACATTTTTATATTTGCTTTTGTGTAAAGAATATTCAAATGAAATATCAGAAGATATTATCACATTTGATCTCTTCAACACACACACACACACACACACAAAACTTCAATCATCTTCAAAACACACATACTAATTTCGAATAAAAAAAAAAAAAAATACTAATCTATTGATCGTTTATTACAGATGGTTAAACCATACGATGCACACAACTGTGACAATATTCATTTTGGTGGAATTATTCATACAATTTCGACAATATCCAAAGCGTCTATATGGAGTGACCGGATTATTTTCATTCATTATTTTCTATGCCATTTGGATTCATATTGTAAATTATAAATCAGGAAAATGGGTTTATCCAATATTGGGTAAAATTAATTTACCATTACGTATTTGTTTAATTTTAATTATATCGGCTGCAGCAACAATTTATTATTTTATTGGTGAATTTTTAAATAATAAATATTGGTCAAAAGAATTAAAAAATGATGAAACAAATGATGTGCCAACTAGACAAATGACACCAGTTTAGATACAATAAATACAAATCAAGTGATTAATTACATTTATAAAATAAATAAATCGAATATATTTTTTTTATTGTAAAATCAATTTGTTAGAACGACTTTAGCAAATATTTTTTGAAATTATTAATTTTATTATTCATAAATGAATTTGTCAAACATTTACGATAAAATTTAATTTTAATGTAAACACAATTTATAATTAGTGTAAATTTCCAATAAAAATGTCCATTAAAAGCTGATGTCTGACAAAAATTATATAAAAACAACAACATCATAAAAATGTTTCTTTTTAGTCACAATGACTCAGTAGATTTGTTTAAATTTTGATTATATCAAATGATTCCATATGGATTTCAAATTAGTCAACTGTTTAAAAGTCCATTTGTTGATTCACCAAACGATGATGGTAATCATGACAATGCACAAAATTGATAATTTTACTAAAAACAAAACAAAAACAACATTTGAAGCCGGCAAAAGAAGTTGTTCTTCTTAAAATAAAGATTTTCATTTGTTTATAATCAATATGTGAAATTCCAATGTTTATGCGTAAATATTATTGTTTGTTCAAAAAGATATGTATTTGAAACAACTATCACTTTGTCAAATAATCTCCGTTACGTAAATAACAAACAATTACTTGATATGGTTATTGATTAAATGTAATGTGCATCTGGAGTGATAACAATTTCGTTAGTAATGCCATTATCAGGTAAGAATGTTCCATAACAGTTTTGATAACTAAATCATTTTTAGTTCTGATAAATGTAACAATTTTATCACCAATATTTGAACTTTGACATTGCTTTTCATCGAAATTTTAAAATTATCAACAATTTTCATTTAAATATCATGCAGATATTTCCACAAAAAAAAAAAAGAACATTATTCTCCATCAGTCGATTTTGCAAAGGCTGAGAGCTTAAACCAAATTAAATAGATCGAGTAAAATAACATTTATAGAAATTTACAGAATTTGTGAATATTTCCGGGATAAAATGGCTATTAAAATCATTGTGAACCGGTTTAATTTCGAGGATTTCAAGTTTTTAGTGCATTTTTTCTCATTTTTAGCGTATTGCTTTGTTACTTATTATGCTAAAGTGTATTTACGCATACCAGAAGACAATCCATACCATCGAGTGCACACTAATTTTGGTGGTGATTTTCAATTTTTAACTGTGATTGGAACGGTTTGTGTGTTTTTAAACTTTTTCTCTTTTTTTTTTTTGATAAAATCCAATGAACAAGAAAGTGCATCAATTGTGATATTATTATTTTTATTTATTCTTCGCATAAAATAGTGATATTCTTTATTTTTTTCTCTCTCTTTCTCTCTCTCATCTCTCTCTCTCTCTCTCTTTCTCTCTCTTTCTCTTTCTCTCTCTTTCTTGCAGGTCATTCTCGTGATTTATATAGCGATTTGCATTTTGGATGATTTCTTCAACAAAGACGGATACCAAAATAAATTCACATTAAAATTGAAAACAATTAAAAATTACATTTTTGCAACATTTGCATTTCCATTGGCGCTAAATATTTCTGTATCGTATTGGCTACTTTATGCATATGACAATGAATTGATGCATCCAAAAGTGGTGCAAGAATTTTTTCCAAGGTAAATCAATATTTGAATATTCTGATAAATGTTAAACACGTTTTCATATACAAAAAGACGAATTCTTTCCTTTTGTCTTCTTCTACGTCGTCTTCTTCGAATTGCTTTTTTTTTCTTTTTCTTCCTCTTCCTCTTCTTATCATCATTATATCTATCAAAATCCGCTAAAAGTATCACGGAATAAATTTATTATTCATGCTTTTTGATTTGCAAATATTAATGAATTTGCATTTATGGTGTCAATGGACACAATTCAAGCATAAAAAAAATGTTAGATTTTTCTGATAAACTTTTCTAGCAATTTTAAATCCAAATTGTTCGAAATATTTCGAAAAGTATCAAGAAATATCTTCCGGCCAATTCCTTTGTTCAAATTGTATTCGTTGAATTAAAAATGCAAATATTTACTTATTGATTATAATATTTGTATTATTTAATTTGACTAAAATTGATTGAAAAATACTCTATTAGACAATCAATCGAAAGTTAATTAAAAAGTCACACATTTCGGTTTAGAATATTCATAATACACTATTGTACCAGTGAAAACAGTAAAATGTTGTCCAACTTAATCATGAATATTAATTAATATGAAAAATTTTCATTGAATATAAATAAATTTCATTATTTGCAGATGGTTAAATCATATGGTTCATACATTCAATCTTATGCTAATGTTGTTTGATCTCTTCACAACTGAACGACAATATCCACATCGAAAGAGTTGCATTTGTGCATTAATGATCTTTTATTGTTGGTATTTATGTTGGTTGCATCTCATCAAATACATTTCCGGTTATTGGGCTTATCCAATTTTCGATATATTCAGTACATATCAATTGTATGGTTTCTTCGTAATTTCTTACATTGTTGGTGTCTGTTGTTACTTTGTCGGTGAATTTTTAAATAACATTCTTTGGAACAATACCATGAATAATACACGATGGTACAACACATTTTGGAACAATTGGCGCCACCCACTTGGAAACTATGGATATAAAGATGGCATGAAAAATAAGATTAAATGAAAGTTATTTATTTATTGTAATTATTTACTATAGAAAATTAAGT
The DNA here is from genome assembly GCA_029041755.1 of Resseliella maxima. NCBI lineage: Eukaryota > Metazoa > Arthropoda > Insecta > Diptera > Cecidomyiidae > Resseliella > Resseliella maxima. The sequence goes on from JAQOWM010000154.1 coordinate 1,093,485, forward strand.
CAACAATTTTAAAGCTAACGTAAATAATGTTTCTATGAAATTCTTTTTAGTTTAGTTTTTGAAAAAAAAAAAAAAAAAATGTCATACAAAACAATATCCGAATTCATGTTGCAAAGGAATTATGTATAATTTCAATTGATAGCTTGATCAAAATTGAGAAGATGTGGATTCGTTTTTTTTTTTTCATCTCAAATTAAACCAATTAACCAGTCGCATTTGAGGTATTTTATTTCTTAAATTGTTATTATAGCTTGACTTGAACATAAAGTTGAAAAATCGCTGATTTTCTTTTCCAATGTCAAATCAAGTGGTAACCACATCCGTTTCATTCGTCTCAAAAGACGTGCCAAATCATTCAGAATGACTGCACATCGTCGATTTGCTTCGTTGTGTCTTTGTTATCGGATAAAATCGGAGTATCCAAGAAATGATGTAAAGAAGAAAAAAAAAAACCATTTTTTTGTTTTTTTTTTCATTTGAACTCAGTGTTGCCGCACGTGCGCACATCAGAAAAATGAGTAAAAATTCAAGCAGCGCGAGGTGTATTAACAAAAAGGATCGCGTGCATGTTTTGTGATATCTTTTTACTTTTATCGTTTTCAATTTGATGCTGTGCGATGTACTGTGCTATGGTCTTTTCATCTCATCTCATCTCAGTGTGCTTTTTGTCAAATGAAAGACCGACATTTCTGTGGATTAAGATCGGAGGTCATTTTTCCTTACAGTTTTATCATTTGCTATCTCTTTCTATCTCTTTCTTTCTCTCCCTCCCTCTCTCTCTTTCTCTCTCTCTCTCTCTCTCCCTCTCTCTCTCTCTCTCCCTCTCTCTCTCTTCCTCTTTCTCTCTCTCTCTTTCTTTCTTTCTCTCTCTCTCCCTCTCTCCCTCTCTTTCCCTTTTTTTCACTCTTCATCTCCCTCGCTCTCTCTCCTTCGGTGGCTCCCTCTTTCTCTCTTCCCTATTTCCCTCTCTCTCTCTTTCTCATTTTGTCCATCTATACTGCTTCGTCCATCATCCTCTCATTCCATCTCTTTCTAATCCACAATGGTTTCAATACGATTGAATGCAGTCATTCATGAACAATATAACCGAAAACTAGTTGATTGGCGCACGTGCATTGAAGCCAAAGAACAAAGTGTCTTATTTCTTTCTGGTTATGGTTGCTTTCTTCATATTTGGTCAATAAATCAATCTTCCTTCGTGCTGTTGTTTTTGTTGTTGTTGTTGGTCTTGTGCTTATTTATTTATTTTTTTTTTTTTCTTTTTGTTCTCTTTTACATTTTTTTCCATCTTCCTTTCAATATTGCGCACAAGTCTCAAAAGCGTTGTAATCATAAAGCGCGGCATTTTTGATTTTTGTCGAGAATATTTTGTTCATAAGAAAATATTCGAATGAATGCGACTAGACGATCATCGCTAGAATAGGTGAATCGGACCTCCCCGACAACATTGAACATCCGTTTAGAATTAATACGAAATAACACACACACACATGAAAAAAAAAATGTTTTTTTTTTCTTCTTCGGACTATGTTGGCGGTATTATCAGAGTTGTACGCATGCCGAAAAATTGCCAGTTGTTAGAGTCATAAAGTGCCAATTCTGAAAATTTAAAAGAAAAATCAAAGGAATATCCTTAAGGTTTTTCAGCCGATCACATTCTCGTGCCGTAAAAAAAAGGAAGCAAAATCTAAATGATAGAAATTCACTGTAAAAATAATACTGCGCAAATGGGTATTTGTCATGATGCTTCTTTTTTTTTTCTCTCTCTCTGCATCTCCTCATAAAAACTAAGAAAAAACAAAGACAATTCAATGACATCGAAAATGATCTAGAAATGTGTAATGAATGCACGCTTCACGACACAAACACCATTCATTCATTAAATCATTCAATAACCACCATTTGACATCTGTGACATGCAATCTGTGCATTGCATTAAATATAATTTTCACGATATTTATTTGCCACTTGTGCAAGCAAAGCATGCTCATTATTGTCATTTGAATCGTGCGCAACTTCACGTTCACATTCTTTGCATCAGTTAATGGTTTTTTTTTTTCTTCTTTTTTTCTCTTCTAATTGATCAACGGATGGTATTTTTTTTTATTATTATTCTTCTTCTTTTTCATCCAATTTGTTCAACGGTTAGTTTGTCTTCGAATGAAAACAACATTTGTTCAATGTTGAGTGATAAATTGCAAAAATTCAACAAACTCAAGAAATGTTTTTTTTTTTCCATTGATTTAGCCGATGCTAATCGGTCTTGTTGATGGATCAGAGGGAGAAATTTTAAAGAGAGCTATAGACAGAGAGAGATAGAGAGAGAGAGAGCGAGTGAGCGAGAGAGCGATGGAGAGAGAGAGAGAGAGGACGAAAGAATAAAAGCGACCGCTTGCATCACCATTTGACCATGAAACCAAAATGAATGGACAATATTTTTGCTGAACAAGATTCGAATCAATTTGTGCATCAATCGATACCGAAAAAATCGGCACTAATTACCCTATCATTACTGTTTATGATCCATGAAATTCTAATGTTCTTTACATTTGAATTGCAATAAAACTATTAGATTCTTATTTCTTATTTTCTACACCACACCGACCCCCCCCCCCCTCCTCCTCTCTCACGTTCTTTCGTTCTCTCTTTCACTAATTTTCTATCGATGCTCAAGGTAATTTGGTCATTGTTTGAATTAGCAATTTTGGCAACATATCATTTGTGCATTTCAAAAGAAATCAAAAAGGCCGATTCGGTAGTTTTATTGTGCGCGCGTGTGGCTTTTGTGCCATTATAAAATGAAAGATCAAAATGATGACCATTTTTTTCCTTTTTTTTTTTTTTTGTTTTCTTTTCTTTTGGTCAAGGATTTTGTACATTTTCATCGAATGGCCAAATCGTAGGTAAAATCATGTTAATTTCCTTAATAGTCAGTCATTTAAGTCGTTGAGATCAAAGAAAAGGTGCGAAAAATGGAAAAGTAACAAATCGTTTTTAAAAGAAAATCTTTAAAAAATAACATTTTTAACCACTTAAGGCTGCAATTTCCAAATAATTACCAACTAGTGAGGTGCTATTTTAACATGTGGATGGTCCTAGAAAACAAGTCTCTTCGAGATGTCTGTTTTTTTTTTTTTTTTTTTTTCTTTTAGAAGTAAATGTAAACAATAATTACTGATTTTCTCTGATCAAAAGCAATTTTTGCGGCTACATTTTAAGCGGCAAAGTTGAGAGACCAATTGCACAGTGGCCAAAAACCATTTTGTATAACATCCTTAAATTAACTTTGCAAACTATTCAAAAACACATCGCAAAATTCCATTACATTTCCGCTTATACCAAATGCCGCACAGACAGAATTTAATTAAAAGGCACTGCGAAAAAAAAATCAGAGACTTCTAATTAAAGGCCAAACATTTTGATTAATCGTTGATTTTTCAATGAAAGGCTCTATATAGGCATGGATTTACCTACAATTGCATCTATTCGAAAGTCCATTCATTTAAACTTATGATTTTTGTTGCTAATGACTCATCCTTTTACTGTACTGAGAGCACTACTGTGCTCAGAGCACTTACAACGATTCTAATAATTGCATTTTAACTATGGATTCATTCGAATCTTAATTCATTCAATTTCATTGCAATTGAAAACAAAAATAATTCAAATTTCGCACATTTTTCCAATTGAAACAATTTTTATGGCGACTGCAATAGAATTTAACAAGACAAATTGCATTATTATTTTTTTTTTTCATTTTTCTTTTTCAAAATTAAAATGCTCTTTTTACGTAGAAAAATTACTGGTTTCGTTTGAATTTTACTTTGCAAAAATCATGTATTTCGAATGAAAACAATGATAAAATTGCTAGTTTCATTGAAAAATTGCAATTTTCTATCGAATAGACTCCATTTAAGTGATATTTATCTCGTTCCAATGAATTTATTTTTTTTTCATCATATAGACTAGACAATTTCCGATCTTTCGGCATCAGACATGTAATTTTCTTTATGAAATGATGCTGATTTTGTGTTTTGGCGAATGAAAATGTTTCCTTTGGTTTTTTTTTTTTTTTTTTTTTCATTTTCTCCCAAACTTCAATATTAATTTTAAACGGTTAAGTGATCTAATTTTTCGTGCAAAAAAAAAAAAAAAAAAATCTGACCGAAATGCTTTTGATTTGTTCCGCTCAAGCCGATCAATATTTCTTAGGATTTGTTATTGTTCTAATGTAAAAATGCGTTAAAATGTGTTCCATTGAAAATCGGCTAATATCTAAAAGATCCATATTACAATAGGATGATATTGATAATATCAAAGTGAAAACTGTTAAAACATCTGATTCTCTTTTCCATATTGACCACAATGAGTTTGAATTGCATTTCAAATTCTTTTTTTTTTCTATCTCTTTTCTATTTTCGCCCATTATCGTATTGAACTGTGGAAAATGCGAACGAAAAACTTTTTTAGCACTTGAAAAGAAACGGAATAATAATAAAATTGGTTTTGAATAGCAATAACAACAACAACAACAACAACAAAAAGAAATCATTGAAAGCATTTCGTAGAAACAATACGGCTATAAAAATGTACTTGTATGATTTTTTGTTATTGGAAAATTTGCTTGTGCAAAGCAGAAAAAAACAAAATAGAACTAACGAAGAAGGCAAGGTGCATTTTCTTAAGATGCAAAATAAGAAGGAAGTATTGACCAATTGTATGATCAATGGACGGGAATCATGAAAGTGTGTACCAAAAAAAAAAAAAAAAAATAATGTTGCATTGTCTTTTCAATATTAGGGCTTTCAAGTGGAAATAACAACGAAACAGAGATTTTATTTGTGCATTCATTTTTGAATTGAAACAATTATTGTTTAACAATGTTTGAGCAGACAGCTCATTCGATTTTTGCAGCGTCATTTTGTCTATCGTAATTTTTTCCACTCTGGTTTGAATGAGTATTCTTAATGTTACAATGCATTCAACAAGATTTTTAGTCTTTCTATTCTTCAATACGTACAATACAAAAAAAAATCCTTTATTTCCACTTCACTTGAAAATCGTCTTGAATTGTCTCAACAACAATTGGCCGTTGCATATTGATTCGGTTCGACTTTTCTTTTCTTTTTTTTTTTCTTGTTCTCTCTCTTTTTAAAACAATCACATTACCATTGAAACTTGCCCAATGTCTAAAGTCCTTTATCTTTTCAACAATTCTTAGAAAAATGAAGTGTTTTTAAAACGTTTTTCAATTTACAGTTTTGTTACATTGAACCAATTCATTCATGCATAGTAAATTGTAAATGGGTTTGAATCTTTATTGGATTGTATGAAAGTGAATGCAACTGTATTTATTAAACAATACACGATAACTATTATCTAATCCATGCAGTTGGTTCATTTTTGTGGTGTGTGTGTGTGTGTGTGTGTGTGTGTGTGTGTATGTATCTGGAGATGCACAGGTGACGATGTAACCATTGACCAAGTGTAGATGTTTCGCAACAAGCATACAGCCAAAGGCGATGTGCCATGAATGGATTAACTCAATATTCAATTTGAAAATGTTTTACTTTCAAATGATTGGGTTTGAAATGCTTATTTTGTAAATACTTTTTTGAAAAATGCTTTAGTTTTGCAAAATGTTTGCATTTTGCGTTTGAAAAGAATGGTTTTATCTTAAAGAAAAAAAAAAAAAAGAAGAAAAAACCGAGATCAAATTCTCTTCAGTTTACATGTTGTCATCACGGATTTACAATTAGATTTATAAACAAGATGCCTTGAAAATGCATTCAAATGAAATCATTTAATCGCAGATCTTTTTTTAACAAAACCAACCATCCTTTTTCAAACACACATCCTTTGAAGAATCTTCATAAATCTCATGTTTATCTAACAATTTGCACCAACATTTCTAACCAAAAAAAAAAAAAAAACTCTTTTTTTCATTCGCCTTATAATTTCATTATATTTATCTACATCGTTTGGATTAAGACCCGTTTAGTGCGGATTTTACAAAGGATTTTAAGCATATTTTTTAAGCAAAGAGTAACAACAACATCAACAAAAGATTTCATTTCCTACTCTATTAATTCAATTCAATTGAAATTCAATTTGTTGATTAAGCGATAGCAAATGCTATATTAACAAATGCCTTACAGCAATTTTGTAGTGTAAAAATAGGATGGAATAAAGAATCATGACATAGGATTTTTGTATATTATCTATTGAAATTTGATAAAAACTACTCGTTATTTGCTTCTTATATAAATAGATAGTAAATGTCATTTTAATCAAGGAAATTGGTTTACATTTTACATTTTAGCCGTGATGGCAATTTATTTAGCACAGGATTCTAAGCATATTCTAGTTTTTATAGTATTAAAAAAGAAGCAAAAAAGAAAAAAAACTATTCAAGGTTTCTTTCTAAATAGAATAAAATGTTGTCTTCTCTTGCTCGTCTTGAACCATTTCAATTCAGTTTAACTAAAGATTGCTTATCTCTAGTATTAAACTCGTTTTAATCATTAAAAATAGGTTGGAAAGATAAATGGAATTAGAAAGAAAGAATTGTATTTAAAAAAAAAAGAAAAAATGAAAAAAAAAAAAAAAAAAAAAAAAAAAAAAGAAATAATCATTTCCACTGAAAATGCTTTGTAAGCCGTTATTGAATTTTTTCTAAATTTGCTATCAAAATGAAATAAAAACATGAAATGTTAACATTTGAATCAAAGAAATGTAAGTATTTCTATGATGCTTATTTTTCTTTATTTCAACAAACAATGATTTATTTTTTTTTTTTTTTCCATCTTTTCTTCAGTAATTGAATCAAAAATGTCATCAATAAATTGTGAATAAAATGTTTCGCTGAAACAATTTTCTTGCATTTTTGTCTTCTTTCCAACAGAAAGACTACTGTATAGAAAGTATAAATGATGGATATAGCGCGTGCAGCTTGCATTAAATGAACATTCGAATTTGTTCATATTTATTGTTCATTGATGTGTATTTTCCCCGAATTTTCTTTTTTAACCGATACAGTGCGAATTCATGTTTTCAATAAATTGTGTTTGACAAGAGAAAGAAAAAAGAAAAAAAAAACGTATGCGAAATAAATAATCATCATGCCATTGAAATGTTAAAGATAGAAAAGTGGTAGTTTTCTTAGCGTTTGCCTGTTGTCACACCACTTGAGAATGTTGGCCATGTTTTAACATTGGCACGGCCCATTAAAAAAAAAAAAAATATTGTTTGCTTCTTTTTGACACGCATACGTGTGACTGTTAGTCTTTAATAAAAAAAAAAAAGAAATAAAAAACTACTCATTCTTCTCTTACACATATCACATATAACAGTATTTTCAATTCAAATTTAAAACTCACACAAATTCTATCTAATTGTTCATAATTTTCATTGTGTCACCATTTATACGGTTCCATTGATACGGCAATATTGGCAATGAATGAGAACAATTTGGTCATTGAAGACGATTTCAATTTCTTTTCTTTTTTTTTTTTGAATTGAAAGAAAGGAGACAACAAAATATTAACGATAACAATAACAAGTCAAAAGTCGATACACACACAAAAAGGCATTTGAATACATTGAAAGTGTTGTTAATGGACAAAGAGAAAATGAAAATTGCTCTTTTTTTTTTATTCTTCACAATTCTTTAGTTGTTTTGTGACAAAATATTCTCTCATGGTTTTTGTGTGTGATTTGTTTTTTTTTCTTTTTTGATTCTATATCGAAGTGTTTTTTGAATTAATTCTGTGTGTGAGAATGCATTTAAGAATGGCATGGTTCATTATTATCGAGTGTATTTGCAGCGTGCTATTTTTTGCACTCTTCTTTTACTCATGGGTCACACTTATTCATCGTTAAATGTTTTTTTTTTTTTTCATCTTTTTACACATTTTATTGTCTTTGAAATTGAAACGATATTGTTTTGCTATTTATTTGATCCTTTTGAATATTTTTTTTTCTTCATATATATATATCTCTTGGCAAATAAAATAAAACGCACATAAAAACCATTTAATGCTATTTGTTATAATTTGACTGTAATAATAACACAAAAATGGTAGGTAAAATAACATCAAAAAAGATTTAAAGAAACAAAAACACACACGAACTATTAAAAGGAATATAGCGACTCCGAACCAAATGTTCAACAATACAGTTTTTAAAATGAAACAACGCAATGAAAAAAAAAGAAAGAAAGAAAAGGAATAATAAAGAATAAAATAATAATAAACGATAAAAACGTTTATATTGATAGTTAATTTGTATGGAATCTTGTTGAATAGTGTCAATAGCAATGGCAATAGCAATGACAATAATAAGGACCAAATAATTCGTATGCGATATATGAAAAATAAAGAGAATTTCACGAACAAATTCCTTGGCATTTTCTGCCGGTATTGTTGTTTCATTTTTCTTTTTTTAATTTTTTTTTTTTTTTTTTTTTTGTTCGGCATTTAGCCAAATCAAAATGACTTTGTATGGAAAATTGATGGAAATTATCTTCTATTTTCTACTAAATATGAGAATAGGGAATATGCTATTGTTTGACCAAAGCATATTCCCATACGGGCAGAGAGAGAAAAAGAGAGGGAGAGAGAGAGAGAAAGAGAAACATACAATAGTTGTTGCTAATACCGCGCGTGATTTCTCCGTAAACGTTTTTTTATTTGAGTCAAAGCAAAAAAAAAAACAAAAAAAAAAAAAAAAAATATAGCATTTTAAAGGACCGTTCATTGTTATGGACAAGTATTTTATTCAGTTTTTTTTTTCCACTTCATCTTTTGAACAATATAGCCTCGGGCTCGAATATGTTCTATGATATTTTTGAATGTTTTTTCGTTCTATCTCTCTGCTATTGTTATTCTTTGATTTCATTAATTTCAGCAATTCAAAAGTGTTCAATCGATCTATTCAAAGTATAACTTAAAAAAAAAAAAAAAAGAAATTGATTTAGTGTGAAATATACAGTTTATCTCTTATTGATGATCCATTTAGTGTATTCATTTAACTCAAAATTGCAACCAATTATATCAATAATTTCTGTGCTCACAAGCAGATGGCAAATAGATTTTTCAATCTTTTATCTCTAAACAATAACAAGGTGAAACAAAAAAATAATAAAAAATGGTAGCTTCTCTTCTTCTCATTTTTTTTTTTTTTTTTGTTATCAAAACGGTAAGCGAGTCTATCAATTAGTTAAATTATGTACGATCATCGATGATCACATTTATCACCGAATTTTTCTCTCATTCAAATAAAACATTTTCGCACGATTTAGTGCATTTTAACACAATAGAAATATATCGATCTGTTCACCTTTTTATTTTATTGCTTTTTATTACCATGGAGTTGGTTTTTGTGAAATGTGGAAAACAACAGAAAAGATCACACGGTCAAATGTTATTTATTGCTTTGGATTCTTTGAAAATATACAGTTTCTTTTCATTTTCAAACGAAATTATTGCACATAAATCGATGATTTTACCATGCGATTCATTGATAATGATTGTTTGGCCAATTTTCGATGCAACACCAAATCAATGTAATTTTTACACTCGATTCACGAATTAAAATCACTCAATAACACTAATCGTTTTTTTTCGATCTATGAAATTCGAAATTTTGATGGAAAATTTGCTATTTATTGACTAGAACAAGGTATTTTTTTCTGTGAGATTAATGGATTACAGAATTTGAAAATGGGTATCTTAAACAGAGAATATTTTTTTTGATGGCTGCCCAGCTGTAGCTACCGATAGTGGCGGTCAGCAGCAGCTATTTCAACGCAATATTCTGTGTATACATACGTGTGAACATGAAGAGAATAGCGAGTTGAAAAATCACATCTTAAAAATGTGAACATATCGCATGATATTCATTTGCGCAATTTATGTAATACAATAGTTAAATGGCACGATTTTTTTTTTAAATATTTACAAAAAATAAAAATCAAAAATGTTCACAAAAATTTCATTTTTTCAAAACCCTTGGAAAATATCAATGAAATTGAAAAAAAAGGAGATTGGAAATGAAATTATGCAGTGAAAATTCTCGCAAATTGGATTAAAAATGCGATGGAATTCATGAAAATTGAAAAATTGAAAGAATTTTTGATTCGACGCTTGATTTTGATTCGAATCTTAATTCGAAACTTGAAATTTTACAAAACTTTGAAGTAAAATCCTTTCCTAGCTCTTTCCCAATAAAAAAAAATTAAATCCAAAGGGAAACCTGCGATAAAAACGTCAATTTCTGACATAAATATGTTTGAAAAATTATTGAAAGCCATACATTGTTGAGCAATGGAGCAGGTGTGGCAAAGTGGCTAATTAATATCTTTCATTTAAATATCTTCATTGAGCGTGAAATGTTATTAGACAAGTGGTCATCTTAATTGGAACATCGTTAATATATAGGATAATTTATGATGAAAATTATTCGCAAAATCAACATTAGTTCGCATTAGCGTGCATTTATTTGCATAATTTGTTTACGAACGACTGAACAATCATCATTTACTCTCTTTTAAACATTGAAATGACTATGATATCAACGTAAATAGTAGTTTTGTATAGTTTGATCAAAAAAAGCAGTAGCAATGATCGCTGAAAGACAATTTTTCGTCACATTTGAACGATTAAATCGACGAGCATGAAATGAAATTGCTTTTCAATTAACAATTTCCTTGTATTTATGTATCGTCAATTCGTTTATGCATCAAATGTTGCTTATACACATTCCACTAAAGCAAATAAAAACCAAATGATGTCCATAGCACAGCAAGCAATGGTCATATAAGCAGCAGGTAAAAGTGCTGAGTTCAACAGGCTTTAAGGATATTTGGACAAAAAGGAAAACAAAAAAACTCCTGAAACTCGGCAATATTTGGTGAAATGGATTTTTTTTTTTACCGAATAAAGAAATTCCTTCACATTTTTACGGTGATTTTTCTTTTTGGGATTAGAAGGATGGTAGACATTTTTCAGGATATTTTCTACATAAATTTAGGATTTTCTTTTTTTTTTTTTTTTTGTACATAAATTTAGGATTACAAATGCAATGTTAACAATGTCAGGACGAATTTGGTCGAAATTTTTGGGAATATTGATTACGATTTCAAATGAAATCGAAAGAATACTCTCTTTGTGTTTATAAATTCAATTCGAAGCCGAATTTAGAATAATGTGAAAAGGTGAAGAGATGAAGGACAGTTTGAATCAGTATTTAATACCAAATGACAGTTTTTTTAACGAAACCGGTGGAACAATGATTGTTGAAATAATCGGTAATTTTCCGGTATGGAAGTGGATTTATTTATAAACATTGAATCAATGTTATTGATCATTCATTTTATACGATAGTGTCTTACAATTTACATGTTTTCGATAACAGGCCATTTTCAAAGATTTTTGAACTCAGAGAACTAGTTCTTTCAATTTTACAATTTTTTTCAACTTTTTCCTTCGAAAATTCTATTTTATTTTTTTTTTAATTTTTTTCTTTTTATTTTTTTTTTTTTTTTTTTTAATTTTTTTTTTTTTTTTTCAAATTTCTTTTATCAATTTTTTTTCTCAAATATTTTTCAAATGTATAGCAAGTCATAGAAGGAACTGATCTTGGTTATAATGAGAAGTGTGTCGTAGGTTAATGAATAGATTACAAGAAAGCGACTTTTGATTCAACTTTGTCGAACTTACGTTTCACTCGTTCACAAGCCCACGCTATATGATTATTGAAAATTAAATCAAATCAGTTCAAGATTAATGAGACTAAGAAAGAGCTGAAAGCCGTAAAAATGAAAAAAAAAATCGAATAAAAACAAATAGTGTATTTTTTTTTTGCATTTTATTTTTTTATTATCAAACTTGTCACACGTACAAACAAAAATGGTTTTTTTAAAAAGCTAAGCGATAATTAAATGAGATCTTAAATAGAATCAAACTTAAATGTAAATGTAGCAAATAAAACTGGAAATGTAAATCAACTTAAAACATTTGTCTAATGCTACAGAGATCAATACGAAATTGAGATTAAGTAGGATCAAATATCTTGAATATAAAATAAACGTTTAAACTTAAAGCTTAATTAATAGATGTGTAAAAAGAAATGTTGTTTTCAAAAAAAAAAAAAAAAAAAGAAAATGGAAGTGTTGAAATTTTAACTGGAAGTTATGATAAATTCACATGGTTTCTGTTTTATATCTTAAGACTAATCGATTTCAAATATGCGTAATAACGAGTGTAATGTTTTTTTTTTTTTTTTTATTCAAATGACATTGAGCGTTGCATTTCTTGGCAAATTTATTGTAAATTTTTGGCCAAAACCGTTGATGGAATACCATTTAAAAACAAGGATGATGCTATCACAGTTTTGATAAATCTAACATTTAAAATCTAGATAGTCAATGCATTGCAGTCGTTTTGAGTTTTGATTAGAAGACCCGATTAACTCATGCAATAGAATCGCAATTGACATGGAAGACACGCTACTACTTTTTTTTTTGTACTGGAAGCTCGAAAGCGAGGAACATTCAACATAACGATCAACAATCACCAATATTGGATGTTATTGAACGTTTTGTTCTGTTCACTTCATCACAAAAATATCAAATAAATCTCTCTTGTTCTAAAATTTTTTTTAAAATAATATCTCTCTTTAAAAAAATAAAAACTCTTCGAAAATAAAAAATAGAATTTTGATAAAATAAATTTTGCTCTGATAAAGAAAAGAAAAATAATTGTTTACTCTGATAAAAGAAAATAAAAATTTGTTTGCCTCGAATAAATGAAAAATTAAAAATTTGCTCGAATAAATGATGAAAAAAAAACTCTATAAATTTTGATAAAATAAACTTTTGAACTCTGCCAACAAAACTCACACTTTCAAATCGGTTTGTGTTATTTCCATTAAGATCTTTATTGCACATGCATTGATCACAAATGACAATTTTTCATTCTAAATAAATTGCTTCAGATCTTAATGAAAATAACACAATAAATGACCGAATAAAGTGGAAGTGCTCTAAAATTTGAAAAAAAAAATCAACCGAAAAATAGAAAAATTTTGAAAAAAAAAAAAAAAAAAAAATTTGCACGTATCGATATATTGAAGAGGAGATCATAGAAATTATTGCATGATTGTCCTTATAGTCATTGCAAAAATATTGCGAAATTACTTAAAGATGTCAAAATATATGCTCTCTTTCTTTGTATCTCATTTTATTTCGATGACTCTCTCCCTCTCTTTCTCTCTCTCTCTCTCTCTCTCTCTCTTTTTTTTTTTGTCTCAATCACCATCCAACTATCTTTCTCTTATTCTCATTCTGTATCTTTCTCTTATTTTCTCTTCAAGAGAGAAAAAGAGGGAAAAGGAGAGAGAAACAGAAAGAAAAAGACAGAAGAAGACAGAAAAAGAGAGAAAAGAGAGAAAATTGAAAAGAGAAATGATCTTGAATGAAAGAAAGGGGAGAGAAGCTCTGATGGAAATATAAAAAGAGATAAAAAAAAAGAAAGAGGGAGCGGCTCTGTATGTGGAAGACACTTGTTATCACTTGTTTATCACCTGTTTTCAATACAATTATGTCATGCATAATGAGAAATGCATGTTGTATGAAAAGTTCATTAACCTTATATCACAGTTGTAAATGAAACAAATTAAACACCTAATTAAAGCTAATTTACCAGAATTCATCGGTTGGGGAAATGAATAGTTAAGAACACAAAACATTGATTAACTGTCTGTTTTTGTTTTTCTCTACCACATTCCTAAAGTAATAAATTGACACTAATATCGGCCTATATTGCTATTGTTAAATCACCACACAAACATTTCAACAATGATTGTGTATGACGCAATAGCATTTCAACTAACTATATTCGGATGTTGAGATGAGACAAACGCAAATTGATCACAGAAAAAACAAAAAAAAAAAAAATCTAAAACTAAATCACAGTTTCATCGAAATTCCCTAAATAACTAAATTGCACGTTGATAGTATTGAGGTAAATTCTAATTTGAAATGTCAACGTCATTGTCCATGATCATGTCAAATCAAACAAAGTTTTATGCAAAACATAAAACTGGATTTGAACACACTTATTTTCGTGAAATTATGTTTTCCAATCATTTTCTTGAATTGAAAATGATGACATTTAAAATTGGACAATTGTTATTAAAAATTTGCGATTTGTCTCATTTAATCTAATTTGCATCTATTTATCCTGTTTGAATCATATGATTGTGGTTTCGAAGCCTCAAATTTTACATTTACTTTAATCGACACGTTCAATGTCAAGTTTGTTTTGAAATTGCAACAAGAAATATGCGGTGGCGGAATGTCATTTGAAATTTTTTTTTTTTTTTTTTTTTTTTGATTTATGTTTTTTCAAGTTAAAAAATTCGTCTTATTTGATCAAAAAAATAAAATTGAAAAAAAAAAAAAAAAAAATTATTTTTACTTAAATCAAATCACTGAGTAATTACTGAATGGAAGTTGAGTATAAGCGAGAGAATGAATTTAAAAGAAAAAACCATCTTAACGCTAAATACACAAGACCACAATACTTGAGTAAGGCACAACGGTATCGCCGTCATTGAAAATTTCAACAGTGAAAATTTCAAAGATAAAATTTATGTTCAACAATTTATATCAAGCATTGAGTGTTTCGTGTTAGTTTTTAAAAAAAATTAAAAATGGAAATTCTTAAAAACTAGTATCATAAATGCTAAATTTTCTATATACCTTAAGTGCTTCATTTTCAAGATTTTCGCAATCTTCAATGCTCAACCGAATGTTACGATGATTGAAGCGTGGTTGTGGTGATGATGTGTTGATGATGTGATGGTTGCATGTGCCATACTTGTGGCAGCCATAAAATGTTGTGTTGGTATAAATGATGTTGATGCTGGCCGTTTACGAAGTGGCGGTGCTGGTGACATATGCTCTTGTTCCAAATAGCATGAGCAACGTTTTGCTTTGAATGTTCTCATTGGTGCAATGTTTGTATTTAAATTAACACCATAATAAAGATCATCATTGCTGAATGTTTTATATGTGGATGTATTTTCATTAGTATTTTTCAATATTAATAAATCATCATCATTGTTATTGTCTGCATTTTTTGAAACAATTGTATTCAATTCATCGTGCAAATTGTTTGGCGTTTGATTACGTACAGCTGATAACAATGATAATTTTGTTGATGATAATATATCAGATGTATTTAATGGTTCAACGGCACAATATTTGTATTTTTGTGATACAATAAATTCGGTATAATTTGATGACATTGTTTTAATATCTTCACCGGCTGCTGTTAAAATTTCTTCAAATTTATGCCAATATTTGTTCAAATTGATCTTTGCTTTTGATACAAATTTGCGAGTGACATGTTTTGGTTTCAATGGCTATTGGATGAGAGCGAGCGAGCAAGCGAGAAGGAGAGAGAGAGAGAGTGGAAAAAAATACGAAAAAATTTTAGTAAAAAATTCGCAAAATGATACAAATTTAACGGACATAAACAAAACAAATTGCAAAACAAAAACAATGGAAAAGCACACGTTAATGAATTTTATAATTGATGGTTTATACTCACTTTGCGCACTGATTGCATCCAATTATTTGGTACGTTGAACTGCTGTGTTGGTTGCTGTTGTTGATGTTGTTGTTGCTGTTGTTGTTGTTGTTGTTGTTGTTGCTTGAGCTTAAGCTCTCGTTCTTTGTTTATTAAATTATCACGAGCGATACACATGATGAATGCAATTATATATGCGGTAATATCAAAACGAAGAATGCGAAGAAAAAAAAATCAGAACAGAATTAAACGCAAGAAGAAAAAAAAACCACCCGAATGATACGTTTTCTTGTTAACGGTTACGTTTTGCTTGTTTGTTCACTGCGCGATATGAAGAGAAAGAGAAAAAAAAAATGCGTTTTTTTTTTCGTCTTTTGTATGATTACAATGTGTTTACGTGTATTCTGTGTTGGCTCTGTCGAAGAATCGATTGATTTCTCAATATTTTCTGGTCGATAAGAGCGAAACACTGTTGATATGTTCTGTGCAACAGGTTTGAAGTTAGAATGATGTTTGGTACGAATGTGGCAGGACTTTTATACCCAAAAATTGTGCTGCGTGCCAGCATAAACGGTCCGCATCGTAAAATAAGAAAATAAAACCGAAAAAAGCGAATCGAAAAAGACAGAGAGAGAGAGAGAGACGACAAAAAAAAGGAATAAATGGAATCAAATACAAGAAAAGCGAACGAAAGGAAAGAAAAAAACACCAAGCACACGGTACACATGCAACCAACGGCTAAAAGGAATCAACGTGCATAGACGTATTCCTTCCCCCGCCTCATACACTCTATCTCAATACACTGCATCGCTACGTCAAGCACACTATATCGAAGCACGTGGGCGATTTGCTCGTTGAACCACGACCGGTTCCTTGCCTTGCCTTGCCGTTCCACTTACTACGTACAACACCGCATGCATTGCACAAACTCACAATCCTGCACATGATTCACTCATACACACACACGCACACCAACAAAACACACCCGGTTTAATATGTACGCACTCAAGCACCAAACATCCTCCGCATCCATGTGTATTGGTATGCGGAATAGTGTGAGAACCAAAATGCAGGTAGAAATCGAAAATCAGAGATTGAGAGAGAGAGAGAAAAAAAAGGAACAAAAATAATCACCAAAAACGTCAAGTCCATTGTGAATCCTTCAATTAAGGATTTATTTCATGAATCTGTGGCAGCATTCAATTAAATATTCTTTTCGTTCTTCTTTTTTTTTTATTATTCGTATTGCAAGTTATTAAATTTCGGATACAATTTTTTCTTCTCTTTTCGTTTTTTTTCTTTTTTTTTCTTTTTTTTTGTTTCTTTATTTGTATTTTTCACATTCGAATTTTGGTGAGAAACGAACACAAATGACAAAACAGAGATTGCACCAATTTACAAATGAAATAAAAATTACAATTGCACTCACTTTCTTTTTAAGCGCACTTTCATTATATTCAATGGTTTACATATAAATTATTTGCTAACGGACTTTTTCTTTCTGCCAACAAATTGATGGCCACTGTATTTTTTTCGTTTCTCTTTTTCTTCTCACTTTTCCTCAGGGCATTTTTCGATATATATTTTCTCGATTTAATTGAGCTCATTTTTGACATTAATTAAACAGACAAAAATTCAAGACACTTTGAAATTAATGTGATTTTCAATGAAGAAACTGACTAAATATTTTCCGTGCAATCGATTGGATTTAAACATTTCACGTATAATTGATGATTATTTTTTTTTTTCCTTTTTGATTTTCATTTAATTATGAATTGCATAGAATTTTTCATGTGACAAACGATGTTCGAAGGTTCTTGAATCAATTTTAAATCAATGAATAACAGTTGATTTTTTCAATGAATAACAGTTAATTAGCCCTTTTGACGAGGTAATTTTTCTCAAATTATTCATCGATGAAATGACGTTTTTTCTTCTACCAAAAAAGAAAAAAAAAAAAACAAAAAGAAAAAAAAAAATAACTAATTTTTCGCCAAAAAAACAAAAATCAAATCTCAGTTCAGAGCATTTCATTAAAAATTCAGCAAAACTGTTTATTACGAATCGCACAAAATCGCCTTTCCATTTTACTTCAATAAGAAAAAAATGCATCATTACTCGCGGAAAAGATGTTTAATTTTCTCCAAAAATCGAAATGATTGTCGAGAAATTAGTTAAGGATATCATAATCATTAGAGTGCGTAAATTGATGCAAACGACTTAAAATCATAAAATAATGATGAAAATGTGTTCGTCAATCAGTTTCATTTCATCGTCGTTGTCGTTGTTGTTGTTGTTGTTTTTTCCATCTCTCTTGCATGGATGAAAAATTTCGTTCAAGCTGATTACGAATAATAATATGTGGGTTTGATTGTGTAAAAGCGGTAAACAGCGGTGAATTGAATGCCGTTGCCTCGTTAATATGCATGCTTGCGTGTTAAAAATATATGATGTAATTGTGTCATGAAAATAAGGACAAACAAAAAAACAAAAAAACAAAAAAAAATGAATTATGGTAGAACAAGTCGTTGCGCTCATATTGGAATGTTTATAAAATTGCACAAAAATAAATCAATAACAACAACAACAACAACAGGCATTGTGAAGAATAAAAATCAGGCCATCATCGTTGCTTAATTTACTGGATCTTGACATTGCCTTATATATTGACCGCTTTTTATCATGCTGATTTCCTTAAATAATATTGTGATTTGTTCATGGTTAATTGGAATTTATTATAATAATAAGTCCAAAGGAGCGCGCTCTTCATCTCTTATATTGTACTTTTGAATAAAAAAAAAAAAAAAAAAAAAAAAAAAAAAAAAAAATGCGATCGAGGGCTAAATAACGATAATTACAATGCGCACATATGACTGAAATTGTACTCTCAATATATATGTATATAAATCGAGTATGATTATTATCAGTTTAAAAAGTTTGTAAATGATCTGCATACGGGCAATTCAATGGTATTTTGCCGCTCTCACATATATTGTCATCTGTGCATATTTATCAGTGCAAATTGTGCAAAGTACATACACACACATGACGTGAAAGAAGTAAATATGGAGCTAATGAAGAAAACGATTAACCACAACATTTTCCTCTCATCTTTGTTTTTTTTATCGTTGTCTTTCTTTCTCTCTCTCTCTCTCTCTCTATCTCTATCTCTATCTATCTATCTCTCTCTCTCTTGCTCTTGCTCTTGCTCTCTTTATCTCGTTGGCTCGTATTTTATGCTTATTTGCCGTGTGTATTTTGGCCATAATTTCCATTCACAACATCTCCATTCATGTAATGTGTGATGATGATGATATTATTGTTGTTGTTGTTTTCAACGGTACAAATATCCACCAACACACACACACACACACATGTTGTGTATATGCGCCAAAGTGATATTTACGTCAAAAAGAGCGGCCGTACTCGCGCCTGAAAGACATTCACTTTACTCTATACACATATTATATTATCGGTATGTAATATCAAGTCGCACTTTATAAGCGTGCATCGCACAAGTCCTCTTCGCTCTTATCCACAATAAAAAAAAAAAAAAAACTGTATTACAATGCTGCTCCATTCATTTATTTTCATTCAATAATTGTTGATGTTTTTGTGTTTTATTTGTGTTTTCGGTTAATGGTATTGTTCATTCATCATCATCATCGTCGGCATCATTATCATTATCATCATCGTCATCATTGTAGTTGCCATCGTTTGTAGTTGCCATCGTTGTGGCCATCATCGTTCATAATATTTGGCGTCGTCAATTAATTATATGCGAACGTTGATTACGGGAAAGGCAAGAGGTCAATCTTTCTTTTCCGCCAGTTGTTAATTAAACATTAGCTCTCATTTCAATAATTGTTGAATCTCAATTTTTTCTCCCAAAAGAAAAAAAAAAACTCGTAGCCAAATTGAAAATTGCGCATGATTAACCAAATGCAATAAATAAAGAATGAAATAAAGAGAGAGAAAAAAAAACGAATTACAAAAAAAGAAATTAAACATTTTGTACACTTTCTCAAGGATTCTCTCATCATATCAAACATGCATAAGAAGAAGAAAACATGAAAAAATCACTGAACAACCAAATGAGTCGAAAAGAAAGGAAAGAAGAACGAGGAAAAAAAAAACAAAATTTGTAACGGACGAGATTTCAATGATATTGATAATAAATTGATCGAGAAAGTGACGAGAACGATGGGAAAATTGGCAGGTGCGCCCTTTTCTTGTGTCTCTTCATCGTCATATATGTTGTTGTTGTTTCTTTTTTTGTTTTTTTTAATATACCATCACTGTGTGTATCTCTCTCTCTCTTATTGCTGTTTATTCGTTTTTCTTCTTTCTGTTTGCCTTCGTTTCATTTCGTCGTCGTCGTCGTCATTTTCTTCTTCTTTTTCATTTTCTTCTCTCGCTTACACTCTGTTCATAATTTTTATATGTTACGCTTTACATCGATTACCATGTGTGACATTGTAGAAGAATTGTTGAAAATGCATCGCATTCGATGATGTATAGAATTGCTGCGATTTGCTATTCTTCTTTTTGTGTTTCATTTTTATTTTTCTTCTGCTTCTTCTTCTTCTACTTCTTTTCCTTCATTCCTTTAAGGCACATAAACACCCCGCTTCTGTATATGTATGCAATCACATAATACCGATAGTCGACTTATCGATATATTCGGTCAAATTGTATATAGCACAGACACGCTTTACGCACATTCACCATGCACAATCTATTGCCATTGTGCACGCATGCATTAGAAAATGAGACAAAACAGATCAACAGATTTTGAATTGAAGAAAATGAAAAAAAAAGAGAGAGAGAGAGAGAAAGAACGAGAGGATACAAACAAAATGGAAAAAAAGAACGAAAGAAAGAAAGAAAGAAAAGAAGCAGGCAACAGCAACAACAACAACAACAACGGCAATTTATTTTATTATTATGCACATGCAGTTAGTGCACCATGAATACACAAAATACAACACGCCATGTGAGCACGGTACGGTATGGGAACTCAGGGTAAGTTATAGTTCCCACGAAACTCAAAAACTTATTAAAGCATCACACACAATATACAAATACGCACAGATGTGAGTGTATATATTTCATTCCATCATTCCATCATTCATCCGATCCTCGCCTTTTGACTGCTCTTTGTATAGTGTTTGAGCCTTTGTATTGCAACTCTCTTCACTAACTCACATACACGTACACGTACACGTACACGTACACCAGACAAACAAATGAATAGGGAACGAAAGAGCGCACTCGCGCGCACATTTACACACATTTGGGTGTTTGCAAGGGAGCATTTCAACGTGTTATGCATATATGCATTGATATTTTTTTTTTTTCGGTGGTTTTGCCTTTTTCAATCATTCACATTCCCATTCATTCTCATAAACGAAACCATTTGATTTAAATTCAAGTGGATAATGAGAAATAACACCATTATACACTTTAAGATTACTTTACTGTATTTTATCTCTTCCTTTTCTCTCGCCATATTGCACTCTTTCTCTCTCTCTCTCTCTCTCTCTCTCTCTCTCTTTCTCTCGCCAATGATCTCTCAATGTTTTCGCACGTATTTACCATTTCTAAGCACAACTAATGTCTTTCTATTATATTTGTCAACATGCATCCATTTCAAATGCTAATTCATATCATTGACTACACTTTGTTTGAATTGCTTCTTCTTCGTCTTCTTCTTCTTCTACTTTTTTTCGTTTATTTTTACACCGAATTACGCAACACTTTGACCTCATCGCAATTTATTTGCCCATTTTTCATTCGATTTTACTTCACTTGTTTATTTTTATTTTTTTTTTTCTTTTTACCTTTTTCGGTGTACAAGGTTTATGACATTGGACCAATTTATAGAGAGTAACAATTGACAATAATGATGAAACAGGTA
>JAQOWM010000154.1:1120000-1186331 GCA_029041755.1 Resseliella maxima
AAAGAAATTATCAACAAAAGAAGAAGAGAAAGAAAAAAAAATGTGATCAATTTTCTTCGAACAAAAAGTAATTAGCAAGTGATGTATATCAATATTATTACTTATTGCAACGCTAAATTCTTATTTTACACATTTTAATTTCGTCCAACCGCTAAAAATCCCGTTTTGCAGATTATTTTGTTTTCTTTTGCAATCATACTGTGTTAAAGTAGGATCGATATGAAGAGAAGCCACATTGAATATGTGGCATGCTACATTAAAGGGTAGAAGAAAGGGAAAAACATGCTTGTATGATTTAATTTTCATAAATCAGATTCCTTGATATAATGTCATTTTGTCTCCTAATCAGTGCTTGTATACTAGTTTCATCACATTTAACTGGAAGCTCTTTTCAAAAGCTTCATTCGTTAGTGTTGTCAACTCCATCAAATTCGTCTCAATGTTTCTGCTTAATAGAAAATCCTCCTGATATTTATGGTGAAATAATCATTTTTAGTTGACAATAGTTCATAAAATTTTACTAGATTTAGTAAAACATTTGCTTCGCTATAATTTGTGTCATCAGAATATGTTTTTACCGGATTTGAATACGGGTGTAAATTGACCCAGTTTAAATTTATCTGGATAATAACCATTTGAAAACGATTGCGAAAAAAATGATCGCAATTGGGATCACACAAAATATTGACGCATTGACGAGGGAATTCCATTGTGTCTACATCTACAGTCTTTATTGAGATCCATTGAGCTATTAAAACTGAGTATACGTTTTCATATGAAATATGAATTTTGGAACAAATCAGGTTTTTTTCAGGTCTATTGATGATGAATTCAACAAGATTATCGTTTTTATCATGTGTGTTGTACATATTTTGAAAACATTCAACAGTGAATCAATCGATTTTATTTAATACATTTTGATTGTTGTAATAAATTTGTTGCTTTTCGCATTCCACTTAGGAATAAATACAAAATCCACTTGTTCAGATAAAATGATTAAGCCAAAATTCCATTAAAAATTGTTTATTTTCAAACGACATTTCTTTTTTATTTTATGAGATCAACAATTTAGCCAGCTATTTCGTGAGTTGATTGTTATGTTTAATGAATAATGTACTGTGGTGAACAGAGTCAATGAAAATAAATGAAAAAAGAAGAGGAAAAATGTACGATGAAATGATCGAACGAAAGCATCCAATCTGTAAACGACACACACACAAACAATTTATGTAATAAATTGATTTGGCTGCTGAGAGTGTATGGAGTGCATAAAATATGCGGTAGCATCATTGTGATGAAAATAAATTACTGTTAGCGCGTGTCTCTGTTGCGCGACCATACAATAATCATTCATATATAAAATATGCGAATGATTGCGCTTGATCGCGCATGCTCAATGGCCTTTCGAGAGGCCAACCGTGCACCCATCATGGTTCGATGTCTCTCTCTCTCTCTCTCTCTCTCTCTCTCTCTCTCTCTTTTTCTCTGCCTCCCTGACGTTTTCTCTCTCTGTTATTGTATTTGTTTTCCTATTTGCTCATTTTTTCTTCTTCTTTTTTTTTGTAACTTGAATGTCTCACTCGCGGTATCAACATCGATGAATTTATGACCGCTGATTTTGTTCGTACATTGAATTTACAACATTATTAATTGAACATACACACAGTTAGACATCAGTTCTTTGACACATAATCAGTAATGTTGATTTCAATGGACAAAAAGTGATGTTAAGCCAAACAAAATGCGATCAAATTGATGGGAGAGAATGATGGCACCGACTGACGCGAATTTAATTTCAATCGCTGAACAACAAACAAATGAAGAGAGAGAGAGAAGAGAGAAAAAAGAGATAAAGAGAGATAAAGAGAGAGAGAGAGAGAGAGAGAGAGAGAAAGAGAAAAAAAATTCAATTAACAAGTGATGGCGCACGTCTTGCCAAATATACATTTGCATAGTTGTCTTGTGATTTTAATGGAATTTTAATGACTTAATTTCAATGAATATGAAATCCAGGAAATCGTTACTTGTACCCAATTTAATCATAAAAAGCAAATCGGTTTGCGCTCACTTTGGTTATTGCATAATGTGAGTGTGTGTGTGTGTGTTTGTCACATTATTATAAAACTGCAGAAAGAAGCAATTCGACACATTGATCATATCAATGGATGCGGAAAAGTGGTAAAAACTCGCTTTATAAATCAATTCATTTCAATTTTCAACAATTTTCAAACTATTGCAGCCAATCAAATTGAAAATCAGCTCAATAATCTGTTCGAATTCAGTATATTCACTTGAGTATATCGCACAAAATCTCAATTTCAATCACATAATTTGGTCATAGTGCACAGACCGCTTTCAATAAACAATTCAATTTAGATGCGTTCACATTAAATCATTTAAATAGAATAATCAGCGAATTACTACTTGAAGTGCGATGAATATTGTTGTGCTTTGCACTGATATTTTCACATATATCGCTCACTCTATTCTATTTGACCAATTGGATTGGATTCAATTGAAAGTGATTTCCATTGGC
The DNA here is from genome assembly GCA_029041755.1 of Resseliella maxima. Classification (NCBI taxonomy): domain Eukaryota; kingdom Metazoa; phylum Arthropoda; class Insecta; order Diptera; family Cecidomyiidae; genus Resseliella; species Resseliella maxima. The sequence continues at coordinate 1,122,537 of JAQOWM010000154.1, forward strand.
TGCGTATGACTTGGTGAGTTTTGTTTTTTTGTTTTCATTTCTTTCTTCTTGAGTTGATTGAAACCAATTTATTGCATTCATAAATTCAATCGCTGCCTTTCTCGATATCATCCATTCTCTTTCATTTTCTCTCTATTGATATTATTGTCTCATTTATTCAGTTTTTTCTCTTATTTTCTCTGACTAACCTCTCTCTCTCTCACTCACTCACTCACTTGCTCTCTTCCTCGAATCTCTTCCTTTCTCCCTCTTACCCTCTCTTCCTTCTCTATTTCTCTATCTCTCTAATTATCACTATCTTTCTCTCTCTCTATCTCTTTCTCTCTCTCTCCCTCTCTCTTCTCTCTCTCTCTCTCTCTCCGTCTCTCTATCTCTCTCTCTCTCTCTCTCTCTCTCTCTCTCTCTCTCTCTTTCCTTTTTCCTCTATCACTCTCACTCACATGAACTCTCATTCAATTCGGTTGCTATTTTCTCCAATATTTTTTGTTGTCAGGATGTTATTATTCTAGTCGAAGTGAACATTTCAATTTGTTTGTTAACAAATGTGTATTCTAAATTTAATTTGGTCGATTGTTTTCTTTCAATCAATGTGTCGCTCACTTCCATATACATACAGCAATCAAAATAGCCGATAAAGTAATAGCTATTACAATCACAATCACAATCACAAGTGGCTTAGCGATGATGATTATCATAATAATGTTGTTTAAAATGTTTCCCACAATTCTGTGCATATTAAGTGTATCGGCTGGTGGTGCTTGTTTTTCTTTTTCTTTCTTTTTTTTTTTTGCTATTGTTCGCTTGCTGGTTGATTGATATGATGCAACGTATGTGCTTTTGGCTGTGCGTCGCTATGAATTCAACTATAATAATGTACAATGCGTAATATTCAACGAGCAAATTATGACATACGCGCGATCGCGCGAGCTGCAATCATTTAATTCAACATTTAGTTAGTTGTAAATTGAAATAAATAATCGCATATGTATATGCATATTTATAAAATACAAAATACAAGAGGGTTCAACTATTTATGAGACAATAATTTATGATAAAAGAAGAGATCCGACAAATGCCTAAACATATTTGCTCATATTTATTAAGTATAAAATTGCAAATGAATATTAGGCGAAATGAAAATTTGGTTGTTTTTTTTTATTTATTTCATCATAAAATGTGCCATGTCCTGTGGCCCATTTATTGGTCAAACATTTTGAATTACTTCATTATGAATCATCGATGCCATTTTAATAACAAATGACAAATTGATGGGTTTGTTGAAAATTAAGTTTAAAAACATCATCATATACCGCTTATCATCAACCGGAATTTGTTGTTTACAATTTAAATGAACAACAAAATGAAAATCAATTCTTTTTCACTGTTGGTTAATTCTTGTTCTCTTTATCCATCTCTTGTCGCCCTCTCTAATCTTCAATTCTATCTCCCTTGTTTCGTTCATTCGTTTATCGTTTTAATTTTGCATTTCGAATGCCATTGTTGTTTCGTACATTTGAAATTGGTGTCTGAATATATGTGTGTATATGTGTTTGTGTTTGTGTTTATGAGTATTTTAATGCATGTGACCAAAGCTAGTCATGCTCAATAGTGTTGAGTATGTGCCGGTTGAAGTTTGTTGTTGAAGCGGCCACCTGCCGCATATTCCCACGATAATTTCGACACACTGCATTGCGTTCGATCCGATACACAGTGACAACGATATGCGTTTTGTATTGACAACAGCACACCAACCCGCTATGGCCATAACCGGATCTGATAATGCGTTATATGCTGACGACCGTGCTGTTTCTGTTGTTGTTGCTGTTTTTTTTTTTTTTTTTTTTTGTTTTTTTTGATCAGATTTGTTTTTGTCCACTCTTCGCCCTGATATTACACATTTTAATGTGTTTGTGTGTTGTTGTTGTTTTTGTCGTTTTTTCTTCTTCTTCTTCTTCTTTTTTTTTGCTTGACTTTTCCGTATGCCTTGGCACACAAGATGAAAAATCATCAAAATTCAACAACAACATCAATTTCTGATTACATGATTATATGATTACCCGTTGATTATAATATTTTTGCGTGAATTTTTGGTGCGGTTGGTCGGCAATTCATTTTGTTTTGCTGGTCTTGTGGCATAGTACAAGTGCGACAACTTTATGATCTCTTTGTTTTTGTGTTTTTTGTATTCATCGTTTGGTTCAAGATGCACGAGAGGACAAAAAAAAAACAAAAAACACAGAGAGAGACCGATCAATTAATTCGCATAAGATGAACGACGACACTTTTCAATTTATAATTTCACCGTGAAATGATGAACGGTGAAAAAAGTGACACATTTCCTACAGCACCTTGAATTCCTATAATTAATCTAAAAGACATTTTGATTTTGTTTTTTTTTTTCTTTCTTTCTTTCTTTCTTTCTTTTTTGCATTGCACATTGATTGTCGGTCGCGATCGATGAGATGATAATGTTGCACATCGATCCATGATCATGATCATGAAATGGATGACAATTATAGCATCATTCTAGCATATTGACCTACATTCATGGCCACCATTTATCACAAGCCCATTTAATGTATACATAAATCATACATTTTTGCCGACGATGGTTTTTTTTTTCTTTGTTTCTTCTGTAATTTGTGATCCAAAACCTATCATCAATTTTTCAATAAGGCAATTTTTGATGGACATTTTATGTGTGTGTGTGTGTTGGTGTCAAAAGACACTGAAAAGATTTTTTTTTTGTTTTTTGGCAACGATTTCTTTGAAATATTTTGTCTTTTTTTTTTTTGCTTATTATTTTCATCGAATTTCCACTGATTTTGTCTCGTTTTTCGAATTTATTTTTTTTTCCACATTTAATGTCAGCTTGAATTAAAAATTCTTTGAATTTTTGCATTATTTTTACCTTTTATTTGAATTTTTGCATTCTTTCGTTGCGTTTTATTTTCTTTTTTTTTTCACGTTTCCGTCATGAATTTTGATACATTCTGGTAAAATGTTTCAATCGTTTGTAATCAAATGCCATTGTCGGTCATCAATTGCGTTTTTCCATCATTTGCTCGATTCAACATGAATATGGTTTAAGTAATATTGTGAAATGCGCAATACGCATTATTTACATGTTGAGAAATAGAGCAGGAAATTCAATATACTGTATGTAAATTGGTTATTTGCTAAAAAAAAAAATAAAAAAGAAAAAAGAAAAAATAATATGATTCATTGAAACACAATTCCATTGTGTGAGTAAATGTGTAGAGAAAAATCGAGAGTGTTTATTTTGTGAACGAAGATTTGTGTGTCTCGGTTCTGGACATTGATCATGATTGCATGTCTACGGACTAATAAACAAAAATGTAAGCTAAGTGAAACAAAACTCATCGGAAACGAAAAGAAATTCTTTTTCTTCTTTTGATTCACCCTCTGAGAGGGAGAGAGAGAGAGAGAGAGAGAGAGAGAGAGAGAGAGAGAGAGAGAGAACGAAAGAGAGAGAGAGAGAAATTGAGAGAAAGAGATAGATTCAAACCGTTAAAAGAAAATATTATCATTTTCTATAAGTTTTTCTTGTTTTTTTTTTTTTCATATTTTATTTGCATTATACCGTTTCGAATGCATTTAATCGAGGGGTCAAATCGGTATTTGTTGTGCGTACGAAGCTCACGAGCATGAACGCGAGCAGAAGAAATGAGAGTGAACGCAATTCAAACACGTTCGCTTGCTATAGAGCACAATTCCGTACGTAAGAGAATGTAACATTGGCAACGTGCCAATGTATGAGAATGTCAGCTTGAATGGGAAAATGCAGTTAAATAATGCACACACCAAAAACGAAAAGCAAAAGAAAAGAAAAGAAACGAAAAAAAAAACAAACAAACAAAATAGCTGCGGTTCAATTGGAAACCTATGACCAAACGCAACCGATCAACAAAATACACATGCACGCAGAGGGATAGAGCGAGCGAGTGAGGAGAGAGAGAGAGAGAGACATCAATTTAGAGATAGAGATCCAAATGCATGCACAATAATAACGGCAGCAAGTCTTAATCACTGCGAGAACACTCACAACGCATTAGCTTCTTGTTTTTGTGGCAGAAAAGGGGGAAAAAAAAAGAACCATTTAATGTAAAAATCGAAATTAAGAAAAAGGTAAAAATGAATAGAGAAATGAAATAAGCAATAACAACAGCAACACATATCGAAAATCAAAAACTATAACAAAAGATTCAAAAAGTAATTCACTTTTATGCTATAAAACATCGAAAAATACTGAATACAAAGTAAATTGTAAATAATTCTATTCTAATCCATTGTCCCCTATTTATATTGTAGCGTTGCTGTTGTTGTTGTTATTGCTTTTATGCTATGTGTGTCTATTCATTTCGCTCCCTCCGTTTATTCGTTCGTTCCTTCGATGCTCGACAGAAAAGAAAAAAAAAAAAAAAAAGAATAAAATAAATGTGTAATAACAATATTTAAAAAGAAAAGAACGATCGCGTAATGCGACAAGGGTCAGAGTGAGATCGATAAAATGTTAAAGAAGGAACAACACACAAATGTGTATGAACAACGAAATGAGAGAGGAACACAAAACACATAGCAGAGAAGAAAAAAAAGAAAGAAAGAAAGAAAAAAAAAAGAACTATATGTATTGCCGGCTTGTGTTGTGCTGCCATTTGGGTGCATGTGTTTGGGTTTGTCGTGAGAAGACGACTTCGTTTCGTTCCCACACTTTTCTCTCTGTGGCTGAACAAAAACGAATTATTTCTCTATGCTGTGTTTCCCTTTTTATTCCATCTTTATCACGCACACACTTCGACAATCCGATGCTTTGAATGTATGAAACGATTTGTGTGCGCTCGTTCTGTTTTCATTTATGTGAAAGAGTAAATGAAATAGCAACCGGGCCAGCCGCAACTTACCACACTAATTCCAATTGCTCGTTCATTGGCTTACTCATTCGTTTCATCATGCACGCTTTTTACTATTACTTCTTGCTTATAATAATTCGTTGTTGTTGTTGTTGTTGCTGTTGTTGCTGTTGCTGTTATTTCTTTTTATTTCTTCCTCATCAACTTCATACAGGCCATGCAATAGTGCTGCCGTTGTTCTCGTGTCTACTGATTTTTTTTTCTTCTCTTCATCATCATCTTCTTCTTCTTACCGTCTTCTTCTTCTTCTTCTTCTTATTACTTGCTGAGTGTATGCTTTTTTTTATTTCTTTTTGTCTTATTACTTTTCTATTGTTGTTATTGTTCTATTTTACTTCTGTTTAATAAATAACATTATGATGGTAAGTGAGAGGAAAAACGATCTTATTCGCTTTACTAGATTCAACGAAATGGAAGGAAATACAGTTATGGTTCGTAATAACAGAAGAAATAAAAAAAAAAAAAAAATCAAAAAAACAAAATCGAAATTAAATTATGGCAAGAAGAAGACGCGTGAAGACATGCAAGAGAACGAAGAGTGAGAGAGAGAGAGAGAATAGTTTAGAGGCAAGGAGATCGAATCAATTGCAAAGATATGGATTTTGTGTGTGTGTTGTGTGTGTGTGTGTGTGTGTGTGTGTGTGTGTGTGTGTGTGTGTGTGTGTGTGTGTGTGTGAGTGGTGGTCTCGTGTTTGGCTTGTGTATATGCCAACGATTCGGTCAATCATATCGGTGAGATAATGTTGACGATGATGAAAGCGACAGCCTATTTGTTTCTCATCAAAAGAACGGCTTACCATCCACTGTGCTGTGTTTCGGTCTTTTGTCCATTTTGACATCTCGAACAAGGATTCAACCAACCATCATCTATATTCATACAATTCGTCTTAACATTTCACAATTATTGTCGAAGCAATTTTTCTCAAAATTCTGTTATTGTTTTGTTCATTTTTTTTTTCTTCTTCTTTTTTCTTCCACTGATTTTATGTTTTTTTTTTTTTCGATATAATAAAAAAGAAAATTCACACGTTTTCAACATCGTGTCAATAATCTTTTGCGATCAATTGCGAAAGTGACGAAAACTGATATCCAAAAACAAAAACCATATCGTCCCACAAAGGCCACCAGATTGAATTGTTTATTATGTTAAGAGAATGTAAGTGCAGGCAAATCAACGTATGTATGTGAACGCAAGCGCTTATATGAATTTTTGCCGCGAATCGCAAATCACGAACTCAACATATCCAAAACAAATCCCCAAACACTTTAATCGAAATCCATAATCGAACGGCACGAAAACATGCACGATTGATTTGAAAATTGCATTAAAAATTCCATTACGTTGCGTAAATGTGGGACGAATTTTTTTTTTTTCACAAGCATTTCACATTCTTGACAATCCAGAACACCCAGAAATACCGAATATGGCCAGGAAATTCCAATTTTATACAAAAATGTTCGCCTTTTGTTTTGACGTTTTTTTAACCACCGCCTGCCCTCTCCCGATGCCCATTTTTTTTCTGTTTCTTTTTTCAGTTCAGTCAGTTTTTTTTTGTGTCGTATTTACCAACATTTTTTCTGCTTTTTTTTCTGTTTTTTAGCGCTCAAAAATGTGATTTTTTCAAAAAAAAAAATCCAGCTCCCAAGAATAATATTTTAAAATAATTTGAACGAAAAAGCAAAGACAAAAAAAGAAAAAAAAAAATGACAATTTTGCTGTGAAATGTGTGATATGAGTTGATATTTGAACTCGAACATTGATTATATTTCAACAAGGTGAATGAATTCAATTGATGTTTTATTAAAATGATGAAATTGAATGCTCACTGTCAATGAGGCGCACGACAATTGCAATGGTTATCTACGTGCTAAATGAAATGTATATCAAATTTTCATGTTCAATTTTAAACAATAACAATAGCAATGACAACAATTTGAAATGATAGTCCAAATATTGTATCGCTACACAATTTCATGTAATCATAACATGACTTGGTCGAGTTGGTGTGATATCGAAATGCAACCGAAGTTTGTACTCTGATTTCAAACAGCGTGCATTTGCATTGTTTATTTATTTACAATTTTTATACCATTCCATTGCATTGCATTGCATTGCATTTGCTGTTTCACATTTATTTTTGTGAATCAAATAGCCACATGTGTGTGCACATGATAATTTACCATTTTGTTCTCGATGTATCATTTTCCGCAACCAATTAATAAAAAAAAAATATCGAACATAGAGAACAGTACAGAGAGTAAAATGAAACAAATTTTTTTTCAAATGAAAACCTTTTCTACATTTAGCAGATACGCACATTCATTCTATACCAACATTTGTTATGGTTTTCAATTTCTGCATTCGTATTCACAAATGTGTTCTAATGTGTTCTAATCTGTGTGTGCTTGTGTGTGTGTGTGTGTTGTGTAATTTGCTTAGCGTTTGCATTTAATACGTTATTTTTGTTACACAGTCATTGACATTTTGCAAATGGGAATAACGAAGCGTGTGCCTTAAATTTCGCGCGCTCTTCATATTCGACAATTTCTCAGGGATTCGAAATTATTACAGTTTGGCACAATATATTGGTGAACTTTGCGCGCGTTTTTTCTTTCGATCATTCAATGCATTTTCAGCGAATTTTTTTTTTTTTACTTCTTTTGCTTGTCTCTCTTACTTTGTCTGGCTTTTGATCTTTTCGATTTTCAGTTGCTTTCTTTCTTTCTTTCCAATGTGGAATTTCTTGAATATTGTGTCCATTTCGCTTTCTATCTCTCAATCGCTTCTTTTCTCTCTCTCTTTCTCTCTCTATCTCTCTCTATCTCTCTATCTCTCTCTCTCTCGCGCTCTCGCGCTCTCGCGCCTCTCTCTCTCTAGCGCTCTCTCTCTCTCTCTCTCTCTCTCTCTCTCTCTCTTTCTCTCTCTCTCCCTATCTCTTTCTCTCTCCCTTACTCACTCTCTCCCTTTTTTACTCTCCCCTTTTACTTTTCTTAATATTCTTCCACTTTCTTTCGTTCGTTGTCCCTCTTGATCTCTTTCTTTTGCCTCGTCTTTCAATCCCTATCTCTCTCCCTTTCGTTCTCCGTTTCTTTCTCTCTCTCTCTCTCTCTCTCTCTCTCTCTCTCTCTCTCTCTCTCTCTCTTTCTCTCTCTCTCTCTTTCTCACTCTCTCTATTTTCATATCATTCCCTATTTTCCAGGTGAATCTTGTCCCCTTTTCACTCTTATCCGACAAAAAATTATGACTCTTATTCTGAGCAATTTGATTCGATTGAAAAGAAAATTTTGAATATTATCCCAACGACGATATTGATCAATTGAAGAAAATATGCACAACACTTCTGATTCAGATGTTCTGAAGGGACACTAAAAAAAAAGAAGGGACGTTCAATAAGCCATTTCCTTGTATCTATAAAAATTGCATAAAAATATTTCAGTGATTTTGTCATTGTATTCAATTGAAATGATAAATTACGATGCGCACTTCCGAGCAAATATATAGTTGCACATTGAAAAATGTGACAATAAAAACCGGGAATCACGCTTGTTATTGCACGTGGTTTGCTTTTCGCATGAAATCCAATATGGAAAATGTAGAAAAGAAAAGTGAGAAGGAGAAGAAAAAAAAAAAGCACGAGCAATAAACTGGACACTAATGCCCTTCAACGAATGTATACATTGAACTCTAACACTGTACATACGCGTTCTAGGCAGAAAATTGTGTGGTTGTTATGTTATATTTTATTCAATGTGTGTGTGTGTGTGTGCATTGAAATTGAAATAATTCAATTCAATATATGGATGCAATGAAAATGTACATTAATTTAATAAACAAATTGTTTAAAAATGCAATCATTTAATTACTGTCAATTGAATTAATTTGACTGTTGATCGATCAACGATCATTTTTCTCTACAATTGATTCAATTGTATTATTAAATATTTATTTATTGAGTCACACGGTAATATTGATTCGGTTAATAATATTGGCATCAAAACCAACAATTATTGATTAGTTGAGAGTGTGTAATTGATTCGTTGATGAAATAAAAGGCCGGACAATACAATTGCGTTTCCATGATTTCGATTGCATGTTTTATGTAATTTTAAAACATTAACGTTATATTTCGTGTTTGATGCGACTTGAGATTTTTAGTCGGTATTTGCCGTCAAATGCTACTGCCATTTGCTACTGCTACAGCTACATCATCATCATTGCTGTTGTTCTCGCCATCAACAAACTTATTTCATTTCATTCATCTAATTACTCTACACGTACTTCGATTGCAACATGCGTGAGACAGATCCGATAACACACACACACACACACACACACAGCGAACATGATAAAAAAAACACTGTGAGAAAATTTCTTTTTTACCATCGAAAGAGAGAAATTGAAAATTAAAGTCGCCGGCGCGAATGAAAAAATAAAAATTAAACATGGCACAAACGAGAGAAGAAGAAGAAGAAAAAGAAAAATACACACAACAAGACAAGAAGAACAGCAACAACCATCCACAGCATCTAACAAGAAATAAAGTAGCATTAAAGTGAACATCGTATGAAAAGTGGAGGAAAAAAAAAACACGTAGCATTTGAGAGAATATAAGGAAGAAAGAAGAAAAGAGTTGTAATAATAAAAAAAAAAGAACACATTCGACCGAATGGAACAAACGAATCGAGGAAAAAAAAACACACACACACAACAATAATAAGAACAAAGAATTTTGCTAAATAGTTTTCAAGAAGTTTGATGGGAAACAATGCATCCAAAGCCACAGCCAAATAGCTAGGTAATCGCACTAACGCACGAGATAATAATAATAATAACAACAAATAAGTGGTCGGAAGAGGTCAAAAGCAGCGCGACGACCAGAAATGAGCAAGCAAGAGAATGGCCAATTTGGATTGATAGCGAGAGAGAGAGAGAGAGAGAGAGAGACAGAGAGAGAAAAAAAAAGAGAACTATGAAGAGAGCGAATGAATCGCGTACGGTGAGAACAAAATGCATCTGTATCAAATCGCCTAATTTTTTTTAATGAATCACTGATTCCACCAAATCGAAATGATTGTTATGACTTTTGAACGCTATTTCCGAGTAATGTAATTGCTTTGACGAGGTTCTTTTTCTCTGTTTATTTGTCTCCTTCTCTGTTCCTCCTATTCCTGATGATCGTTTTTAAAGAGCCCACAACGGCAGTAAGCACACGCGGCTAAGTACACATTTCGAATGATCTTTTTTCTTTTGCTGTTAATGAAAAAAACAAAAAACTCTTGTTCTCATCATTTCAGTGACGCGACAATATTTAATTAAGCCGATGTAATTCAGACACTTTTTCACCACTTCATTCTTCAGACAATTATTCTTTCTTTTCGTTTTAATGGAACATTTCTTTGGTCGTCGCCGTCGTCGTCGTCGTAATGGTTATTGTTTTTTTTTATATTCCTCATTTGAACTAGAAGTTTCATTAGGTGTTAAGTGTTCTGTGTGAACATTCTAAGCTCTTGTCTCTCAATTTTCCATGCAAGAATGCAGAAAAAATTACGATACATAGATTGTAAGAAATCCAAAAAAAAAAAAAACAAAACACATGTAAAACGATAGCAAAAAACTAATGTAAAAAAATGCATCGTATCGACTTTGCATAATCGTTGCACATCATGAAACTGTTTCACGCCATAAAAAATTCAATAAGAAAAAATAAGGAAAATAAAAGAAGAAAAAAAAAATGAAAATGATTGGAGAATGAAAAATTGGTGAAAAAAAGCCACCGAAATGTTATTAAGAAATCAAAAAATGATAAATGAAAACATCCGTTTTTGATTCTTTTCTCGAATCAACAAAAACCAAATGCAAATTGAGGCAAAGTGGTCCGCGAATTCGCACTTGGGGGCATTAAAAAGCTTTGGTTTTTCATCTTTTGATGAAATTCGTGTTTTTTTTTTTTTTTTTTTTTTCGTTGCATTGTTCCTACAATGCGTTGCATTGCATTGCATGAAGAGCCAAACATCGTATTCTTTGATGCAAAAGCCTTTTGTGTGAGCGTACACATAGTGAAAAGGCACACGTTCCGATGGTACGCACTGGGAAAAAACGACAATGAAAAGAAATGAAAAATACACATATTCAACAAAAGCCGATCGACAAAGCTGTATACACTCAGTGCATTGCAGAGCTGAGCTGAGCTGAGCTGATCTAAAAAAGAGAGAGAGAAAGAGAATGCGCGAGAATAAAACGAACACGAGAACAAATAAAGAAGAGGAACATGCCAAACACGGACATAGCACACGAAAGAAGCGTTCGATTCCAGAACGTGTTGCATTAGATGTTTAAAAATGATCGCACACGCTAAGTGCTGCCGCTGTTTTTTTATTCCTCTTCTCTTCTTTTCTCTCCTTTCAAAATTCCTCATTCATTCTTATTGCTTAACGCCTGTGTATAAAAGATACACACCAAGCAATGTAAGAGAAACAAGAAAAACGTCTTTTGTTTGACTACCGGTAACCGCTTTACAATATCAAACCAAGAGCAAGAAATAGAGAAGGAGAACGAAAGAGAAAAATAAGAATGAAAAAAAAAAAAACGACGACAACGACAACGACGATGATGAAGAAAAACGCACACGCCGCGCTTGCTCTCGCTCTTACTCATTCAACAAACAATATAGATAGGAGGAGTCATGAGTTGAATAAATTTTCATGCGCAGCTCGCACACGATACACAAATAACGAACCGCACGTACCGTAGCACCGAATGCTCTCTATCACACATTGGACGAACGAATACGATGTCGATTTTTAACGAACAAAATGCACGAATATTTTAAATGGTGGGGGTAACGAAATGACGAACCATTTCTACATTATAAATAAGACGATGCATAGTTATGACGAATTACTTCGTAAATTGCGATAGATCAATATAGACGTATAACATTCACAGCTATTCTCATATAAACACATTACGACGGTAAACAATAACAATACCGAACTTAAACAATTTTTATTCGTTGATTTTTTTAAACGTTTTGTTTATTAACGGTTTTTTTTTTTTTTAAATCTTCGATACCGTGTTTTGAGTTTTTTCGACGAAAACAAAAGTTTGTTGTGATTAATAAAAATTGAATTTTTTTTTTTGTTGAAAAAAACAAAGAAGTGAAATTGACAAAATTAAACAAAAACAAAGAACAAAAACACAAAAAATGGCACCAAATCAGAATTACATTTTAACCGATGCCAGTGGTGAACCAGTCTCAAGAACATACCAATACCGAAAAGTGATGAAACCAATGCTTGAACGCAAACGGCGAGCACGCATCAATCGATGCTTGGATGAACTCAAGGAACTTATGACCAATGCATTGCAAACTGTAAGTATTTTCACATTTTTTCCATTTTTGTCGTTTTTTTTTTTTTTTTTTGAATTTTTCAATTGTTTTTCGCTTTCATGCTTCATTTATTATTTTTCGAGTAAAATTCACTTTTTCGTTGTTTTTTCAATTTTCAAATATTTGAGTTGTTAAATTTTTCAAGAAAATTCCAAAAAATTTCATTTCTCTTGCACTTTTATATTTTTGTGGCTCATAAATGCAAACACAAGCATTTGAACGGGACATTTGAATTGTGCGAAATGTTTGTTAAAAATCGAAAAAAAAAAAAACAAAAAAAAAACAAAAATTTAAAAAAATAAGAAAATTCCATTCAAATTTCTAATCAAAACATTTCGTTTTATTTTTATGTTTTAACAGGAGGGTGAAAATGTTGCAAAATTGGAAAAAGCCGATATTTTAGAATTGACCGTTCGTCATTTGCATACATTGCGTCGCCAAAATGTATTGGGTGCACGTTCAGAAAATTCATATGCTGAAAAATTCAAGGCTGGTTTTCGTCATTGTGCCGCTGAAGTGTCAAATTTTTTAAATGTCGTTGATCAAGATACATCAATGCCAATAATAAAGCATTTAAATAGTTGCTTAACACATATGGAACGAAATGCAAGTCCAACAAATGCAATGCATATGCAACATCAACAACATCAATATGGTAATAGCCAAATGTCTGGCCAGCAGCGACCAGCTATTCAAATTCAATCACCAAATCAAATAAATGCGCATGCTGTTGCAGCAGCTACTGTGGCGCATCATCGTCAATCACCATCATCAGCATGGTCATCAAAGGGACGATCACCAGTACCAATGTTGACACAACCAAAGCATCAAATAATATATCCACATCCAATTATGTATGGTGGCCGATCATCAAGTTCAACTCCAGACACATTACATGAATCATCAACTCGCGTAAATACGCCACCAATTTCACCAAAAATCGACATCGACGATTCATCCGTTTGGCGACCGTGGTAAATTTTCTTTTTGCAAACGGCTCCACACCCCTGCCCCCCCATTCAAGCAAATTGTGATTGTAGATTTCTTGTTTAATTTTTTTTTTTTTTTTTTTTTTTACAAATCGTTTGAAACATCAGTTTCACACATACACAAACAAAACAAAGCAGTATATACAATATGCCAAAAATGAGAAGCAAAAAAATAAAAAAAGAAAATCATAGACATATTCAGCATATAGATTTTTGAATGGATTCGATTGCATTAAGCCACGTTAAAGTAATCGTCGTGTCTTCCAATTTCATTGATTTGACTTATATAGATTTATATATATAAATTGTTTAGAGTTATATTTTACGTTCACGCGATTTTTTCTACTTCTAAAAGAAAATTGAGAAATCTTCTTTTTTTTTTTTTTGTATTTCAATTGCACTCAAGAATGTTTTACTTTTAAGACATAGAATTATCCCAGTGAGATTGGATTTAGACTAATTTTTAGCGAATAAGTTTTTTTTTTTTCGAAAAGAAATCAATTTCTCTCTGTTTCATTTGCTTTTTACTATTTTGAATTTTTAAACTTTTTTATTACGAAAAAAAACAATTGAATCTTTTAACTTTACATTTTGGTTTTAAAACGATATTTTAGTTAATAAATATGTTTTTCTTACTGTAATAACTCGAATAATTTTCGAGTCGCAAAAAAAAAAAAACAAAAATCTCAATCAAATTTCAACCGTTTAGAATAAGTCATTTTGTATTACATTGTTATATTCACTGTGATAAAATATTTAAGTTAATTACAAAAAAATCATAACTTAAGAACTGAAATGAAATGAAAAACAGACAATAAAACGATATAAATGCATTATATTTCAAATAAAAATAAACATGGATTTTATTTGAAAATTATTTTTTCAACAAAAAATATTATTAATATTCAAGAGACAGTATTTGCATTGGAAATGCATCAATAAAAAAAAGAACGCCAACAACGTTTACCGTTTAATTTCAACAAAGGTAAGGAAACGCGAAAAAAAAACAAATATGTTTTTCTTTAGACTTGAAACTAAAAGAAAAATGTCTCCCTTTTGTTGAAATTTCCCTTGACGAAAACACTGAGCCTCATTTTCATTGAAAATTTTCATACAAAAAAAAAAAAAAGAAAAAAGAAAAACAGGTATCAATGTTGGCACAACGTAAAAGGTAAGTTGCTTTGAAAAAAAGTAAAAAAAAAAATCTGAATTAGAACATTCTAGCCAAAATGACTAATTGGATTTCTCATACATTAGTTTACATTCAATTCAATGAAAAAAGATCATTTCGATCAGCGAAACTGTACTCGAAAAAATTCTCATCGGAGAGTCAGTTCTAAACGATTTCTATTGCCAAAATTCTCAATGAAAATTCACGTATAAGAAACATTGCAACTAGAAATTGATAGAAAATGATTTAAAATGACGTTCCAATGTGCTATTCGGCTTCAAATATGAAGAATGATTAAGAAACAATAATCAAGAATTTAAATGAAAATTCCAAATGACAAAAATGAAAAACGAAATGTTAAAATTAAAAAACAAAAAGTTAAAATTAAAAAACAAAAATTAAAAAAACAAAAAAAAATTGTAAAAATGCAAAAAAATTAAAATTAAACAAAACTTAAAAGAAAACTTAAAAAGAAATTAAACAAAACCCCGAATTCAAATACTCAAATTAAAAGCGCATATGTTACGTTTTCATTGAAAGTTATAAAAATGAAACTAAACATAACGATGCAACATTAAATCTCGATCACACGCTTACATTCACCATTCAAAACGAATTGCATCGGCAAATTAAATCGCATTTGATATTGACGAGTTGATTCGAAAACACGTTCAAAAATTATGAACATGATTAATTTCAGTAATTATCGCCATTTTGCGAGATTGAAATCAATTACGATCAGAAAATTGATTGATTACCATATTATGATGTGTATTCACATAGATAATAATATCGATTTAAATTATTGATTCAAAATGATTATGGTAAAATTGTTGAATCAATTAATTAATGAATTGGCTGCATTAAAATTAAATTGCAATGAATTTTAATTGAATAAACAATCATTTATTGTTAATTTTATATTGAAATTGTAACAATTTACAGTAAATTAATATGAATTTTGTTATGATTATAGTATTCATTTCATTTTGTATGATTTCTTTACCAAAGCATATGATATCACGCTCGATGGACTGAAGAGTTTAAATAAAATGAACGGGAAAACTATTTTCAAAAAGAAAAAAAAAAGAAGAAAATTCATTTGGAAAGACAACTGAATGAATTTGCAAGCATAAATTGCCATAAAAAAAGTTGTTAAAAGGATAATTCTCATACAGTTATTTCGAAAATGGAATTTTCTCTTAAAAGAAAAAAGAGTGAACATTTGCATTGCAAACAAACGGAAATAGAGAATTAAGCGGAAAAAAAAAAAATAAACTCGAAAAAATGTCATTCCAATGAAATATACCGAAGAAGGTAAAAGTGAAAAGAATGAGAAACAATTGATAAGCGCGAAACAAATCGTTTAAATCGTTAACATGTATGTTTGCGTGAAAGCACTTGTTGTTAAAAAGTGACAAGATTGAAAATGACAATTTCCCACCTAATTGAAATGAACAAATCACAGTTCAATACGGTTAACAAGAGATTTAATGGCACAATTAATCACATTTAAGTGGAAATTTTTGCGTCTTTCATATCAACGAGATGTTGTTATGTGTGTCGTTTCATTTTTCTTCTTTTTTTTTTTTTTTACTTCATTTTCTGTTGTTTTATAGTTTTCTTTCAGTCACATGAAAATTTAAAAACGTGTATTCGTGTTTTGTGTGCAGTTTTCGGTCACGTTAGGATAATATAATTCGTTGGCAAACAAAATCAAAGAAGAAAAAAATAATAAAAAATTGTTTTGGATCGCATTTGTTTTGTTTTCCTTCATTTACTCTATTTGATCTAATATTTCAGAGAGTTGAATAGAAAATCATCGTGGGAATTGAGGACAGGTGTACACTCCATATCGTCAGTCACAGTCGGGAAGATGCAACGCTTGGATATTTCTTCATTTGTTTCTCTCTCTCTCTCTCTCTCTTTCTCTTTCTCATTTTCTTTTTTCCACATCATCGTTCATTGTATTAGTTGTTGTTGCTTTTGCCATTGATCACACACGGAACTCTCCTTCGTTTCATTGAATTCACGTTGTTTGTCAGCTCCTTTTCGTTGTTGTCGTTTTTTTTTTGTCTCATTTTTCTGTTTCGTTAGTGAAAAAAAAAAAAAAAAAAATATTGTCGCCTGCATTTGCGACAACTCATTTGGCATTTAATACGCCTCTCTTTTTGTTATTAATGAGATACGAACTGGGCGATGGAAACAAATGAAAAAAAAAAAAACAAAACAACAACATAACACATTGCAATGCATAGTATGTATTTGCTTAAGAATATAGCGATGACATGTCGGATAGGCACCGATATGATAACCGAATACAATAAGTGTGCTCGACAGAGATTTTGCCATTCATGCATATTATATGATCATATCGCGACTAATATCACACAGCCAATGACGCCTTTTACATATTTGGAAAACAACAACACGATTTAAATGGTAAATAATATTTATCGCCTTGATATTATTTTCACCGCGCATTTTGAATCTATGTGATATTTTAAATAGTTGCGCACGCATAAATTCCTCTGCATAATATGGTTTTGCACATTTCTTTGTACGGAGCACAATTAGAGACACCATTAAAATTGAACGAAAGACAGACAGAGAGAGAGAGCGAGAGAGAGCGAGAGAGAGAGGGGGTGAGGGTATAGAAAGAGAAAGACAAATAGAGAGCAAGCAAAATCACATTGATGGCAGAAATATTTCTTATTTCATTTGATCAATTTTATGGGAAACTTACATTCATTACGTCTGAAATTGTCGATTTGAAATTGATGACGCACAATCATGCGACAAAAATCGTAAAAGTTTTCTTGTGCAGAGCTAAAACGATTTAGAGAGTAAACCATTGAGGTTTTAGAGAGCAATCATGCCGTTGTAATCGCCATCATACATGAAAATAAAACATTTGTTTTGTAGAGTTAGCAAATCATCTGTGTAGACTGTGCAAAAAAACAAAAAGTCAGAAAAAACTGAATCCTGTCAATTCTGAATGAAAAGTGAAACAAAAATTGTAATTTGAAAATGTCGCTTGTTTCACTTCATTCCATCGAATTTTAATTTGTTTCATGCGAATCGTTTGAAATGCCAAATCAATTCACACAAAACTTGTCATATTTGTACGTGATTGATGCCAATCCATATTTGGTAAACGGTGCGCTTATTACACCATATGAATGCATGAAGGCGTGTGCTCACAACAGTTAAATGATCATTGTATTCATGGCAAAGTATTTTGCTTAGCAAAGAAGCGAAAAGAGAAAAGAGAAAAGACAGAAAGAGAGAGAGAGAGAGAAGAGAGTGAAACAAAAAAAAAAAAAACAATCAAAGTGTCCATCAAAATCGGGCTCCATTGCAATTTTCTAATGTAGTATGGCAATTTGCAACTTGTGTGAACAGTCTTCTCAGCGAAATGATCTTATTTTTATGCATAAAAATGATGGTTTGAATGGCAAGCCGGTTGTAAAAAAAGAACTGAATTCGTTTTGATTGCATTTTATTGCGCAAAGTTCGCACTTGCCGATTGATGAAGAAAAATATACCTGCCTGCAAGCCAATTCCCGAAACAATTTCATAATGCAACAATAATCACTGAAATTTTGATTGAAAATGGTTTTTATGCAGCGTGAAATCGTCTGGATGAATGATCATTATGAAGATTCCATGCAACGAGAGAATATTTTGAATGGAAGGACAGAGAGAACGAGGGAGAGAGAGTGAGAGAGAGAGAGAGAATGATAGCGAGAATGAGAGCGAGAGCGGAGAGAGAGAGAGAGAGAGAGAAAAAGTGCGAAAAAAAACGGAACTTAACATAATGCAATAAAGACCAATAATTTGGCTTAATTTGTGAATTTTACGATGCTACTTTTCGATATAATCATCAACTCTTCAACTTGCCAGTCTCCGTACCACATTCATTATATGACTCGAGGACGACAACAACCAAATCAAGACTAAAAAAAAAATAAATGCATTTCATTGCTCATCGTTAATATCACACATTTGCTTAATGGGAAGCATTAGGTCGATTTTTTGTTATTGCCTTTAAAAACAAATCATCTTCGTCAAGCAATTGTGTGTAATTAATGAGTATCGCCAACGAATAACATTTTTATTCTTCGAAATAAAAACGATTTGGAAAAAAAAAAAGTTGTGAAAAGAATTTGGTAGTTTTGAGCGTTGAATTCGTTTCAGTTATATGCCGGTGCTTAAATGTCCCCTTTTCCGATTCAATGTTTACTATTATGAAATTCTTGAGCGTCGTTTGCTTGCGAAAATATTTTCCGAAACATTCTTCATGTGCCCGCTTTAATCGCCAATAATATACATGTCCAAGGAAATTGCACAATTTTTTTTTTTATTTTCTTTCTTTCTGAATCGTTGCTTGTTATTTTTCCATGTACAATTTGCAATGTGCATAATTCGCAATATTTTACGTGCGAATTTTGATTATTGAATAAAATTCGACAAAACCAAAAAAAAAAAAAAAAAGAAAACATTTCAGTTGACGTACAATTTTAATGGGTCATTTCTGAAATGCATTTATGCTTTTGAAGATGACGAACATTTTTGGGCAAAACATGAAATGACGTGGAGAAAAAACTCCTTTTCGAAATCCCGCACAATTTGCAAATCATTTTGAAATGATGGCCAATTTATGAGATTTTAATAGGTCCAAACGTGATTTCTCTTCAAAAAAACTTCAGTTTGACTCAATTTTACACAATCAATTTCTATCTTTCCTTCTAATTTTTCGATTATTCTCGTGCATTCTTCTATTTAA
Source organism: Resseliella maxima (assembly GCA_029041755.1). Taxonomy (NCBI): domain Eukaryota; kingdom Metazoa; phylum Arthropoda; class Insecta; order Diptera; family Cecidomyiidae; genus Resseliella; species Resseliella maxima. The sequence continues at coordinate 1,141,808 of JAQOWM010000154.1, forward strand.
TCTCTTAATTGTTCAATATTCCCCGCAATTTTTCGCTCTCACGGACTTCCCTTTGTATCCAAAAATTTCCTTTTTTTTTTTTTTGTATACAAAATACCTCTCACCGCCCCACCATCCCTTTTTGCCAATGTGTCAATGATAAAATGAAATCCAACGTGCACACCAAAGTGCATGTGTTATGGCACATGACTTCACATGAAATTGCAATGTGAAAAATCACGGCATGCGAAGTTCAATGTCATTATAATAACACATGGCTGGCTAACATGAAACTGCACCTACGCAAATTGTTTCAATCCATTGTTCATTAATTGTAAATCATTAATTTGTTCACATGGGCAATTTTTGTTTTTTTTTTCGTTTTTTTTTTGTCATAAAAAATCCATTCTGTTTTGATTGAATTGTTAGTGGCGCCTTCGATGAGAAATCATTCCTCGTTGTGTTGACAATGACAAAAAACAAAAACAAATAATGTAATCTGCATTAAAGGCATTGTGCAGCAACATTTCTGTTATTGTACACCGTCCACCTGATGAAATTGTTTTGTCGAAAAGGACAATGTGCGAGCATGATAAAACTACTATAAATATGAAAGAAAATTCACTCAACCTCGTCCACGTGACTGCAATGACAAGTAGCTACCGATTCACGTGGAAATATGTATGTCTGATCTGTGCACACATAAAAACGCATAAACTAGATTCGGTTTCATTCGATCTAAAACAGAACAACAACAACAACAAAGAACAAACAAAAAAAAAAAAAAAAGAGAAAAAAACAAAAAAAGATTCAGTCGCACACGAGCAAGTCAATTAGCATTAGTTTCAAGCTATGACGCAGTACTTGATCGTCTGAACGATTTAATTTGCAGGTTGATTCTACCATTTTCGGTGACAAAGCTAATAAAATATTGATTATAACAACAGAAAAAAAAAAAAAACAATCAGACATATATTGCTGCTGACCAATAACGATATATTCGTAAAACCGATCAAATAACAAAACAATAATAATGATCACACGATGCGCGCGATACAACCAGCCCATAAGCATAAGTCATGCCGATGCATTAGCAGCAATTGCAATTACAACCATAAAAAGCATCACAATATACACAACATTAAGCAGACAAGATGAGAGATTTTGAGCTTCCATACGGATATGTGCCACAATTCGAATGTACCGATCAATGTATACAGTGGAATTGAGCATTTTAAAAACTTACTTAAATGCACACATTATTATGCGATCGATCGCCTGCTTCCTTGCTCGCTCGCTCGCTCGTTTACTCACAACAAACATACACACGTTTATCATATGCCGCGCATGGTGCTACTTCGATTCGCATCGTTGTCGTTGGCATGTGTGTACATTTCATTGATGTTATTATGAATTATGCGTTTTACTTGTTTCGTTTTTCATCTTTCTTTCTCTTTCACCTATTTTACTCTTTATCTCTTGTTCTGTCTCTCTTTCTTTATCTTTCTCTTTCTGTTTCTCTCTCTCTTTCTCTCTCTCTCTCTTTCTCTCTCTTTCTCTCTCTCTCTCTTTCTCTCTCTCCCTCTCTCTCTCTTTCTCTCTCTCTCTCTGTCTCCCTTTTCCTCAATCCATTCGATCATCCTTCTCTGTTGGCAATTCACAGTTTTTATTGTGGTCGTCGGTTTTTTTTTATCTTGTTGTTGTTGTTGTTTTTATTGTTATTTTTGTTGTTAATTCTTACATTTTCTCGCTTCTATTGACTGGCGTGCACTTCTATTCTTCTTCGACGTAATTTCGTCGTTTGTGATACAATTCAATTCGACGACAAGCACTAACAAAATGCAACCAACAACCAGCCGAATATGTGTGCCTGTATTCATTCTGTGTTATTATTTTTATCTTCAACGATTTCGACGTAATGTTTTGGGATCGCAACGATCTACTAGTTCCCACGAGTCTATGAGTCTGTTTCAATGCACGTTTTCAATGGTGTGCCTTTTTTTCATCGTCGTCGTCGTTGTTATTATTGTTGTTGTTGTTGTTGTTGCTTGTTCGCTTTTTTTTTTATTCTGCCTTTTCGTTGCGTGTGTTTATATGTATCATCATGTGTTTTAGCCCGTTCACTAATAATACTGTGTTGCTTGTTGATGTTGTATTTTTTTTTTTCTTCTGTTCGTTACTTTGGTTTTTTTTTTCGCCTTTTCTTTCTTTTTCACTCATTTCAATTCCTTTTACGCTTATACACTGAACACTTTTCAAACAGACACTTTTCACAAAGTGAAGTAACACGAGCCAAGATCATGCCAATGAAAACAACAACCAAAAAAAAAAAACTCGTATTTATTGTATTCGTTTAAACATTTGTAATGAAAACGATACACAATCGATACGAAAATGCTATTTTCAAAAGAACAAACAAAAAAAACTGACAATTACACATTTCATTGAAAGCCATGACACTTTCAATTCCAACTACACATTTTGATCACATAGAGCAATGGAGAGAGAAAGAGAAAGAGAGAGCGAGAAAGAGAAATAGAGCGAGAGAGAGAGCGAGAGAGAGAGACAGAGAGAGGGAGAGAGCGGGAGAGAGAGAAAGATTAAGAGAAAGAGAAGAAGAAACCTAATTTATTATCATCCAGAGCATAAGTGATGTTGAAATTTTCTATTAAATTTAAACTAATTCATTCAATGACGAAATTAATCTTAAATGAAAATTGCTGAGAATTGAAAAGCATAAACCATGATCAGTGTTAAAAAGATAAATTACAAGCACTTGAAACGATTGTTCAACATGAAATTGTAACATTTAAAATGAAAAATCTAATTTGAGAAAGATTATTTCACACTTTGATTAGCGAAAATCCAAAGAAAATCGGAAAAAATGTGGAGAATTTTTGTTAAAAATTGTTAAAATTCTAATTCCTTTCGTTCAGAAGAAAGGACCCCATTCAAATGTATTTGTTCAAATATTGTTTTATTTCGCTCAAAATAATTTGCAAAAATTGTGTTTTTCTGATAGTTTGCTCGAGTGTTCGTTTAATGACCAGTTTACTGTGATTACAACATTTTTTTTTTCTTTCTTTTTTTCATATTATGTGTATTCCCGACGGCCACTGCTTGTGTATAAGGAATCGTAAAATGAACATAATAGCAGTGAACAATAAAAAGAAACGCGCGCGCTATTCAGCGCACCGCAACACCCAATAAAAAAAAAATAATAATAATAATAATAATAACAAAACATACTCTGGATAAGCGATGAAAATGAAGAAGAAAAAGAACAAGAGGAAGGAGAAATCAAAGAAGAAGAAGAAGAAAAAGAAAAAGAGGAAAAATAGGAAAAGCAGCCACAACAACAATGATGACCACGACGCATATACATGATAGAAGCATAATCATTAAACACGTACTCATCGCGCACAACATGAAACTTGTCAACCATTTACCACAATTTGTAGTCGACCAATGCCGTTTGCATGGTGAAATATACATTGCATATTCGTAGTAGATTATGTTTCGACACTGTGATATATGCAGAGAAAACGTGTTGATTTGCATGAATAACATTGAATATGGTTAAGATTATTTGAGATATTTTGTTCATTTGTCCAGTTGCCTGTTATTTTTGCTTGAAAAAAAAAAAAACAAAAAATGAAACTAAAAACAGCAAAAATTTCCATGTTGATCGCACGCTCGACCCTTTATGGAGCTCCCTACGGGAGTCGAACGGATCTCACACATAGACACAAGATAGTTGCACACCACAATAATGTATATCGAGTGTAATATGGCATGTAATATAATCTGGTTTTTGAATTTAAATACATTCATTCCCAATGATATGAAGTTATGATTCACACACTGATTCATCACGGTTCATGAAAAACTATATTTCAAAGTGAATGGAGAGAGAGAGAGAGAGAGAGAGAGAGAGAGTGAGGGAGAGAGAGAGAGAGAGAGAGAGAGAGAAAGAGAGAGAAAAGAAGCGAAACACTTAAAATAATAACAATAATTGCATTTAATTATGTAAAGTGTCGATTGAATTCGTCAAAACAAAAATAAAATCGAAACGGAAGGAAATGAAACAAAACTTCCATACTCATATCCAATCGCTCACACACATTGAACGCATAATTTATGTGATAAATGGTCGCGACAACAACCTGTGCGATCGATGCAATGTTTGGGCAACAAAGAAGGGGGGGAACATTGCAATTCATCATAATGAGCACAATGTACAATATTCAAAGCATTTTCAAATGTCGGTGCAGTTTTGAATGGGCTCATTCCAGTAATTTAGTTAAAATCAACAACAACAACAACAACAAAATATCCATATAACCAACAACAAACGACGCACTTTACAGCTTGATGACTTATTTGCGTACTCAAAGACCACCCAGTTAATATGAGAGCGTGCTTCGCAAATGTATACAAACAATAACGAAAAACGAACAACAATTACATACTTCACAACAATGGCCATTATCAACGGCGAAATAAAACTGCCGTGAAAAGGAAAAAAAAAAAAAACGTTTCCAACGAGAACCAGAGAGGAAAAAGAGAAGAGAAGAGAAAGAAGTAAAAAAAAAAGAATAACCGAACCGAGATAAAAGTTCACGCAGTTGCGCATTTTCTTTACAATACAAAACATTTTGTTGTTTTTTTTTTTGTTTTTTCGTTAAAAACGACGACGGCTTTATTTTAATCATTACCTCAATTATTACACTTTGTTTTTTTGTTTTTTTTCATTTTTTTTTGTTTCATTTTCATATGCACATTTAACGTGTAGCATTGTTTATGTCACATTCTTCGTATTCATTCAATGAACAAAATAAATAAATTCAATAAATTGTATATATTCAGTGCATGTGACACATTCAGTGTTATCTGATCCTATGTGTCTTGTCTTGTCTTGTCTTAAGACGAATTTACAGGTAAATTGATCCAAATTATTGCAGAAAAACAAAAACATGACACAGAATTTATGCACGAATTTATGGCTACTGATTCAACATTGTTTTGGTTGATTTCATGGTAAGGAATTATCACTGATTTTGCAATATTTCATTTTTTTTCTTCTTTTAAATCGATCAAATACACATTATTTGAACACATTATTTGAACACATTTTTCACCACCTTTTTTCTGATTAATTTGAGTCATTTGGTCAGTTTGAGTCATTTGGTCAGTGATTCAAATTGTAAAATTAAAAAAATTATCATTTTAAAGTTTCAAATTGAAACGATACGTTTATCAATGCTTTTAATTCAAAGGATCCCATTGAAAGGGAACCAAAATCGTGTCTACTAAAATCGTTTTTTTTTTAATTATAACGCGAATGCATTGAACGTTATAATTGAAATTGCGGTTGTTTAACAACATCAAAGTTAATAACTCAATGCTCATATTTACACCTCCCATCGAGGCGGAAATTTCCGAAAATTCTCGATATCTCATTTTCAATAAAAAAAGAATGAATTTTTCAAATCAAGTTGATTTTGAATTGATTCAATTTATAATTCCATTTAATTGAAAATCTCAATGTGTAGCTGCAAAAGTCAAAAGAAAAAAAAGACATGTTTTGTTAGAATTCAACTCAAAACATTTATTCAGTGTGTTAATTACACAATGTGTGTATGTGTGTTTGTATTTATTTTTTGGTTTGTTAAACATAATACAGCATTTTGTTTGAAATTTTATATCAATTAATAATATCAATAAACGACACAAATCGTAACATGAATTCGTATTTTTATTTTTTTAAATTTTCTTCTCTCTTTTGAAGCTTAAATTCATAAACACAATGGTAAATTGTTCGAAATAACTTTGGTAAAGGGATTTATAAATTTACATTCAAATGGCATTTTATTTGGACGTTTTTTATTTTTTTTTATTTTTCTAATTAACTCAATGTAGTTATTAATATAAGAGATTTTTGTACAGAAAATGAATGGGGGGGAAAGTAAATGCGAATCGAATACACGAAGAGACTTTTTATCGGGCTTGGACACAATGGTTCGACAAAATTTCAATTGGAAGGAAATTCATAACATTTTCAATCGGCATAAATCATTGCCTGAAACATTTTAAATGTACAATTATTATGTTTTATCTAATTTAAATCAATCACAATTCAGCTCATCGTTATCGCTTTATTTGTTTTATTTTTTTATTTTCATAGTAATTACTAGTCTGTTTTCGATCATTACAAGTCTGTTTTTCGACATGCTTGCAACAAGGAAAATCTTAATTTGGAATGAATTGAAAGTGTGCAGCTGATCGTATCGCATCGTATGCGATATCGAAAAAGCGAAAGTTAATGAATGCACAATGCGTTCAATGAATAATATCTCATAATAAATCTATCTTTTGACATGCAATAAACACAAGTCCATTCATAAGCCTCACATTATTAGAATATAAAAATTCTCTTTATGTTTTCGATCGATGCACTGACCCGAGTACAATCGTTTTCGCTTAATAACGAAACAAAAAAAAAGAAAAAAATGAACAAAATTCGGAGCGAAAAACGCTGTCCATCATAATTTGCTTAATTTTTTTTTTTCTTTTTTTTTTCATTTTTTCAAATTTTTCTGTTTGCAATACATTTAATGTAAAATATATTTAAATACATTTAATGCTAATAATAGAACAATTATTTCTCTATTTGAGTATTTGGTTTTACTTTATCGAATTGACTTCTGTATGTTTTTTTTTTTTTTTTTTTTTTTTGTTTTGTTGTTTCAATGAATGATTAGGGTGATGAATGAGTGTGTAGATTAAGGTGTGTCTGAAATCAGGAATCGTAAAAAAAGAGGGTGCCTTGAATTAAAGTGTGAAAAATTCTGAATCAATTGATAGTATTTACATTTCGAAGCAAATGCTATTCCGATCTTCCAACAATTTTTTTTTTTCGAGAAGTATGAATATCAATTGCAACGATTTATGAATGCTATCAATTGATTTTGAATTTTTTTCCTCTTTAATGCAAGACACCCCATTTTTTTTCTTATCCAGATTTCAGTAACACCCTAGCTGTAAATGTATCATGTTTATCCGTTTAACATTGCGATGGAATACCCTGAGTCAATGAATTTTCCAACACAATGTGAAACTCGTCCAACGGTTCGAGTATTTGTCGTAAAAAGGTCAATAGGCCTTTTCTTCGCATAAAACTTTGGTCTTCATACATTTCCTGAGTTACTTGAGTTGCTGCAATTGGCTGAAGCATGCGATGCAGCAAATGTTCCCTATTTTGATGGAAGAAAAATGAATATTTAGTTTAATTTATGATTTTTGATGCTTTTTTTTTTTGTAAGTTCAAGCTTCAATTTTCTTTCAAAGTTAAAATTCAATATACAAAAGCTCACCTTAAACTAAGACAAATAAATAATTGAAATTTGCCATCTTTTCCTAGCGATTGTGTGACATTATTAATTTCATCCATTAAATGATTGTAACATCTCCAAATGGCTGTTAATTCTTGACGAACAGCCGGTGTCATTTGTGCTGGCGAATGTGGTGATTCTGGACTAGAGTTTTCGGTTGATGGAGACATTGCTTCTTCAACTAAATTCAGTTCAAATTGCTCTTTTACTTTAACTGAAATTTTCAAATGAACATTTTCGAATTAGAAATTTGATTTTTTGCCAAAATTGTTGCTTTCATTTTTCTCTTTTATTTTTTTCTTTTTTTTCCTCTTTTTTTTACTTTTTTGAAATAAAAAAAAATGATTTTAATAAATAAATTGATGACGTACCAAGAAAATCCCAAATATAAAAGTTTCTTCCAAATAATCGCTGTGATTTGAATCCATATAAAAATGCACTTTCCATGCATTTAACTAAGCCATCTTCGCCGCATAATAAATTTGTCAATGAACTGGTATCTCGTTCACGATTCGGTCGATAATGCCATTTAACAATTGCATTAACACAATCGCCCAACATATGTTGAATGTCAGACGGTCGAATTTCTGGACGATGTACACTTGGACTAACCGATCGTGGTGGCGTTCGACATGCTTCCACTAATTCTTCACTGTCCACTGTACGTGGCACTAATTGACCAACTAATAATCGCTCAGTTGAACTATCATCAACACCACGACCTAACCATCGACCACATGCAAATCTAATTTAAATGAAATTTAAATTATAATTTAAATGGCACATTTAGTTTGATTCGAATTGAATTCTTACTTGTATGTGTGACCAGTCACTTCATTGCGAACAAGTATATGCTCAACCATCCATTTGGGCGATGGACCGGAATTATCATGGCCAATTCGAAGGGTGGTTAAAATACCCATGTTCTTGTGCTGTAAAAAATAATTGCGTGAGATTTTTTGTACAAATTCCATTGCACTTCTCTCATTTCTCATTTTTTTTTAGTTTATTTTTATCAATTCAATTGCAAAGCAACTTATTTGTTATTTTCAAAAGCTTTTTGAAGGAAATAAATGATTCAATTATAAAACTCACGTGAAAAACGAATTCAAGTGAACTGCGTGGAATGGTCACTTGTTGAGTTTCGCACAATGTTCCTGATATTGCAACCCAAACATTTGCAGTCGTCGTCACTGGGCCATATTTTTTCGATGGAAATATCACAACTCGATACGGTAATTCTATGTTGCAAATTAAGAAGAATTTTGTTTGTTTATTTATTTTATTTTTTCAATTAATATTCGATTTAATGAGTTATCACATACTTGTTGTTGGATAAGTATTTGTAAAACAAAAGTAATCAACAGCGTTTAGCGTAAGTAAATGATAAAGGAATTGCTCTTTTTCTTCTTCACAACGAACGAATGCATTACGTTTATACAAGCTACGAAGTAACGCTGTATCGGACAATAATGTTCGAAAATGTTTTGACAACAATTTCTTTTCTAATGCTAATCTAATCCAAGCTCGTGCATATCCAATATGCGTCTTAATGTCACTCATTGCCAAAATATTTCTGGAAAATTTAACACAATGAACATTCAAATTATTTGAAAACATTTTGGAAAATTTCGGACATTTTTCAATCAAAAATTGTGGAAAATGTCGAATAATTTCGAAAAAAAATTTCAAAATAAAATCGACAAATGATATCTTATGGAAATAGCAGAAAATCATTTTAGAACCAAGAATAAACAAAAAATTACCAAAAAAAAAAAAAAAAAAAAAACATCAGTTTAATTGAAAAAGATCAAAAATTGTGTGAAAATCGAACATACGACCAAAGTGAAATTGACAAAGATCGAAAAAAAAAAGAACATATTTCGATGCTTCACATCAAAATGCAAACTCACTTGATATCAAATTCTAATGATTCAGGTAAAGCCCTAAGTTGATCAGGTGTTGAATCTTTTCGATCACGTGATTTAGATCTACCTCTAGTTGGGCTTCGTGGTGATTCGTTTTCAATGGCAAGTGATGATAAATCTACAATACGAGAAATTTCGTATGAAAAAAAAAAAAATTTCATTCAAAAATCAAATCTCAATTGAAATCAATATGAAGGAGAAGAAAAAAAAAAACTATCAGTCCATCTCCACTTAATCAATCAAAATCAAACGTAAAATCACAGGTGAGAAAAAATAAGCTGTGTTTAGTCAATACAATAACCAAAAACAAATGAAAAGCTTCACGCAAAGCTTTCAAAGTATTACAAATATTAATTTAATAAAAACAAATCGAAATCAAATTCAAAACAAAAATCGAATGAAAAACAACTCTTGAATAATTCATATTACACGTACAGTCCATTCGTTTCCGCATCGCACTCCAGGCGACCGCTAATCCATTGTAAAATTATCATTGAGAAATAGAACAATATATAATATTTGTATAAAATATGTGTAAATGTGATTTGGATTGATTCATTTACCTGGTGTTAAAAAATTGGTGTCAATATCTTTTGGTGGATGGCTGCCAACATCATGATTTTCTAAATATGCATGAAGATGTGACCAGAGTGCCGATTTTCCTTGTTTATTTGTTAAACCATGTGACCAAACTTTTTCCAAAAGATCACACAGTGATGCGATCATTGTATTCTCTTCAACACCAATTACAGACACTTCACCGCTCAAACCAAGCGCAATCGCTTCAGTGCCCATCTTTTCAAGCAGCATTCGTTTCGTTTTACTTTTACAATCCTAACGCAAAAATGAATGAAAAAAATTCGAAAAATTAACTTATTCCAAATTCAAACAAATTTACACATGGATTTTTGAATAAAAAAAAAAAAAAAAACAAAAAAAAACAATTTTAAACAAAAAAACGACATGTTTTCTGTTCATTTAAAATTGTTTAAAATATTTAAAATGATGAGAATCGAAAAATAACTTGAGAAACAAAATAATTTTAAATTTCTTAACAATTTTCAATCAATTGAAATAAAAAATTTTCGATGAAAAGAAAAAAAAAAAAAAAAAAAAATTAAATTGAACAAAGGGAAAGGAAAAAATCGAAAAAATTTCTCAAAAATTGAAGAATGCTTGAAACACTAACTTTTAGTAATTTTTCAACGAATGTCCAATTGGCTTGCGCCAATAGTGCTGGACTTAATTCATTTGTTGATAAATTAGCCGAATTTCGATTGGCCGCTGCTGCAGCCGCACTGCTTGAACTAAATGTTGGCGGTTTTCCATCGATGGAAATCTCTTTGGTTCGCCATTTTGAGCCATTCTTAAAGCGGCGCAAACTGTTGCCTCTGTTTTTAAAAAAAATTTTAAAATTTACCACAATTTAATAGTTTGACCAAGCGAATTTAACGCATCTTTTTTTTTTTTGTTCATTTTTCGACGTTTTTTCGCCAATTTTTTTTTTAATTTCTATTCTTTTTAAATTCAAGTTCTTTTTTTTCCCAAAAAAAAAAATTAATTTTGAAAAATTTTCTAATCTATAAAAATGTCCAATATGAATATGAAAACAAAAAAAAAAAAGAAAAAATATTTACATTTTATGAACAAAACAAGCACAGCATCAAAATACGAAAAATCAACACTAAGAAAATACGCAAAAAATGAGTGAGTGAGAGAGAGAGAGAGAGACGAATAAACGGAAAAAAATAATGTGTTTTTTAGTGAGAAAAAATAAATTGCAATTTAATCCAATAATTGAATTGAAAACAATTTTGACTAACTAAATTACGATAAAATTAAGTTTATAAAAAAAAAAACAATGTAGTAGATTAGCCTTTATTATGAACAGAAACAAATTTTTTATATCTTCATTGTTTTTGTTTTTGTTGTTGTTGTTGTAGGTCATGCTTGTTGTTGAGTGGTTGCAGGTGAATCATGAAATGCTTTTGTCTTTGTTCGAAATGGTTTTTGCTTTAATTCATGCGAATATTTTTTTTTTATTCTGATAATTTTATTGTTTCGTTTCGTTTTTCTTTTCTCTGCCTATTCAATATTCTTTTATATGTTTTACAAATTGCATGCATTATGTCGAATTGATATGTAAAAATGAGAGCAACTGATTCTTTGTTAAATGTAATTATTTATTGTGTAGCTGTCAAGATTCCCTTAAATATGAATGCCACTTGATCGACCCAAATGGCTTTCACAAATAAATTGCATTAAATCCTTAAAACTGAGAAATTATATCGAAAAGTCAATCACAAAACATCACCATGCTTGTTACGATCATGCATACGAATAAAATAAAAATTGATTCATCAACACAAAAAAAAAAAAAAAATCTTCTATCTATATCACTAAAATAAATTCTTTCAACTTTGCAGCAAAATATACATGAATTCATTTTTGTTATTTTTTTTTTCTCTCTTAGCATTGAGTTAATCTAAGAATTTTGTTTGCACGCAAAAAAGTGGTTTGTATAAATACTACAAAAAAGAAAAGTAATAAAAAAAAAAATAAAAATAAAAATAAAAATTGTGAACGCTTAGCAATAAATTATAAAATAGAAAAATCAAATTAATTTAAATGATATGTTGTTGTTTTTCGCTTGTTTTTTCTTCTTTTTTCATTTTATACAAATTCAAAACGCAAAAATTATAATCATAAATAATAAACAACGAAATGATTCCATATATAAATATGGAATTGAGTGCGATATATGTATCAAATGCGCTTAGATTCCATTGTGTTGCACTTTACAATCGAAAGAAGTGTGGTTTAGAATGTGTTTTCGATTCAACTACACTACCTAGATGCTGACTCCTGATTTAATACCGATCTTTCCAAATTCGGAAAACTACGAAAATATGCCGGACGATTTGGTAATATTTCACTTGGTGCCGTCACTTCCATATCAACATTATTTAATCGTTTATCCAAAAATCGTTGCGTTTCACGCGCCAATATACATGGTTCATAATTTGCTGAACGTATCATATTATCACCGCCGTGACGTTTTCTGTTAATAAAATGAAAAAAAAAATTATTAAATTAATCAATTAAAGTTGTGAAATTATTTTCTTAAAAATTATTTTAAAATAATACTTAAAATTTATCTTATTTTACTTCGATCTTTGGAACTTGTAAATGAACCACATTTTTTATTATAATAATACACTGCCAAATACTGGCTGACTTTATTGAGATCATTTGATTTGGTTGGCAGGGGAAAGGTATGGGTCATTGAACATAATATTCTCCCCACCATTAAACCCACATCTTTCCAACATTTCCGAAGATTTTCATCTTAAAAATTTTGGAAGAAAAAAAAAATTCAATTGTTTTTTTTTTTTTTAATTTCTTCTTTTTCTTTTCAATATTTGTTTTAGATTTTTGTTTTTTTTTGAAAATTTTTTCAATTTTTTTCAGAATTTCCTTAAAAAAAAGTTTAGGATATTTTTTTAATTCTGTTAGAATTCTTATTTTTATTATTTTTTCCAATATTTTTTATAATTTTCTGGTCAAAAACATGGCCATTTATTCGATAATTTATTTCTTTTTAAATTTCCTTAGATTTTTCTCAATTCGAATAAAAAAATGTGTAAATTTAATTTTGAAATTTTCAAGTATAGAAGCTATTGCATTGCAATTAAAATTCACTTTCTCAATTTTTTTTAATTTCTGAAAAAAAAATTCTCAATATTACAGATATTTCTGAATTTTCCTGAGATTCTCGAGAACTGTTCGAATTGAATTTTTTTTTTTTTTTTTGAATTGGCTTTTGTGAAACCATTAAGTTTCATAATTTGATAAATTTTATGGGATTTCATCATTAATGGGTTGAAGATCTTGAAATGTGTATATGTATATTGATAGTTTCAAGTGTAAACCAGAACCATTTTCATGTTTTCGAATCTAAATATAGATTAACGAAAGAGGATGAACTAAATGAAGATATAAAAAGAAAATTATTGCCAATTGAAATGTAAACATTTCAAACGTTTTCTCTCTACATCAGTCAAATGCATTTTTACAACTTTTTAATTCTTTTTTACATCAGTGCATGCACTGCCAAAATATTGAAATTAAATTGTTGCTATAAAAAGTTGCATTCAATAAACAAACATAAACAAATGATAAATAAAATTGTCGTAAGCATTAATAAAAATTGTAAATAAAAAAAAAAAAAAAATTAAACATTTGCGGCACATTGACTCAGTAATACATCATAAGCTTATATGATTAATGGCTACCATAAATATACACATTCTGCTACAATATAAATTACTAATATAATAAAATCAATTATATAAAATGTTACAAACTTGAGTATTTTGATGCGGCTATCGAATAATTTTAAATTTGAATCAATGTCACTGTCCCACATGGCCATAATTTTATTGTCAATAAGTGTTGCAAACATTTGACTTTCAAGAAATTGACTTAAAAATGGTCGATGATGTTGTTGTTGATCAGATAAAAATGATGCTTTATCAAAATTTTGCAATGATTCACGATTTGTAAGCCATTCATTTTTATCTTGATTTGGCAATATGACAAAATGCTCATAAGTGGCAAACATTTGTACAAAACGATTTAAAAATATTTCGCGCACAGAATTATTTAAACGTAAATCTTCACAATAACGTTCATGCTGTGATAATGGTCCACGTCGTTTTGTTGGCATAACATCTGTGCTACAATCAATTTCATCCATTGCAATGCCACTGCGTCGTACAATATCACCAATACGTGGTGGTAATGCTGCATTATTTAGTGGTGGCTTTTGTGTAATACGATGATCTTGTACGGGTGCCAATAATGGTTGCGTTTGTCCATCTAATGGATTTGGCGACGATGGACGATCCCAATCAAATGTATCATGCAACGATAATTTTCGTCTCGCATGCATTCCCGACGGTAATGTACAACTTGATGTCATTACATCGTCGTTACGCTATAAATCAAAACCGAAAAAAAAAGAAAATAAATGTTATTCAATCGTTTTTTTTTTGTTTTTTACAGTGAAAAAGATTTTGGATAGTCTGTTCTTCGGATTTTTTAATCTGTTTTTCGGGTTTTTTAGTCTGTTTTTTTTTAATTTATCCATTCTCTTTCCGTACAAAATCGAAAATAATATCTTCGAAAAAGGGAAGAAAAAAACTTGAAAAAGAATTTCATTGAAAATGAATTTGATTTGGGTGGATTGTGCCAAATGAAAATTCACTTTCAATTGGCAAATGGAATGGAAATAAAACAGAAAAAAAATGAAGAAAACCATAAATAAAAATAAAAAATCGATAAAATCCATTTTACCCTTGATGAAAATATATTTGTTCCAATGGAATTATTTGTTGTTGATTGGCCTGGCATTGATTGTATCACATCGCGAACACTTTTATCACGATAATTAACATTGAATTTATCTAAAATGGCCGATATTTCAGCTATAAAATCGGTACGATGTGGAAAAAATGGTAATTCTTCAGGTAATTGTATAGTCTTTTTATCAATATCAACACAGCATAATGTGGCTTCATTGCCAATTTTTAAATAACTTTCGGAATCAGCATGTAAACCCATTACAAATGGTACGGGCGCATCAAGGAAATGGTGTAATGCAACTGGAAGTATTGGTGCATAAACATGTGGCCAAACAAATGGAAATAGTAGCGCCGTTATACATTCACCAACAATCATTAATTTCTGATAATCTGTGAATAACAAGAAAAACAAAAAAAAAAAAAAAAAAAGAAAAGAAAAAAGAGAGTAAAATCGACAAAGCGAATATAATTAGTGATGATTAATTGAGCGTAAAAGTGAAAAACAAATAACAAAAACCAATTATATGAACATTCAATACATACCAGACGAACGAAGCAGCACTTGACTTTCAAGTAAAACGCATGTGAAGAGCTGTATCACGCATTCAACGCCTATATATGTGAATAGCAAACGAATTGGAAAGTCCATTAGAGGTAATTCATCGGATGGGCCAGGTCGCTGTAAAATTGTTGGTATTGGAGGTAAATGTGGTTCTTCAGGTGGTAAATAGATTCGAGTCGAACGACCCGGCTCTGGAATGATCACTTCATACAAAATGTTATACACATAGCTTTCAAGGCTCAAACTTGGCCCCGGCTGACGAGGAAGACATCTATTTTTGAAATAAAAACAAACGAAAATAATTTTCAATTTCATTTTATCTATCTCTGATCATTTAAAAAACAATTTCAATTCAATTCTTACTTGTATAAATTGGTTAAGAAAATCTCCGCTACATGTACATAAGCCACCTGACACACTAATGATATACTTTTTGCCACATACAATTTATCTTTATTTATTTTATAATAGCTCATTGCTGCTGCCGGCGTATTTGCTGCTAATTTGAAATGACGCGGCAATGATCGACATATTGGACTATCTTTAACACGTTGCAAACCAGGTGATGATTGACCATTTGACAATTCGGTCATGAACATTGACTGAAATTATTTTATTTAAATTAGTTTTTTTGTTTTTTTTTTGATTTTTTTTGGTTTTTTTGTTTTTTGTTCCGAATTATTCGTCAAGAATAATTATTTCAAATTGAACAATTGTGAAAACAAATTCCAAAATAAAATTCAAATTTACCTGAAGTGTATGCATTGCATTGCAAATATCCTGATTTCGAACTTCTTCATAAAATATTAAACTGAATCCATGACATCGTTTGCCATCCTCGCGTGTTGTTGCAAATGAATGAAAATGTGGCTCAATTGAATGCTTTTGCGTACGAAATCGCAATCCTTGTGGTAATGATAACATACAAATGCCAGATGCATCAAATGGATTCCAAGATACATTTTCTGGATAATGTGCCAATGGTTTACTTTTATACGCCCGATCCAATGGTGGACAATGTAAACTGTCACCTAAAGGGTACAAATTCAAAGAGAAAATAATCGATTTTAGTCATTTCAATAGAAAATACCATTTTAGTCATTAAAATATGCAATTGAGACGAACGTCCAATAAAGCTCACTACGAAGTAAAAATGTCAACATGAAAGAACAAGAAAACAAAAAAATTGAGAAATTTCGAATTTTTACATAAAAACTTTCTCGAATATTATATAGAATCAATTTTATTCCAGTTGAATGTTTCATGTTTAATCAAGACTTTACCATCTTTCCATAGATTTTGTTTTTGTATTTGATTAATTCGAACTCTCACCACTTCCATTCACAATGCAAATCTAATGCGCTTGAGTGTGGCGCTGTTTTTTTGTTGTTCGGTGAAGGCTCAGTGCTCGCCTTTGGTGGATGCCAGGACATATAAGTTTGGAAACGCTGCTAAGTGATTCTGTTCATGAAATACGATTCTTTACAACATCATTAAGTGGACTCCGTTAGAGGCGTTTTTCATAAATTTCTTTTCCGTATAGTCCTGTGTTTCATAATATTCGAATGGCTCTACGGAATAATTTCATTCATTTTCAATTTCAATTCAGTTTATATGCAATTCAAATTGAATTTATAAACTATACTTTGGCTATATTTTTCTTTCTCATAAGTATTTGACACTCTTGGCCTAGCTACTCTTGCTTGCATCCCTATAATTAATTATCAATTGCATATTCATCTAATAAAAAATCCATAGACGTTACTAAACAGTAATGCATTTGCTTTCGAAGTTGATTGCGATAAAACTGTTTCGAAGAAAAATCATTTGAATAACATAATGTGACAAGAATATGATTATCTTTCAAAGGAAAGGATAAATTTATTTAAATAAATGATAAATGACATATTGCAATCAATGTGGCAATTGTTGTATTTTTTTTACATGTCAAGAGTTTTGATTTCAAGACATGGCTTAAGAGGCAATGAATTTCTTTCCTAATGCGACTTTGTTGT
Source organism: Resseliella maxima (assembly GCA_029041755.1). Classification (NCBI taxonomy): domain Eukaryota; kingdom Metazoa; phylum Arthropoda; class Insecta; order Diptera; family Cecidomyiidae; genus Resseliella; species Resseliella maxima. The sequence continues at coordinate 1,159,052 of JAQOWM010000154.1, forward strand.
AACTGTTGCACAGATAATGGAATGAGATAAAAATAATGGATTTAATTGATGCAAATTATCGTATTGTTTTTTTTTTAAAAAAAAAAACATGATTTGTACGAAACAACAGCCCATTTAGTGACTTTAGAATGATAAATATAATTTGCAGACTCATCAATATTTATCTGAGATAAAAGATATCAATTTCATTGCATTTCATTTCTGAAATGAATTCAATGAAAGATTGGAATTTTGTTTCGAAAAATTCGATAAGTCAGAACTTTTATTGAAAGAACTTTGTTCCGAATAAAAGAATTGAAAAAAAAAAAAAAATAATTTGCTATTTCTTCCAAAGAATGTTGTAATTCAGTAGCCATCTGTAGTTCACAATTAGTATTTAGGCTTAAAATAAGTCGCAAATTGAAATATTTGTCCAAAAATTTGACCTTAAAAAGACATTCTTGTCCAAATAAAGCAACGTCCATTAAAAATGTTTTTCTTAGAACATATTCTTGCATCATTGTGTCAAAGAAAAAAAAAAACATGTAAATCGCTTAAAAGCGCTTAGAATTTTGTTTATACCAAAACGGGTCGTAAATTGTCTCGTTAATTCATTATAAATTCTCACGAATTTCTTGTTTATTTTGAAATAGGAATGGGAAGAGAGAGAGAGGGAAAGAGAGAGAAAGAGAAAGAAAGAGAGAGAGAGACAGAGAGAAAGAGAGAGAGAGCAATGGTGAGAAAAAAAGCCAGTCGTGTTCGAGCTAGCGGCAAAATGGTGTTTGATAATCGTTTGTGTTAATGAACTTTATGCTTTTCAAGCAAAAAAAAAAAAAAAAAAAAAAAAAAAACAACAACAAATTGTGTAATGGATGGAAAAAAACATGTGCAATTGATACATGGTCATTTAAGGCGCATAAAAGGCGTTAAACGATCAAATGAATTGTTTGATTGAAAATCGATTGAAATGATCAGTAATTGCACTTTTGATATATGGAATGCATGAAATCCTCTCGATAAATAGCAATTTAATGAATTGCATCGAAGCGGAAATATGTGTTGATTTTGATTTGTTGAATTTATTAGCTGCCAATTCATGTATATGATTGAAACATTTTCGCATGCCATTCAGTAATTTTATTGACAGAAAGCGCTCAATGGAAATCATGCGAATTTAAATGAATCAAATTCGATTAATATGATGAAATGTAATTATTATTTTATTTTCTTTTCTACGATAAGCATTCAGTTAATGGTCAATGTCCCTGCGGAATAGAAATTTCATATTGAACTCTCACTATCTTTCTCTTTCAATCCATTTGCTTCTCGCAATTTCTCTGTAGTTCTCAAATTAAGAGTCTCAATCCTTCTCAATTTCTCACTCACTCAATCTCTCTCTCTCTCTCTCTCTCTCTCTCCCTCTCTCTCTCCCTCCCCTCTTCCTTTCTCTCTCCCGCCTCTCTCTCTCTCTCTCTCTCTCTCTCTCTTTCTCTCCCTCTCTCTCTCTCTCTCTCTCCCTCCCCTCTTCCTTTCTCTCTCCCGCTCTCTCTCTCTCTCTCTCTCTCCCTCCCCTCTTCCTTTCTCTCTCCCGCTCTCTCTCTCTCTCCCTACCCTCTTCCTTTCTCTCTCCCGCTCTCTCTCTCTCTCTCTCTCTCTCTCTCTCTCTCTCTCTCTCTCTCTCTCTCTCTCTCTCTCTCGTTATCATCGACCCTTGGTCTTTTTCCCCCTCTAGCCATTTCCTATCCGCTGATACCTATTTGTATTCCCAAACTTTAAGTAATCCAATAAAAATGAATTAAAATTCAATTGTAAATGATTGAAATGTGTGAATTGAGTTGATATCTCGGTATACCACACTATAACTGATATAAACGAATGTGTATTTTTTTCTTCATCTTTTTATTTATTGTGTCTGTTTGTATCTGACTTAATTGGTGTGAAAATAATAAATAAGCATATTTGACTGTGATCGAAGTGAGAAGTAGCGTGCAAAATAAAAACCAAACCAAATTGAAACCATAAACATTTGATATGAGCAATGTTTTTTTTTCTTCTATTCAGTTGCTCATACAAATTCGGCACACTCAATTTCCATATAGCGAAAGTATGCGCACGCTACTAATTAGTCTTGAACAAAACGAAAAAGAAAAAAACAAAAAAAAAAAAAGAAGAAAAAAAAAACACACAAAACAAAACCCACAATACCAGCAGCCACATTAACATCATCAGTTTGTATTTGTTTGAAATGTAGTTTTGTGTGTTTGTTCGAATTGTGGATTGAATTGAACAGTGGTGAATGAGTTAAGTGGGACGAACATGTTTGTCATATAATATCCAATCAAGTATCAATTGCGCAGATAAATATATTTTGAGAAGAAATATTAAAAATTGATATAAAATCAAATGTGTATACATACCAGCAAATCGGTCAGGTTCAAGGCCTGTATCAAGATCTAAGCCGCAGATAACAAAATAATCAGCAAAACGATTGGTTGTGGTTTGTTGTCGTTGCTGTGTTTGTTGATTTTTTACCGAAGATGTACCCGTTTCGGCATTTTCATTGTATTTGGTATTGTCATTTTGACCATTCTCGCCCATTTTTCTTTTTCTTTTCTCTCAGTCTCACTCGCTCTCGCTCTCTTTATATCTACCTTTTTTAACGAGCACGATTTGCGATTTCTATTTTTTTTTTTTCACTTTTTATTTCTCTTTCGGCCTTTTCCAATCTTCCGTTAGATTTGATTGCCAATCTCGATGTGTTTTGAATAGCGCTAACGAAAGAGTATATAAAAAAAGAAACGACACTCTTGCACGCAAACTATTTATTCTCTTTGTTTTTCCTTCTCTTCTTCTTCTTCTTCTTCTTCTTCTTCTTCTTCGTTCTTTTTTTTTATCTATTGGCAAAAATTGCGTGTTACCGACACGGCGGAAAAAAAAATAAAAGAAAAAACTGCCTTTTCAACGTTATGCGAACATTTTAAATAAATGTGGCTTTGAATACTGGTGTAAATAATACATTTTCCGCGATGTCATTGTTTCGAGGGGTTTTTTTCTCTTTTTCGCTCTCCGCTCGTCAAAATTGTTTTTTGCACATCATTTTATTCGGTCATCCATTCATTTGTTTGTATTTGTTAAATGCCTTTTGGCGTATTGTCACTGCACTAAAAATTTGTTGTATGTTTTTTTTTTTTACTTCACGATTTTAATATGAATTGGTTTAAAGCTTTTGGTATTTGTTATTTGTTATTTGTTATTTTATTGATACTTCAACATCCACTCACTATCTCTTTCTGTCTCTTTTTTTCTCTAATGCACACAGCCCTTTGGAAATGAAATAAAAACAAAAATTAGAACACAGTAAAAACACCAAAAGTTCATAAGTGTTTTGGAGCACAACATCAACACCAAATGTGTACGGTACTGATTTTTGGAATCGCTACCGCGAAATATATTTCTTGCAGGTACATCTCATCTAAATCGTCCTCTTTCTCTTACTATCATTCTCTGTCCCTCTCTAAATCTCTCACTCTCACTCTCAATCTCTCATTCTCTCTCTCTCTCATTCTCTCTCTCTCTCGCTCTCTCTCTCTCTCTCTTTCACTCTCTCACTCTAAATCTCACTCTCAATCTCACTTTCTCTCTCTCTCACTCTCTCACTCTCTCACTCTCTCACTCGCTCTCTCACTTACTCACTTTTGCTCTAACACAAACACACACACACACACTCTCTTTCTCTCTTTATTCACTTGGTCTCGCTTTATGCTAATTTTTCTTGCTTTTGTTATTATTGCTTTCTCCGCGTTTATGTCCCTCTTTCTCGCTCTCTAACTCTTTCTCTCGGTATATGTACATGTGTCGTACATGTGTTGTATGTATGTATATGTTTGTCGTTTTTGTTTTGTGCTCAGCTGCATGTGATAATATTTTATCAGATTTACTCATGCGACAAATCCAACACGAAATCAAATCTATGCGAGATTTGGTTGTTTTTCTATTTGAAATGGTTTGAATTTGGATTTTTGCTTTTAGCAAATCAATAAATGTACGAAATTGTAAAAATGAACTCTTTAATAAATAGTGATAAATCACATACGGTCAGTTGTTGTTATATTTTCTTCATTTTATTCTTCGTTTTGGTTTATTTATTTATTTTATTTGATTAGCTGTGCACAGACAACGATTAAAGGAAAGAAAATCAAAACAAATTAAGTTCGTTGTGTGTGTGTGTGCTATTGCTATTGCGTGCGATTTCGTTTTACCAAAACCAAGCAAAAAATGTGTATGCTTGTTAATGTTGAATATTCATTATTTAAAAACAGAAACAAATCGACCACATTTCACATTTTCTTTCCCCTCATACATACACACACACACACACACACACACATGAACGCATACACGCGAGCGCGAAATTGTCTCTTTTATTTTGTTCAATTTATTTTTTTTTTTTTTATTTTTGCTCTCTAATTACGCTGTCTCGTATTATTTTGACTTTTTTTTTTTCTTTTTGTTTTTGATTTTGTTTCTCTCGATGTCTAGTTCTTAAAGTCTTTTCATACAATATCTAAAGGTATCTCTCTCTCTCTCTTTCTTTTTATTTTCAATGTCATTTATCACTGAAATTGCACAAAAATTCACAACGCACCACATATAAACAGCACCTTTTTAATGCATGTCTCAATGCAAAAATCACATGCCGTTCATGCAATTGGTTTGATTTTCATTAATTTAATTGAATTTCAATAAAACAAAATTGTTCATGATTGAGAGAGATGAAACACAAAACCAAAAAAAAAAAAACAAATAAAAATAAAGACAAATTTGATTGTTATTATTTTTTCTATCGAAAACTATACTTTGTTGTGTGCGCGTTATGTTGCTACTGCTGATGATTGGTCGGAGCCTGGCTCAATTGTTGGTAAAAGTAACCAGTGCAAAAAACAACAACAACCACATAGACGTACACACACAGAAAGAGAAAGAGAGGGAGAGAGATACATTCACACATTACAAACAACAAAAGAAACCGTAAAAAAAAGAGATATGCAAATGTAAAGCAAATTTCACTCTATGTTACACTTGTCCAAGTGACTATTGATGCTATTTTCCCAAAAATGCAGAGCAAGAGAGCACTACAATAATCAAAAACACAAACTAATTGAACATACACAAATGCACAAAACAACGACGACAACGACAACGAAGACAACAGCTACTCTTCTTTTTTTTCTGTCATTGGCCCGATTCAGTCGATACACACAACGTTTTCATCAGATGCGTTATGATTGTGTGTTTATTTTTTTTTTTTTTTTTTATTGCCAAATACTGTACTGTCGTTCATTGCAAATTGTCTACAATTTCTGTCAAATATTTTCTGACATAACGCACAACATCAACGACATCTATCGCATTCAATGGCATATATATTTTATGCAATTCTTGATTTTGATTTCATTGGATTGCACAACATTTTAGAGAGTAGAGAGAGAGAGAGAAGAAATTAATAAAAAAAAAAAACCAATTGTCCATTGAACTCCGGTTATATTTTTCGATGCCATCATGATCCCCCCACATGAAATTCAATAATGTAATTTGGTTCATTTTCCATCCAGGCGGTATGGATAAGAAACGATACATTAATTTTTAAAACTGATTAAATCGACGCACGCACAAAAAGGTCATAATTAATGAATAAAGTTAATCGAATGAATTGCCATCAAATGTCTAATTAAGAAAAAAGCTTAAATTGTCTTTTCTAGTTTCATTGTAAATGTACGAATTTCCCATGAGTCAATTCATTCTTACGGTTAATGGAAACAGTAATAAATGTATTCGAAAATTCGTAAATCTTTAAATATTGCGCGCCAAATAATACAAATGTCACATCAATGAAATTACGTGTATTTATTGCTGATCGAAATGTCAATCGACTGAAAATAGTATCCTCAAGAACAAAAAAAAAAAAAAAAAAAAAAAGAAAAAAAATCAAAACCTAAACATGACTCAAAACATTTGATAGCAGAAAAAATAAACGAAGTGAAATTTCATTTTAATTTTGAATAATTACGTGAAACAAAGCTAATTAAAACGAGTGACATTAAGACTCATTTTTCATTTTCAATTAACGGCAAGCATAGAAAGACGAGAAAAAGAAAAGAATCGAGACGATTTGTTAAAAGGACCAAACATGCAGGTGAATTATATGCGAATCGCAATTTATGCGTTGACATTTTTAACGTACGCTTACTCTGGCTATGGTTCAAATATAATTCATAATTTACGTGATGCAATTATTGCGGCTGAAGCTGTATTTGGTGATGTTTTTAAAAATCTTATCCATGTCGCACGCAAATTTCAAACAGTTCATTCAGTTTTCGATGCAGCCGTTGAGGAAACATGCATTTTTAAATGTCCTGGTGGTAAAGCGAACAAGAATTTATTGTTTTTTTTTTTTGGTTTTTGTTTTTTCGAAGCCAAAAATTCCACTAAAAAAAACGACTCTTTTCTCCCAAATTACAGATGTAACACCCGTACGAAATAAATTTTATATACCATCAGCCAATGGATGTGGTTCATTAGGTTTAAACATAAATACTGATTATTTACCAGCCGTTGAAATGGAAACATGTTGCAATGATCATGACATTTGCTATGATACATGTAATAAAGATAAAGAATTATGTGATATAGAATTTAAGCGATGCCTTTACAATTATTGTGATACACATGATAAAACAACAATTGGAACGGTTGTATCAAAAGGATGTAAAGCAGCCGCAAAAATGCTTTTCACTGGCACAATGACATTGGGCTGTCGATCATATTTAGATTCACAGGAACGTGCATGCTATTGTGCTCCACCTGGTTCATCATCCAAATCGGATAATAAAAATAAAGATTATAAATATAAAACGAAATATTCAAAGGACAAACCACCGCCACCTGGATGGAAATTCAATCAAGAATTGTAAAGAATCTTTTTTTGTTTTTTGGCTTGTTCGAATTTTCACTGATGCCACATATGTTGGCATCAAACACAGTGTAAATAGACTCGAATCTATGACTCATAGACTATGAGATTAGAAATAAGACCGCCATGACCTTTCCCCCTTCTTCCCAAGACATCGTTTTTTAAAACGATTTCAAATCTCAAACACAGTTTTGATATACAAATAACCATTTACATCCCAATAAATCCAATACAGATCAATTCAATCAATCAAATAATTTTGATCAAATTCAAATCTTTTTTTTTTACCATTTTTGTGTTTTTGTTTAAATAAAAAATTTGAAAGAAAAAAAAAATTTACGAATTTTAAACAATTGTTTTTTCTCTATTTGATTTTTTTTTTTTTTTATTAACTTTTGTCTTTTCTCTACATATACAATCTACAATATTTTCATGTCCAACCAATTTTGTGTTGGCAAACAACCAAATATGGATTTTGTCTACAATGAACTAGAAGAAACACATTTTAATACAATTTTAACAGAAAATAATTATTCATTAAGCATTTGGCACACATTTCTTATTGCACTCTGATCGTTCAACAATGAATAAAATACTTCTTATTATTGATGGTTTTATTTTTCGTTTAAGCAAGTGTTTTTTTTTTTTTAACTCTTATAAGAATAACGATGAATATTCATGTGGCATGACACCACGACGTGGATAAAATGTATGCGATGTTGAATATTTCATTAGATTAGATATGTTACTGGTATAAATATCAGAAAAACGGAACAATCGTCGTGAAAAATATGTTGGATTATTGTATGTGCGAAAAACACTGCCAAATTGTTCGTTGAATACACGTTTGGTGGCTTGTCTATGGAGGAAAAAATTGAAATACAAAAGGTAACAAAATATTCATATTTATAAAATTCTGTTTAGAAGAAATATTTAAAAAGAGAAAAAAAAAACAATTCTAGAAAAATTGGAATTTTTTTTTTTTTGACATTTTCTTAACAATTTCACAACATGTTGAAATTGTCTAGACAATTTATGAAATTTTTCACAAAATTCCTGAGTATTTAAAGCAAATTCCGATAAACTTAAAAAAAAAATCAACGAGAAAAAATCCCGAAAAAAAAAACACATTGTTTACCGAAGTTGATCTCGTTCCAAATTCCATTTACGTAGTGCAATTTGAGCTTCTTCTGATTCATTATCCTGATGATCTTCAATCAATTGAGTGAGCATTTGCAACCAATTTGCATTAGTTTTGAATTCTGGATTATTTAGCGTATCAATTTCATGCTGAAAAAAATGAAACAATAAAAGATAATTGACAAATGTTTTGTTGAACAAACGAAAAAAAAAAGAAGTTGGTACAACACTCTGTTGGAAAAAAATCTGTTTTTACTTCAAGTTCGCTAATAATTGCGCCAGTTCTCCATCCATGTTCTAATGTAACATCAGCCAAATCACTATATGGATGATCACCAAAATATAAAACTTCATGGGCTGACCAGTTCATTAATTCTTGTAGCTGCTTTACAGTTCCTTCATAATAAGTTTTATTCTTTTCCAATTTGCATACGCGATCCCATAAATGTGTTCCACTTTTTGTGTCAAATACTCGAAATGGTCGGGTTTCATCAGTGAAAAATCGTGGTTTACGTGCTTGTACAATTACAACATCAAAATATTCCTTCCAATTTTGTCCAACCAACATATTCATGCCTTGATTCCTGTACGAATGAATGAAATAAGTAATTTTTTTTTTTAAAGCCAATTCAATTATTTTTTTTTTTTTTTTTTTTTTCAAGAATTGTTTCAACTTACACAAAATGATACGGACTATTAGTAACGAGAAATAGTTGCTTATTGTCTTTTCTAAGGCGCTCAAAAAATGGTTTAAGCATTAGATTAACATCAATGTATTTTTCAACATCTTTTGATACAATTCCATGCATTACCGGGTGACATGCTCCTATTGAACGCTATTTCGATATATTTTTTTGTTTTTTTTTTAAATCAATAATTTACAATGGAAATTTTGTCAAAAAATTCAAATGACTCACTTTAACATCTCGAAATAGAATTTCTGGATGGTAATTTAGTTGCTTTTTTTCAAAATATTCGGCAACATTACATAATAAACTTATCTCAGGAACAGAAAATAAATCAGCCAATTGGATCATTTTTCCTCGACCATACTGTTAAAATGTTAACCGTTTGTTTTATAAGATGTTTGAAGAAAATTCAATAAAATCAACAATTTACAAACCTGAGTTTTTGAAGCACCTTCGACATAAGCTGATGAAAATAAATAAATTCCAATTAATATAAAAAGGGAAAAGTATTTAAAATGATAAAATTTTAACGTTTCATCACCTATTTTTGTTTTTAATGAATTTTTTGGCTTAATAGAATAAGTCCAATTTGAGAATATATTTACCTAATGGCACAGCTCGATTGCGATAAATCCGTAACACTTCAGCATTGTCAACAGGCGTTAAACCACGATAAACGGAACCCAATTGAATTTGTAAAAATGAATCCAATTTGAGCAATAAACCTTTTTCAATGTCATAATGCAAACCGCGGATTGCAAATCCTGGCAAATATTCCAAATTTCTTATGTCTTCCGGATACTGTCGCCCAAAGGTTCATAATTAAAAACAAAGAAAGAAATTTTTTTTTTTTTTTTTTTCCGTTCAACACAGAGAAAATCGAAAAAAAATTTGGAAGAAAAAAAAAAAAAAATTTTGAAAAATATGAAAAGAACAAAAGGATTTCAAATTTGCAAAGAAAAAATTCTTCGATAAAAAAGAGTTGAAAGAAACTTTCCCAACAAAAAAAAAAAACGAATTTAGCCAGAAAGAAAATATTCGAAAATTCATGCAAAAGGGATAAATAAAAAGAAAAAAAAAAATCAGCAAAATATAAGAAAAACTGGAAAAAATGAAGAAAAAAAGAAAAAAAAAATGGAAAAAGAAAGCAAATGAACAAAAAATGCACGAATAAATCTAAATAACGTGTTAAGATCTTTATTTACCTTATACTTTTCGACTAGCATATCCCTTGCCAAATTATACAATAGATAATGTAAGGATTTTTTATAACAGGCCAACGTATAATCATAATCAAATCCATAGATTTTAATTTCATTTAAATCGAGCTCATTGCATGCAAATACCGCATTTTTATTAACATCTTTTGGTAATTTTTTTGCTAAAATCAATAAATATCATATGATAAATGTCAACAAATCATAATGATAAAAACAGAATTGTTTGATAAAAAAAAAAAAAAAAAAAAAACAACAAAAACAAAAACAAACAATTCGATTTGCAGAACTTACATTTGAAAAGTGTTTTTGTTTCAGCATAAATTTCATCAAAATTGTGAATGGATCGTGTCGTTATTTTTGGCGGGCATTTTAATATGCGTAACAATAATGAGCACTGAGTATTTGCAAACATTTTTTTTTTTTTTACAATGTATTGTGTACTTAATTTATAAAAACAAAATAACAATATGGCAATATGACTACTTCGCAAAACAAAAAACCAAATAAAAATTGTGTCAATTTAAAAATGTCGATGATTTGTGATTTTTTCTCTTCTTTGTTTTTGTTCACATTTTTATTTGCATACATTTGAAATGTGTGTGTGTGTGTGTGTGTGTGTGTGTGTGTGTGTGTCGCACAAGTGATTTTCTATTTTCTGCTCAAACTGCAAATTTGATCGCAATGCATGCAATGAATTTACACTTAATTGATTGACGTTTTGTATAATAGCAATGAAGTTGGCCGCGTATTCAAATTGTTCAGTTTACAGACTGGCTGTTTGTTTTAAACAAAGTTTTTCTTTTTCTTTTGGAAAATTTAAGAGATTTTTGGAAAATATTCAATATTGATACCATCAAAATTGAACATATAAAGAAAATAGTCAATACTTTTTATCGAATATAAATAAAATGAATGTTCCTTGAAAAATTTAAAATTGTAGAATGGTCCTTGGAAGGTGGTCTGTCTTTTACATACAAGAAATTCAAATCTAAAAAAAATGAACAAGATCTAGTTTTATATTAATCAAATCACAAAAATACCACGAGATTCTATCATGAAAATCACCGTTTGATGCCAATCACTTGGTTAAAGAAACAAATTTATCACTTCTATACTTTTGAAAGATCCAAAACTATATAAAACATTGAATTTTAACCTGTTATGAACTTTATGTTTTTTGCAGTATTTTTTTTTCGAAAAAATTTGTAACAAAAAATCAAATAAAATTAATTTTTTCTGCTTGTTGATTTCAAAAAACACTTAAAAATCAAAAGAAACACTCTTACATACTTTCTTTCTTTTCTTCTTTCTCTTCTCTCTCTCTCTCTCTCTCTCTCACTCTCCTTCTTTCGCTGTCTCGTACTATTTCAAACAATGTAAAACCGTCGAAATTCCAAAGAAATCATGCAATTCTTCATGAAATTATGAAATCATACAATAATATCTTATTAAATGGGTATCTTAATGGAATAATCAGCGCCACCTGTTGTAAAATAATCCATTTAATTTATATGATTCAAATAGTTTTTTTAATGCGTATTGAACGCATTCATTTTTGAAAGACATGCCTATTCTGACAAAAGGCGAATGAAAGAAAAAAAAAAAAAAGAAAAAAATAAAAATAAATACAAACCATTGGAAGCATTATCAAATAACACGACTCAATTTGGTCGGTGGCTTGCGAGCAATTCAGATCGTAGCAAGTGTGTGTGCATTTCTTCTTTTTTTTTTTTCATTCGGTTTGATTTTTTAGTTCACAAAGTAAAAAGAAAACACAAATCGAGCTTGTTTGAGAAAAGATCAAGTAAACCTACTAATTGAGTCAAAGACACGCATTTCTGTGATTGAAAGAAAAAAAAATTGGTTTTTTTTTTTTTTTTTTTCTTGTCGCTTCTTTTTATACAGTAAGTATATATATATAAGCAATATCGTCTGACATTCCAAGTATTGAGCAATAATTTGTAATTCGTCTATTTCATAATTTGTATATATTATTGAAACAGGCAAAACAAAACAAAACAAAACAAAACAAAACAAAACAAAAATTAAAAGAAAAAAAGTTCCATCATGAGTAACCCGCCATCCGTTCTATATCCACACGTTTATATTGCACATAATAATGATGCAAACTACAATCAAAATCATTTCGATGGAAATATTGCTGAAACAACAGAACGTAAGTAGATTTTCTTTGTCTTTTTTTCTTGATACGGCATAATTTTTTTTGAAAAACCGTATTCGCAAAAGGTGCGTCTTCCTAGACCAACGATTAACAACGATTCCATACATTTACAATTGTCAACGTTTGTCAAAAATGTATGGAAACGTTGTCAATCGTTGAGCCAAGCTCGAATTGTTTGTATATTAATACATTGGATAAATATGATTTAAAACACAAAGACGCCCTCTATGTGTTGATTGTTTCTCACTATGTGTATTAAGTAATTACATCGCTTATCATGTGCCCATGAGATTTGTGGTTTTTGTCTGTACTCATTCAATATGAAGCGCTCTAAAGCATCTGCGATGTTTCGCACGTAGAGGGCGAATTGTTATTTTTGAGTCTTTATGAATTCGTGCTTGGTTGAGCATAGGAACACGCATCTTAAGTGATTTGAGAAAAAAGAAAAAAAAATGCATCAAGTGTCATTATTTTGACACGGAAAAATTAAGAAAAAGAAAAAGAAATAGAAAAATTTTGTATAATTTTTGTAGAAAATTGGATCCATGTACCAAATGTATGCCGCTTCTTTCTGAATGGCAATTGTCGTTATGGTGATTTTTGTCGAAATTCGCACAATATTCGAAATGAATCAGCCGCACCAATGCAACATGTCAATCGGCCACGCCAAGCAAATAGCTTAGTCATTGACAACAATACCGCCACCACCACCGCCATAAACACCAACAATAACATATGCACAGATACCAATGAAACTACACGCAATTGGATCGATGCACCCGAATTTATACCACGTTATGTAAGTCAAAACAATTACGATACCACACAATCAACCGAAAATGTTCAAGGTGCTTCGAGGTTAGTTTCATATCACAATAGAATCTTAATCGTATGATTCAATCTAATTTTTGTTTTGTTTTTTCTGTTTCTTTTTGTCGTCTTGTTACCATCACACATTTTTCTCAATTAATATGTTTGATACATGAAATGCAAAAAAAAAAAAAAAAAAAAAAAAAAAAAATAGCAATGAAACAACACTTTCCTATGCTCGAATCGTGTCGGGAAATTCATATGGTGAAAATGCCACAGAAATGTTCAACAATGATGGCCAACAACCATTATCCACCGAATATATGGTATCAACTCTTTGCCCGTACATTCAAACGATAATTAATCGATCGGACGGTACAATCAGTTGTAAATATGGTGATCGTTGCCCATATCAACATGGCGATCTATGTGAAATATGCGGCGCATATTGTTTACATCCAACAGATGAACATCAACGAAAAAATCATGAAAAGGTACAATTCATACATTTTCTAATACATTGCAACACCATGAAATCGTTATCAATTCAGGCGATTCATTGTCATAGTTTATCGTTTTTGACATTTTTTCAAGAAAACATACTGAATGAAACATTGAGAATTGTATTTTTAAGTGAAATATGTCAAAAACTCTTTGCCAAAACTTGAAATTAAGAAGAAAAAAATGAAAATTTAATTTTTATTTATCTTTTTCTCTCGGTCTCTCACTTCGCACACTTGCTCCATTTCAAAAGGAATGCATGAAAATAATGGAAAAAGATATGGAACATTCATTTGCTGTAGCACGTTCAAAAGATAAAACATGTGGCATTTGCTTTGAAGTAATAACAGAAAAAACAAGCCGTAGTGAGCATCGCTTCGGTATATTACCAAATTGTAATCACATCTTTTGTTTGTCATGTATACGAAAATGGCGTCAAGCAAAAAATTTTGATAGCACCATAACACGTGCCTGTCCCGAATGTCGTGTTGAATCGCATTATGTATGTCCAAGTCTTTATTGGGTTGATACAAAAGAGGAAAAGGAAAAATTATTAAATGAGTACAAAGAGGCAACGGGAAAACAAAATTGCAAATATTTCAATCGGGTATGTATATATTGAATTTGAACAAAAATTTAAAAAAAAACAAAACGAAACAAAACAAAACACATAGAAAGATAGATATTTAATGTGAACCATTTTTTCTAAAACCAAAAAAAAAAAAAAAAAAAAAAAAAAAAAAAAACAGGGCGAAGGAACGTGTCCATTTGGCAACAAATGTTTCTACAAACACGCTCTACCGAACGGTGAACTTGTTGATGTTGGCATACCACAACAGCGTCGTCGATTTGATCTCCATGGTGATAGCAATATTGTTGAGGTGCGTTTTAAATTCATTTTTTTTTTTCTCTTTTTCCCAAAGTAATTTGCTTCACAATTCATTTCAATTCGATTTGAAGCAATTTTGAAATATAAAATTTAAAGAAAAAATGTTTTCATTTTTATTTCAAAACCATTTTTTTTTCAATTTTACATTAATGTAATGTATGTATTTCATAACCATTCCAGAGTGTCATATTATGGAATTTCCTGCAAGCACGTGATAATTTCGATACAAGCGATGATGACGATACCTTTTCATCGTACACCGATCCAAGTGATTCAAATTGAATGAATGAATATGGTGATCGCGCATTGGCGCAACAGTGAGAAACACTACATAATAATATTTCTCACATAAATGATATATAAATGTGTGTGTTTGTTATATGAATAAGGTTCTCGCCAAAATGTTATTGATCAAAATTATTGGTAGTAATGTTATTGCTTATTAATACATTTATTTTCGAAAAATCGTTTTTCTTGAAGAAAAAAAAAACAAAAAAACAAAAACATAGCTAAACATAAACGAAAAAAAAAAAAAATAAGAAAAATTGTTCCAAATAATAATGACCGAATTGTGTCTATCCATATAGCTGCGCTATGCGGACTGCGTACAAAATAAAATAAAAGCACACACATATTACCTATACCCAAAATCATAGCCGTAAAACGGAATTAATCGAAGAGAAAGAATAGAGAGAGAGAGAGAGAGAGAGAGAGAGAGAGAGAGAGAGAGAGAGTGAAAATGGAAAAAAAAATAACAAATTTAAAAATTGTGTACTTGAATGATTGGTGGTTTTCAATATGACATTATGCTTTAGGTTTAGACATAGAATTGTTATTCTTTTATTGAATCAAAACAACCGATCAAATTAATCGCAAAATTTATGTATATACACATACAGCAGCTGGCTTATTGCAGCTTTTTGTTAAATTTAACTATTATATGTTAATCAATTTTTTTTTTTTCACTTTCTTGTTTTTTTGTTTTGCGGCGGGAATTGGAAAATTAACAGATTTAAAAAGAGGGAGAGAAAAAAAAAACAATATGTACAAAACAAACGAGGATATTTGAAGTGTATAAAAGTCGGGTTCATCGAACATTTCAAATTTCAATAGACTTAACATGAGCATGATTTTTTTGATTGAAAATGGAATAATAATCTTGTTTCAGGGCATTTCAATAGCATTCCCTTGAAATTCCTTTACCTTCTAATTTATAAGATATTTTAGGGAAAAAGGCTTCTTTTTCAAAGGTCCTGAAAAATGGAAATTTGCTAAAAAAAATTCGTAACATGAATTTGAAAATTTTTTCCCTACAATCAAATGATGCAAATTGATGGGAAAAATACGAAAAATTCATTTGCAAATCATTTCAATTATTTTTCAACAATGTGAAGAGAGAGAGATTTTTTTTTTTTTTCTCATCAATTTTTTTCATTCCAATGGAACCAATGAAAATAAGCCATTTTTCAAAACTTTAAATATGAAAGTAAAGAAATTCGATGAATGCATTTTCAAACAAAGCCTTGGAATGACATTTATTTATTCTTATCTTCTTTATCATAAAATTCATACACATTTTTGTGTCAATTATTATTTGAACAATTCGATGCATCACACTATGAAGAGTAATGAAAATGAAGAAAATAAAAAGTGAAATCGTATATTTTACCGCGTTCACATATATTGTTTCTAATGTTGAAACTTATTCACTATTATTTAATGTGCCTTTTTCTATTTAAATATGCAACTATTAATGTAAATCAAAAATTAAAAGAAAAAAAAAAAAAAAACAAAAACAAAAACAAAAAATAAACTCTTTATGAAACTCCAATTAAGACAAGTAATAAAGGAATGAAATATTATCGCATTAGCAATATTATGGGTCATTTTTATTCAATAATTTTTCTTTATTTCAGTAATAGATCGTCCTTTGTAGAGGAAAAGATAAGATAATGAATAAGTGAAAGGGATGGTGAATGATTATGTACTTGAATGATTGGTGACAAAAGAAGATGATAGAATGCACTTTTTTGCCTTTGTGTTTTTAATGCATTAAAATTGACTTTTTTTCCGATTTAAATAAAAGTAATTCAAAATGCACTGCCTATTAAGCTGTGTTTTTTTCAGAAACATTATGACGATCGTATCTATTACAAGCGGTGTAGTGTTTTTCCAATCATTTCAATAAAAAGAAAAGAAAAAAAAAAAAAAAAAAAATAAAAATAAAAAATATTCAATAGCTTTTAGAGTACAAAAATCGAATTCGAAAATTAATTTTAGGATCCACAGTACAGTTGTTATGTTTTCGACTAAGTTTTTCAAAATCGATGAAAGGAAATTATAATTGAAACCATGATGCATATTTGGGGTATATTGCTTCTTTGACAATCCGATAGCATCATTTTGTCGAATTTTTTGAAGAAATTTGGTAACTCAAACTGGTAAAGATCTTGAAATAAATATAAGTACATATTATCTCTAAAAAATATAATTTAAAAAAAAAAATCTATTTTTCTCATGCAAATATGCAGAAAAAATGTGAAAAATCATAAAGTTGAGAGAAAAAAAAAATACTCAAATTCTGCAAAAATCTTCACGAAATTGACTTCAAACTGATGGAAATATAAAGATTTGCAGAGATTTCAAGAAAATCAAAGAAAAAAAAAAAACGAAAAATAAATCTAAAAATGCAATAATTTGCAATTTGCATTTGCTGAGTAAACAGAAAAAATTGCGCAAATGTTAAAACGGTTTTCAAACGAATCCGTTTATCAATATTGTACAACTTCACTGTATATGTGATATACCAATACATTGATGCGCATGCTTCAATTTATATTGGAAAGTTGTAAATATATTCACACATTGGCATAAATGAAACGTCACACGCAACGAAAAGAAGAAGAAGAAGAAGAAGAAATAAAACAGTAGAAGAAGATGCAAAGAAGAAAATAAACGCATAAATGAGTGAATGAGAAAGCAAGAATTGGACATTTGTAAACAGCAAATATTTGACACAATCAAACACAGACAAATATGTGTGTATAATAGAGAGATCGAGAGAGAGAAGGAGATGAATTGAGAAAGATAGAAACGCTCACACATACCGTTTGCTATTTTGTTGGGGTTTTTGTTGTTGACAGCATTTCATGTGGTATAAATTACACATAAATTTCTATTTGCCCATTTAGTTGCATATTGTGTGTGAAAGTGTTCACAAAGTAAACGATTCATACGCATCATTCATTGTTTCTGTTGCTGTTATTGTTATTGTCGATTCATGATCCGCACGATACATACAATACACAACATACAATTTGAGCAAAAGTGTAGCATATTGCATGTTATTTAGTTTAATAATTGTCTGTAATTTGTTCAATCAAATCACAAATAAAAAATAAAAAGAAACGTAAGAAACATGTGAATGAACATGATGAATTAGTGTTGTGTATTGTGATGTGATGTGAATGACACAGAAAATAGAATACAAAAATTATTTTTATTTTTTTTTCGCATTCTTTTATTCACATTTTGCCGACGACGAATACGATCACAAAACGGAAACTTAGCGCCAAAATACCCACAAGAACAACCAAAACGGTTGAACAAATGTGCGTGCGTGCGTGTGTGCGTGTGCGTGTTTGGTTTAAAAATTGAATTTTGTGCAGTTGGTTTTGTTTTGTTTTTTCTTTTTTTTTTTTTTTTCGTTTTGTAAAAGCCCGAAAATAAAATCACCAACATTACATTTGTTGTCATTTTTACACCGCCAGTGAGTATATTCTTTATAAGATGTTGGTCAAATTGTCCTTTGGCCAATGTTGATTTTTTTATTTTTAGATAAAATTGCATCAAATTTTAAACTCAATCAATTGAATTCATTTGATCATTATCCCATTAAATTGTGCTGTGTGAATGTTTATTCACTTCATTTTATTGTTATTGTTATTGTTTTTGTTGCATGGATCGATGTTTTTTTAGTTAAAACCGGTAACCTTTCAGCTCATTTGATCTAATCACAGTTATTCGGCATATAATTTTCTGATCTAACCGACCGGAAGTTATTATTCATTTTGAAAACAAATCGATGATGTATAACAACGGCTGCATTTTGTAATATTTTGTTAAAGTTCGAAAAAAAAACAAAAAATAAAAAAAAAAAAAACAGAAAATTCTGCAATTGTCATTGTTTTCTATCTTCTTATTCTTTCGTATCATTGTTATGATACAACATTGAATGAATATAGAAATGCGTTCAAAGCATTTCCTACATAAACTATCCATTTGATTCCACTTATCTTGAATGTCACTTTTCATATTTTCATTCATTGTTGCATATTTATTTATCTACATTTATCCACAGACAACGTGCTTGCACAATCACGATAAATCTAAACCAAGCAAATCATAAACACTGAGTTCAACTTAATGTATCCATTTGTCTATTATTTTTTTTTTTTTTTTTGTCATTTTAGCTTTGTGTTGATATTGGTTTTTGTTTTCGTTTTCGTTTTAAATCATAGATTTTGACACTACGTTCCCTTAAATCCTCCTCTGACGCTCTAGTCGAATTGCTCAAACTTATGTTGATGAATTGCTCAAAATTATTCGAAATTTCTAGGGTTTTTTGAAAATTGTTAAGATCCATTTATACTAGGTAGAGTGAACTTCAGTGATCTCCTTTGAACTTTTGGTTGGGATCCATTTGAGCTCGATGCACTCACAACCTATGTTATTAGCAGGAATTGTCGTTTCTCGATTTGAAATAATAGGGAATGTATCGAATGCAACAAACATTTCAAATAAGTGCATTAAATGGAACATTTGGACCTATCTCTAGAGATGAGACCAACTGGTATTTTCCCTAATTATTGAAAAATGTTCTATTTTTGTTACAGTGATAAAATTTGGTATCAATAATTCTAGTAAAAATGAGTTTATGAGCAACAGATTAACCGTATTCCCATTGGGCGTCTCCATTCAACCCATTATTTTGTTTTGAATATTAATCATCAATAATTTAACAAGAAAAACCATTGTAAACATTGAAAAGAGGCAAATTCATTTTTTATTCATAAATTGTTATCAATACTTGAATGAAAAAAAAAAAAAAAATTGCACGCGAATATTTAAAAAAAAAAAATGATTGATTAATTGATGTGATGTTGATTATCAGTTGCAGTCGTTTATGGTAAAGCGTTGAGATGATTATGTCCCATAAACGAGAACAATTGTAATTATTGTCATTAACAAATTACAAGTTATTAGAATATTTACAAAATGATATCACGTATGTGCTTGTTTATTTACCCATACTGGGTCATCGACATTTATTTTTTTATTTTTTTTTTTTTTTTTAACTGACTGATGTCAATTTATTCAAGTCTGTCCATATGCAAATGTGATTTTTTTTCATTACTTTCAAAAACCACACCACACGAAATGTAATTTTCATAGAAATTATTTGGACAATTTAAATATTGGGTTGACATTAGTTTGATGGCAATTTTTGGCAAAATTAATGTGTTTACATTTTTTTGGCCAATTGTTACAATTTGGCCAATTGTTCACATTTTTTTTCTGTTTATTTTTTTTTTTTTTTCCTTTTTGCATAATACTAATCGTTGAACTTTTTTTTCTTCAATTCTCTTCTCTCTTTTCATCTCTTCCCTATCATCCATCACCTCTTTCTTTATTCATATTTTATCGCAATTGTTCACATTTCAATCGCAATTCGTACATTTTTCACATGACCATTTAATTTAAATCACGGTAATTAGCTAAAAATATTGATAATTTTTATTTCCTCACGTCCGGAATCAAATGATAATGATTTTTAGTTATTTTTAAAAATTCACACATATGCATGACCTAAGACCTCATTTAATGCCAATAGATAATTTAAAATGAATTTGTTATCAAAATAAATGTGTGTGATAATAAGTGTGCACACAGTACAGCTGAATGTTCTCAATTGAATTTGGTTAATATGTGAAATGAGTGAAAAATTTAAATTTTCTTTCAGTTTCGTTGCAGTGCTCAATCGTAATGGACAATATTAATCGAAAGTAGCCACTTTTACCGTGACGATTAAGTGTTTTATGATTGCTTTAAAGCACATAAATAAATAGACACTTTCCAAACATCGGATTCAACAATATTTACATTTTCATTATTTTATAAACAACAAGTAAGTCTTCGATTCAAATTTCCTTTTCATTCATCATGTTTATTTTTTTTTATACAAGTGCAACTTTTCTATTTATAAATGGTTCAAATCAAGTGGCCAATTTTAAAATACACAAATTATCTGACGTTTCATTTTTTTTTTTTTTTCAAAATTTCATTTGTGCTTCGTTCGTTGGTCACGTGCTTCGTTTATATGTCAATTGGTATGACTAATAATAAAACATAATAACGTATGTTTTGTTGAAATTTGATAAGAATTAAACAAAATGTATTTTGGAAATGAATTGTTTGTCAAGGGAATTCCAATTTTTTTTTTTTTCAAAAAAAAAATATGTTTGAATTTTAGTTCAAAATTTTCAAAAAATCTCCAAATGACCAACAAAATATGTTGTAATTATGTTGATTACGCCAAATTTATTTAAAATATTTGTCTTTCGTATCGTATTGATCTCATATTGGCAACATTCATTCAATGGCAATTCTTTTATTCGGAACAAATTCCGTTAATTCGATTAGAATATCAACAATCTACATGTAGCCAAAGCAAACGAGTCCAATTTGGAATTTCCAGATGTTGTGCCACGGGTATTCAATTTTTTTTTTCTTTCCTAATTTTTCTCTTTTCCATTTGCTTCTCCTTCATTTCAAGCGATTTGCTGATTGTTCTTTACAATGAGTTTACAACTTGGTGAATCGATGTAATAAAATAAAAATGAATCGTTACTTTTTGCTTAAATTGTTCAATTAATGTATGTTATAAATGATTATCTTTATGAGCGTAATAAAGTCAATCCCGACAAATTTTAATCGTCACTGGGATGGGGATTTCTTTCTTTTTTTTTTGTTTTTGGTTTTTGTTCTTGGATTTTTTTGAAAAAAGACAAAAAAAAAATCGGCATATTAACAAAAAAGACGTAAAAACCGGTGAGTTAACAACTTTCAAACTCAAACGTCAATATGTTGAATAGGTCAACGTTAAAAAATTCTTTGATTTCAAAAGAAAAAAAAAATGATTCGCATTTTTAATGAGTGTAATCATTGAAAACACATTGTTTTAATCAATCACATGACAAAACAATCTTGTTAAACCGGTTTTCTTTCTCTTTCTCTCTCAGTTTACCTTTGCTTGTTCTCAATCCTTCTTTCTCACTCACTTCTCATGAATTCTTTCTCTTACAGCACGTGTTGCTTCTCTCTCTCTTTCTCTCTCTCTCTCTCTCTCTCTCTCTCTCTCTCTCTCTCTCTCTCTCTCTTTCTCTCTTTCTCTCTCTCTCTCTCTCTCTCTCTCTCTCTCTCTCTCTCTCTCTCTCTCTCTCTCTCTCTCTCTCTCTCTCTCTATCTTCCTCTTTCTCTCTCTCTCTCTCTCTCTCTCTCTCTCTCTCTCTCTTCCTCTTTCTCTCTTTCTCTCTCTCTCTCTTCTTCTTTCTCTTTCTCTCTCTCTCTCTCTTTCTCTTTCTTTTTCTCTCTTTCTCTTTCTCTACGTGTATAGAGTAGTTGTCGTTCAAGAAATATTTTTGTCAAGTTTACGAAATGAAATGCGACTTCCTCATTTGAATCGTGACATTTAATTTAAGTTTTTTTTCTTCTTTGCAACAATTGACAAATATCTTCATTTCCACTCTTTTTAATTTCGATAGAAATATTGTTTCATACAAAATGAATGTGTTTTTTACACGTGTTTGTTTTATTGACTTGAATTTTTCATTAATTTTTCAACCAAAATGTGGACATTTTAAACAAAAAAAAAAATTTTTTTTTTGACGGAAGAATGAAGAAATTAATAAAAAAAAAACGATTTAATTTGATTTTCCAGATTGGCCAATAGAGAGCGATTGGAGTGATTTCTGGTGGTAATTTCGGTCAGAAATGGCTACTCCATTCGAAAATAGCATTGACGATGTGAGCATAGCGATTCAACAACGAACAGGTAAACAAAACGTAAAGAAAACATAAAACACCTTTTTCGTTCGTTCTCTTTCCTTGTCGTATTTCATGCGCTAATAATAAATTGTTTAATTAATAGCAATTGATATTTTTGTTCGACGAAAAAGATGAAAAGAATTTTATTATTTACAAAGCCATTTAATTGTTTCAGTTAATTGCATCGTTTAATTGTAAATGCAAATCATGTGATTTTCGTTTGTCGGCTCCAATTGTAATGAAATATAAAAGCAAATAGGTTTATTTCACATGTCATGTGACTTTTAGGATGAGTTTGATAGAAAGAGCGTGTAAGAATGCATCGAATTTTTTTTTTCTCTCTCTTTTTTTAAACTGAATTTTTTTTTTCTCTCTTTTTGGATTGAAATATAAATTGCTAATTTTCGACTGTGAAATAAGAAATTTTATCATTTTTTTCATTTTTTTTTTTTGTTTTTTTTTTCTTTTTTGAATTTTCAAATTGTAATCAAAAGTGGCAAAATTTCATTGCGTTAATATTTTTGTCCAATTAAAACTCAAATTGATAATCAAAAGTTGAACGAAAAAACCGCTATTTTTTTTTTTTACAAAGAAGTAACCGCCGCAAAATTCCCAAGTAATTTTTGTAAATGATTCTTATTTTCATTCTCATTCGTGTGTAGATTATTCGTACGATCGAACAGAGCAATGGCCACCAATATGCAGTATAATCAATCGAAATACGCGTCGAATGTATAACGATCGAAAGCAAATAATGATGAATCGTTTGCCAATATTGAAATGGTTGCCCACGTATCGGCTTAGCTATTTGTTTTACGATTTTATTGCCGGTCTAACGGTCGGTTTGACAGCAATACCGCAAGGTATTGCATATGCAATTGTTGCCGGTCTCCCACCGCAATATGGCCTTTATTCAGGCTTTATAGGCTCATTTGTTTATTTAGTTTTTGGTAGCAGTAAGGATGTAACAATAGGTAAGTGAGTTAGAAAGACAGATATAGAGAGGATGATATAGAAGAGAATGAGTAAGAGTAAGAGAGAGAGAGAGAGAGAGAGAGAGAGAGAGAGAGAGAGTCTGTAAACAATTTCTTTTTATAGGACCGACTGCAATTTTATCACTATTGATTCAACGTTATGTTGCCGAAAGTATTGATTTTGCCACATTTTTAACGCTGGTCAATGGTGCGTTGATTTTTATATTTGGTATGCTGAATTTGGGATTTTTAGTTCAATTCATATCAGTGCCGGTAAGTTGTTGTTATGAAATTGTAGATAATAAACGACCGCTATTTAAAATCTCTTTTATAATTCATATGTGTTTGTGCATATTTTTGTCTGTGTATGAAATAGGTAACAGTCGGTTTTACGACTGCAGCCGCAATGACAATTGGAAGTAGCCAAGTGAAATCGTTGTTAGGTATTAAGGGATCCACAAATGGTTTTATCGAATCATGGATTAGCGTTATCACACATATACATGACACCAAATTATGGGATGCATTGCTTGGTGCTTCAACCATTATTGTATTGATGCTTCTAAAGGTATTAAAATCAAATTGAAAATGACTTTTTCATTGAAAAATGAACAAGTTAACAATTTTTATATTTTTACCAAAAAACAGAAAAAAAAAAAAAAAATCCAATCTTTTTCTCATTTTATTACAGAATTTGAAGTACAAAAAAAGCTTACGTGATGTTGACAGTCAATCGATTTGGAAAAATGAAACAAAAAAGTATTTATCATTAGGACGGAATGCAATTGTTGTAATTTTTGGTACAGTATTGGCGTATATATTAAACATTTATGATAAACATCCATTTACGTTGACTGGTAAGTTATAATAATATCATATCTGAACATTTATTTTTCATAATCACATTGTTGTTTATTTTTTAAAATGTACTCAATACGTGTCAACGGCACGATAATGTTATCAATTCAATTCAATTACGCTTAACAACAATTCAAAAAAACCATTTTATCTTTCACGTTTCTTTTAACATTTTCAAAAATAGAACATTAATGATTTATGACAAATAAATAACTGAAAATTATGTAATTCCATCGCATTCCCCGCGATGATAATTCCTAAATTTCTCAAGTACAACGTGCTCACGCTAATAATTATCACATGAGTCATTTCAATTTTACTCGTATGATTGACATTTTCTTGGCCATTTTTTCATAGCATAGCTGAATTTCACATTCTCCAACTCCAGCCTTAAACAAAAACAATGAACTTGCAATGAAAAATTACTCATAATGTGAATATGTATTTAAATTTATAGGAAAAGTTGCATCTGGTTTACCTGAAATAAAAGTACCACCAATGCACACAACAATTGGCAATGAAACACTTTATACGCTTGATATGATTACGCATGTTGGTTCATCAATTATAGCACTTCCATTGATATCAATTCTCGAAAGTATTGCAGTTGCCAAAGCATTTTGTAAGTGTGAATAAAAAGAAAGAAAAAAAATCATTTCATCCGAAAATTTTAATTGAAAAAAGATAATTTTTTATTTTTGTTTTTTGTTTTTTGTTTTTTGTTTTTTGTTTTTTTTTTTCGTTTTGTTCGGAAAATTTCATTTTGTTAATCAGCCAAAGGAAAAACGATTGATGCTACGCAAGAGATGTTAGCACTTGGTTTATGCAATTTGGTTGGAGCATTTGTTCAATCGATGCCAGTAACCGGTTCATTTACACGAACTGCTGTTAATAATGCAAGCGGTGTACGTACCACACTTGGTGGAATTGTAACTGGTTGCCTTGTTTTATTATCACTGGGATTTTTAACCGATTCATTTCGTTTCATACCGAAAACAACATTGGCTGCTGTTATCATTTGTGCCATGATTTTCATGGTGGATAAAGAAGATATCAAAGAGATTTGGAGATCAAAACGTATGTTTGAAAAATTCACACAATTTCTATGACAATTTACGAAATTTTTTAACCAAAAAAAAAAAAACACTTTTTTTGTATTTCTCGTTTAGGTATCGATATCATTCCATTCGTTTGTACTCTGATCGCCTGTCTGATAATTTCAATTGAATTTGGAATTGTAATCGGAATTGCAATCAACACATCATTTGTTTTATATTCAATTGCCCGACCGGTTATTAATGTTTATAATCGCAAGGTGAGCGAAACTATGATCTTCTGGTCATTGAGTTAATTATTTGTCATGAAATCGAAACTGAAGAAATAAAATTGGAATTAAATTGAAATTTATGAATTTTTTTTTTCTTTTGCTCTTTCTAGATAATGGATCAAGAGGTCTTAATCCTTATGCCAGATCAGAGTCTAACATTTTCATCGTCCGATCACTTTAAGTACAAAGCACTAAAATATGTTGTTCAAAATACACCGAAAATTGTCATCATTGATGGACGATACGTTCGTACAATTGATGCAACTGTGGCAAAGGTAATGTTTAATTTGACGGATATTCAATACACTGTGAATGTATTCAAAGTTTTGACATGATTTCAATTGGAACAAATTACAATTTTATTCAAGAATTTTAAATGATTTTTTTTTTTTTTTTTTTTTTTTTAATTTTGCAGTCATTATGCACCGTTGTTGAAGATATGCGTGTATTAAATCGAAAGGTGTTCTTTTGGCATTGGAGAAAAGAGCCAATGGGTGTTTTGTGTCGTTTAAATGCAAACATGTTTGCACTATTCAAAGATGCACAAACTGAAGATGAACTATTAAAATCAATTAGCTTGGAGAATGGTACACAGGGAACGATTGTACCAATATCGGTTAATACATAAATACAAAGCACACATTCCTATAGATATACGTATTGAATAACAATTGTATGTGCATTAAAAATCGGAAAATGATGATGTGTCTACGAAATTGAAAATGGTCGATATTGCATGATATATTAACACAGTTAACTGCAAATTTGGCAATGTTAAAAACAAAACTCCGCTCGAATACACAAAATAAATAATTGGCAAATTAGATGCGCTTGTTTTCTGTGAAGACTTTTGACTGTGGGATATATGATTTGCAATGTCACCATAAGCTGTTTCCCAACAAATATTTATACAAAAATACCGCATTTTTTTTTTCTACATATGTACATTACACATGCCGGGAATTGATCCCGATTTTTCTTTTGCTGTTCTTTTTTTTCAATTTCGATGATCAAAATAATAAATTTTTCTAACAAATAATTTTTTTTTTTGTTTTTCACATCTAAAGTGTGCTATCTGTTACTTATTCGCTGGTCAAAAACCAATCCAAGAGTCGTATTAAAAGCCAAATCCTACTTAATTGGAATGGCAGCTTTCGTTGTGAGCAAACAAAAAAATTTGTTACGCGATACGATGCAAAGATTACTGAGAAACTCTTAAATCTAAATAAAAATGATATTAGAATAGCGGTGGGCATAATCACGTGGCCATGCTAAGATATACTATCACCTCAATAAAATGGGTTTAAGGGACGACCCTGACTGCAGAATCTGTGGTAGGGGGTCAGAAACCTTCTCCCACCTAATTGTTGAGTGTGAAAACCTGAGGGAGATCCGAAACAGGGTTTTCAATATGGGAACTAAGTGGCCGGAGGAAACCCCAGATATTTATAAGATCATTAACTACTTTCAAAGGGCTTGCGACTCATTTCCAAGCTTAAAAGCAGTTTTTGATAGATAAAATAGGACTACTTTTCATTACACTACACAATGTAGTGAAGGCGGGCGTCTCGCAATAGACTGTATAGACTGAGCGACGAGCTTATTTGCTCCCCGTATGAATCCAACAATCCAATA